>LKUV01000033.1:0-450181 GCA_001414455.1 Hymenoscyphus fructigenus | reverse complement strand
GGGGGGGGGGGGGGGGGGGGGGGGAAGAGGCATCCTTGAACTGGGGTTTTCGTCTTAAATTCGGAGTTCTTATTATCGATATTTTAACTGCTGTCGATTCCCTCCTAGACATTGAAATTCCAAATCTTCCTTGAGACTTAGGATTTGGGAGAGAAACTTTAGAGAGTTTGGTAGGGAAAACTTCACAGAGTCTCCCTCTTAATAATAATATTTCGTCAAGCGGCCGCTCCAAAACGGTATAGAACCAATAAAATCTCGTGTGATTAGTTCAAACTCGTTGTGAGTAGGAGAGAAACTTGTCACTGCTACTTTTGTAGACCTGATACTTCAATTTTGGGATGAAACATAGAAGAAAGTGCTTGGGGTAAGAATTTTGATACTTGTTCGGAATTGGAGATGCAATGGGGAGGTTATTGAGTACTTTTGGAGGCTGTATGATTTTTGGAGTTGGAGGTTTATTGAATTGACTTGATATTTTGGAAATTACACGTGTTACGATTGTAATATGTTGGTGAGGATATATTGAGAGGGGGGCTTCTGCTTTCTGCGAGGAGAGTGATAGAGTGGCATGTGTGAATGGAATTTCTTGATTGACGGGAGGTGTGGAGTAGAATAATGCTCTACATCTATTCTTCCCGCAGCCTCTATAAAGCTCTTTGAGATGCAGGTTACTCACTTCAGTATCAAAAGCTCAAGAACATCCGTGCCAACCTCATTCGTCTTCAGTGTTCACGTTTGACGATGTACCATTCAGATCAGGTTAAATATCTTTCTTCCCCGGAAAATAATTCAGAACACACTCTCGATATGTAAACTGTAAACCTCGACTCCTATTTCTTTTATTCTAGATTTATAGGTTCCTTACCGTCGAAAATTTGCACACTGTCCATTCCTTTCCAGACATTCGAACTCCACATTTCCTCTCAAAGGTCGATCGAAGGGGTTAGGTCAGTAGGTAAATTTCCAAGGGCTCGATAGGTAACATTCACAATTAGTTTCCCATCATTTGCGACCCCCATATCCCAAGACCAAACCAGTCGAACACGCTGCTCTTCTTTTTGTTTTATGATTCCATAAGAAGGTCGACGTGGTTATTTTTATATCCTCCTATTACACTTAAATTTCGGTACCAGTCACTGAAAGTTTTCTTTGCGAAAGAAAAACAAGAAAGACAGAAAGAAAGACAATAGAGCATAGCAGGTATATTCTTTCTGTCGGTATCACCAGGTTGTGATAATTATCGTATATCGTACGTCTTGTAAAGAGGTTTTATTGATTCATTGTTGTGCTTAAAGAGGGGAAGTTGAAGCTCAAAAGCAAACATCCATAGGTGCAGAATGGTCACGTGTATAACGCAACCAGCCCAGTCAGGGTTGTAGCAACACTTTCTTTCTTTCATTTTACCAGTTCCAGATTGGTAAGTCTATATACGTCTCTAAGCTCTAGGATATGTCCTTTATCGTAAGAACTGTATATGTTGGTACATAAACCATATCGGGATCCCGGGATACTAATTAATCGAGATCAACTGGTTTAATCGCAAACTCCCGCTACCTTTTTGCAAACATAATATATGTTTGAATGAGTAGAGAAATGGTAGCGGTAGAGCAGAGAATGTGTGCATTTAGATAGAATGGTACTCCTCTAAAGTTCTTCTCAAACTTCTAACGAGATTGCCACGGCATACGGACACGTGTAAAAGTATCTACAAGCGTAAAACTAAAATCAGAGAGAATTCTGGAAGACTGTGATTCGGATATTTCTGGCGTGCTACTTATTCACCCTCGATTATTGTATGATAAGATGGAAATAGGCGCTATTACTGTTTCATATTATCGAAGGTTTTTTCTGTTGTCGATTTTCTGGAGATTTTTGTAACTGATTTTTTTAATGGAAATCTTCAGTAGTTGCTAGATGGAGGTCAGATTCTCTATAAACCAAACTGACGAATTAACCACTTCTGTTGCAAGAGTATTATATTTAAAACTGTTGGTACAGTAGGAGGGAAGTACTCGGGCACTGTGCTCTTCGCTGTGAGGCAACAATCACAATAGATGCAATTGGTTATTTATGGATATTGTGAGGGCGGGGAAGTTTTCTAAAGACAAGGAAGGAACGGCAATATTGTGGTTTTTGTTTTGTTTTTCTGATCCTATGTATGTAACTTCAGATATGAACAAGCTTCGGATTTGCAAATTCTCATCTTCAGTCCTCTGCACAGCTCACCTCGCAACTCTTCTCCCATCTATGAAGAGCCAGGGAGCTTAATAACTCTCAGCTTTCTCAAGTCTTGCGCCCTCTAATTCGCCTTGAGCACCGAGTAACTTGACATTACCCTTTCCATCTTCCCTCCACTTCGCCAAAAAGTTATCAATTCGTCCCCTCGTCTCATCATCATCCTTAACCAACAACACCACAGCATCATAACCACCCGCCCCCGGGACCACACCGCCAACCACGCCCTCAACCTCGCTGAGAGCATCTAAAAGTTGAGTCTGCTCAGGCGGCTCAATAGGAACGCCAGAAAGCCCACTCATCTCCCGAATCTTCTCTCTAATCCCCTCAAAAGCCTTCGTCGTCTCCCCCAAATCCTCAGCCGAAGAAAGACATTTCGCCAACCTCTCATTCCTAACCTGCAACTCATCCCAAAGAGCCTTCGAAACCTCAGGATTCTCAGCCTTCCAAGCAAGGACCTTCTTCACCATCCCCACAGTCTCAGATCCACAATCAACATCACACATAACAAGCTTAAACCCCCCCGGAATCGTCACACTATTCGGTGAAATCTCCGTGTCCCATTTTCCTCCCTCGGTAGTTGATGTGTTCTCCACGAGCTCCTTGACTCTTGTGGCGAAACCTGGTGTGCCCGGGCTTCCGAGAGAGGAGAGGATGGAGGGGGAGAAACGACGATAAATACATGTCCCATAAACCGCAGCGGCAACATCAAAACCACTGCCTACCTTTCCCTGCGCAGCACAATGAGCTGCTTGGGAGAGATTGTGGAGGATTGATTGACCGGCTGGAGTTGAGAGGTCAAATTTTGAGGAGGGGAGGTAGTGGGTTAGGAGGGCGCCGGTGAAGGATGTTACGAGGGCGGCCGAGGAGCCTAGGCCGGTTTTGTGCGCGGCTGCGAGGGTTACGGCGAAGTCGGAGAAGCGGGAGGTTGGAGTTATGGTTTGGGTTGAGGGATTGGAGTAGTAGGAGGAGTCGGCGAGGATTGTGAGTTTGGCTGGTTTGAGGGTTGCGTTTTGGGGGAGGATGGTGGAGATGTAGGTTAGGGCGTAGAGGAGGGCGGTTTCGACGAAGGGGTTGCGGGAGGGGGGTGTGGTGGTAACTCTAGTTGGCTGTGAGCTTGTGGAAGTGACCCTTAATGGAGAATAGTGAAATCCATTGAATTGGTGATGGTCTAGTAATTGATGTGAAAAGAATGATATTGACTTAACAAGAGAGAGAGGGAAATCAGAGAAGAAGGCGGACGAAGAGAGGACATAGAAATACTAGTGCAAGAAACGACTACATGATTGACTCGATGCACAATGACAACACAACTTGACCGACTTGACTTGCGTCTGATAATGAAGCCCTCGTGTAGCTACACGTGACAAGAGAAGAAAAGGGGAGAGGATGTGATCGACAGGAGAGTGCCTTGATCAGGCTGAGTAGCCTTGGACAAACGGAGAAGTGCTCGTACCCATGTAATTGAGTGACATCCACACCTCCTTGTTCGCTCGTCAGGTGATAGCCATAGATCCAAGAAGCCTCTCGAAACTGAGGACTCTGCACGACAATCTCTGAGAGCTGAACGCCCGAGCTGGTATCGATGTCGCTGACCAAGACATGGATCCTGGCACTGAGACCAAAGACCAGAGCCGTATAGGCACGATCCAGTACCAGGTAGCCGCCTGCCAGAAAGACTTTTCCTGGAGCAGAGACGGCTGTTGCCATTGTTGATGAGGGGTAAGGAGATGGAGGGGTGGGATTCCAAGATTTCGATTGAGGGTTTAGCCCTGATGGAGGACTCGTGGAAGACCCGTGGAAGACCCGAGTGATTACTGCTTTGGGAAGCTAAGGTGGTGCTGCTCGGATACCGAGTTCGTATTTTGGTGTTGTTGCGTGTAATATTTGCACACGTGCCTTCCCTTGACCTCTGTACCTGGTTCTTATCTGATCGAATGATAATTGATCAATCTCCCAGATCAATGCAGAAGTGCGTGGTGGAGAGGCACGGAATCCAAGATTGGTTGATCTGGTGCTTGAAGAAGAAAGGTGGTTGAGTCAGCCGGGGTTATCTTTGCACCGTGTGCGTCGTGGCCCGAAAGAAAAGTCCGGTATATTTTGGGTGGTGATGGGTGGTGATGGGCGGTGATGGTTGGTGTTGTTTGGTGTTGCTTGGTGTTGCTTGGTGTTGTTTTAGCGTATCGTTCGTTGCCTTGTAGCCAAACGGAACAGAGCCTGGTTGTCTAAATCCGAGACCCGACACTTCGGCCGACCGGCTTTTACTTCAGATATTTTCGATTCGACAAGCTTCGAAATGGCACCAAATGGAGATTCCAATGCTCCGGAGACTCGGGAGAGCTGAACCAGCATCCTCCTACAGTGGGGATATAAGGAATATGTACAGGGGAGGTCGCGTGGTGAATGGCTCGCTTGGAGCTCACTCCCGACTGTTTTTCGCAGTGAGTCAAAAAAGAAGCAAAACAAGCCTGTTCCATCCGCTACCAAACGTCCATTGGGCGGGCTCCATCCCCAAGCATTTTGCGGAGCCGTTGCAGTACCCACGCGACATGCGTGAACTTTTCCCTCCTCGAGCATTCCCCTAAACAGACCACCATCCTAACAAAACCACCAATCCTTTTCTCCTGCACCACATTGTACACCACATTGTACACCACATTGTACACCACATTGTACACCACATTGTACACCACATTGTACACCACATTGCGCCGTCCTTTTGTCATCCGTCTTTTTCTCGCCCAATTGAACACCTGACGCCACTGTCGCCCTAATACCTATTCCTCTCATACTTACCGTAGCTTCATACAGCTAGCTGCATGTGAAGCTGACACTCAATCCCGCATTTCCAGGACTAGTACTCGTCATCAATTAGTGCGCCTACTCGGACACGAATTAATATCGCAAACTCCCAGGCACCAAAGTTGGCCTTGACTTGTTCAAGTACACCTTAGGCTTGAGCCTCCTTCTCCCACCTTCAACTTCTTCTCACGCCACCACAGCAGAGAAATCGCAT
Organism: Hymenoscyphus fructigenus; assembly: GCA_001414455.1. Taxonomy (NCBI): domain Eukaryota; kingdom Fungi; phylum Ascomycota; class Leotiomycetes; order Helotiales; family Helotiaceae; genus Hymenoscyphus; species Hymenoscyphus fructigenus. The sequence continues at coordinate 444,930 of LKUV01000033.1, read as the reverse complement.
CACTCATCAGGAGCTTCAACATCCGTCCAAACTAACCTCCCACCAACAATCACCCCTCAATTTTTTATCAGCGCGTTTGTTTGACGGCCCGGCTGTCAAATGAACCTGCAATTGCTACTAAATTGAGACTTCACTGTAAGTCGCTACTACTCTTGCCTCAAACACCGTGAATCCAGGTCGCGCCTCAAAAGATGAGGTGAACGATGGAGAAACATCATCCGATTGCTGACTATCCCCCTGGGGCACAGTCTCCTCTCCAATTCCTGAGAGGCCCAACCATCACTAAATGCCAATTCCTCACCTCTACTCCAATCTCGCACGTCAAGGACTTGCAAAATCCATCACTCACGGTTACGCTCAATCCGTCGTCGCTGCCACCCACCCCCAGGCATATGCAAACCATAATCGCAACTCGCGTTTCGGCTTAAATCGTCGTCAGAGCAAAGTCGGTCCCCGGCAATACCTATTCCAAAATGCTTTCCACAACAGCACTCAGTCGACGAGTTCTATAGTTCAGGAGACTCAGAAGGTCGAGGTAGGAAAGAGCGATGGAGGTTTAGATGCCTACTTCGAGGCTTACAAGAAGCATCAGGCCGCAGGGGAGACGGAGAAGGAATGGACCCAGTTCCAATTCACAAAGCTCCTTGAATGGAAGCCGACAATTCAGGTGGATGCCGAAGGTCAAAGCCAATCAAGCGGCAAAGATGGCCAGGTCGCGCAGGAGGAACCACCAAAGCAGGTGGAGAGAGCTTTCAGCGCGAGTGTCATCGATGACATGAAAAAGGTGGAATTCGAGGCTGCAGAGGAAGCTGCGCTTGCTGAAATTGATGCTGCCATTGAAAAGGAGATCAAGTCCAGAAGTGACCAAGCTATCTTCGAGGCAGAATTGAGTGTGGTTGCTGCTAGAGTGCCAACCCCACCAATAGTCCGTGGTCAATCCCCGGCCATTTCAACTACTGAATCAAACTTCAACAAGACCCCAACAAGTTCTTTCAGCAGTCTTACTTCTGCATCGGCGTCCGACCTTCAATCGCAAAGTTATGCCGACCATCTTACCAAGCTATCGAATTCCCAAAGATATGCTGAAATTCCAGCTGTCTTTGAGGCCATGCTTGTAGCTGGCATTCAGCCTACCGCTGCCGCCTACAACGCTCTTCTCGATGCTGCTATTAACCTTCCGGCTGAGCGGATTCAAGTTGTCCCAAAGGCACTCGATGTCTACTCTGACATGCTCCGGCGCAAGGTTCTCCCAAACACCGCCACATACAACACCCTCATCACCCTACTTTCTTCCCGATCCCTCGAGGTTTCTTCACTGAAACAGTCGTTAGAGGAGAAGCGTGTCCGATTTGGTGGTATGGAAGAGGCTGGTAAATTCATGTTCCCGTCAAATGAGTTTGAATTTGCCATTCTTGCCGAGGATGACAGACTTGATTTGGCTGTTCGATTGTTCGAGGCATCAATCACTTACCGCAAGGATCGTGCTTACCCACCAGAGACATACCACAGACTGATTCAAGCTTGTTCTGCAGCTGGAAGAGTTCCAGAGATGATTCGTCTTTATGATCACATGGAGTCGAGCAATATTGTGCCGCTGGCCGCGACATTTCCACCCATGATCAAGGGATTTACTCAAACTGGAGATCTTAGCAGTGCTGTTGAATGTTACAATGAGTATAAGCAACTTGCTGTTTCAAACGACAAGGGAGAACTCGAGCTTAAAGATCGCCGAGATGGCGAAATTTATGCATCTGTTGTCAAGGCTTACATCACCTCGGACCGAATTGAGGGTGCCAACAGATTTTACAACAGAATCTTGAAGGAATATGGATCAAATTCCATGTCAGTCAAGGACGCCATTATTGATGGTGGATTTGTTTCCGGTATGTTGGAACGTGGCTTACTCACTGAAGCTCTTAACTGGGCCGAGGGATTGAGCAGCAACAACAAGGCTGTCGCCATGAGCAAGATTGCTACTGTTGCAGCCGACAAGGGAGACAAATTGATTGCAGTCACAGCATTTGCAAATGTCCCTACGGGATTCGATGGAATCGCTACACCAGCCATGGCCATGCTCGCACTCAGCGTTCGTGCTGGTGATGTTTCAGCTGCTCAAAGATACTGGCACATTCTCTCTCACCCAGAGATGCATGTCTCATCTTCATTCATTGAGCCAGCCGCCATGTACGCTGTCGCTATGATCGGATCTGGACAAGTCAACGAGGGACTTTCCCAATCTGAGCAAATGTTTTCTCGTATCCGAATGACTGCTGCTGAAAACAACACTCATCTTGGCGACGAGATTGAGGAAGGTGTTGAGTTGATCAACAAATTCATGACTGTTCACGGAATTGCTGATCATCGTGAAATGGCACCTGAGGTTTCTTTCCAACAAAACTTCACCCCAATCACATATCCAGCTGCACCAACTTACGAGGATACTTTTGACCCCTACGCCGCATCCACTGATTTCAAGGGTTCAGCTCTCATCGCTGATGAGCTCGAGCGTGGCAATGGTGGCCGAGCCAAGGTTTCTCGCTTGAATGAAGCTCTGGGTAGATTCAGAAACATGCGTCGAACCGGTCGCCATCCACGATACATTACCTATGCTAAGCTCATTTCTGCTGCCGCAAGAGACGAGCGAATGAACTTAGTTCATGACATTCTTGGTATGGCTCGATCCGATATCCCATTGCTACCTCAATACTCTGTTGTTCGATATGGTTGGGTTTCAATTCTCGATGCTATGGTTGGAGCTTGTCTGACTCTTGGCAACCGAACTTTGGCTGCCCAATACCACCAAGAACTCCTCGATATGGGAGCATCACCAACCGCCAACACTTTCGGATTATACATTACCACATTGAAGGAATCTACCAAGACCTTCGACGAGGCCACTGAGGCTGTCAAGATCTTTCACCGTGCCAAGTCTGAGGGTGTTGAACCATCTTCTTTCTTGTACAATGCCCTGATTGGTAAACTTGGAAAGGCTCGTCGTATCGATGACTGCCTCTTCTACTTTGCCGAGATGAGAAGCCTTGGTATTCGACCAACCAGCGTTACCTACGGAACTATCGTCAACGCCCTTTGCCGAGTAAGTGATGAGAAGTTTGCTGAAGAGTTGTTTGAGGAAATGGAGTCGATGCCAAACTACAAGGCACGACCAGCACCATACAACAGCTTGATGCAATTCTTTCTCACCACCAAGCGTGACAAGGCCAAGGTTCTCGCCTACTATGAGCGAATGAAGAGCAAGGGAATTCAACCAACCAACCATACCTACAAACTCCTTGTTGACACTCACGCTACTCTTGAGCCAGTCAACATGGAGGCTGCTGAGGCCATTCTCGACATCATTCGCAGCACTGGTCAAAAGCCAGAGGCTGTCCACTACTCGTCTTTGATCCACGCCAAGGGCTGTGTCATGCACGATATGGACGGTGCTCGCACAGTTTTCGACTCTGTTGTTGCCGATACATCCATCCGTCCTCAAGCATGTCTCTACCAAGCTCTCTTCGAATCCATGGTTGCCAACCACAAGGTAGCCGACACTGAATCAGTCCTCCGTGACATGTCTTCAAGACGTGTTGAGATGACCCCATACATCGCCAACACCCTCATCCATGGCTGGGCCAATCTGATGAACATCGACAAATGCAAGTCCATCTTTGCATCTGTTGGTCGCGAGAAGCGTGAGCCCAGCACATATGAAGCTATGACTAGAGCCTACCTCGCGGTCGAAGATAGACAGAGTGCGAAGGGGGTCGTCCAGGAGATGCTGAGCCGGGGTTACCCTGGTGCGGTCTCCAACAAGATTCTCGAATTGCTGGGAGGTGGAAACGCTGAGAACACTGCTTAATTTTCTTGCAGAAGCTTGTCGCATTTTTCCCGCCTTCTTTTCTCTCGTCGCAATATTTATTGTGGGGGGAGTGCGCGCGCATTTTCAATGCACTCACAGATACCTTAATTTTTTCCTTTGTTTGGCTTGTTTAATTGATACCCGTGCCTTTTTTGCACACCACACAAAGTTCGAGAAGTTGGCTTGGGTATCGGGTCGTTTTCGATCGGCCCGCTTTTTCCTATGTCTTCACAAAATCATTTGCTTTTATTTCATTTTGCTCTGTTATGTGTATAACATCGAGCTCTTCGGCGTTGCTGGATTGGGGGGGGGGGTGGTTGAACTTGGGTAATATCTTCAAAATGGAGTTTTTGCCGGGTGGGAAAGGGTGGTGGATAACGGCCGATGTGTGTGGACTAATTTTCCTTTTCTTTTATTTAATGTCGGACTCTATTTGATGAACGGCATGGGTTTTAAAGACAAATCTCAACTCTTCTTTATGCGATTAGAGAAAATGGCAGGTGGTGGGGGGTTCTTGTTTGTTAGAATGGTGGATGGATGGGAATTTCGGGTGGGGGAGGATGGGTTTGGGGGGATAGATGGGAGAGGGAGGAACGGGAAGAGAAGCAACTCGGCCACCTGCATGGATAAAAATGTATGATACTTATTTAAAAGATTAAGGAACAATTAATTAGATTTTGTTCTACTACTTTTGTTCTGGCTGTTGGGGGTGTGTTGGTGATGGGTGAAAGGTCAAATGTGGCGAGAGCGCTGCGTTTTAGTCTCTCTGTATGTAAGTTAGGGCTCAGATGCTCGCGCTTACGCCTATGGCTTCATGGTATCGACGCCTTTTACATGGAATCAGAAGCCTTCTGGGCCTCTTTTGGCGGACCTGTAGTCATCATACTTATGATGGCGTCCTTTGTGCCTAAGATACTTTAGGGGAATTGAACTTGACTGTTCTAAAATATCTCGTTTAATAGTTTCCATTGTTCTGTGTTGAATTACCCTAAATAGTTTGGATATTAAAGTAGGTAGGCAGGTACAAACGAACCTGCCCGTCGCGAGGTTGTGGAGTTTTTTCAGCGTACTTACACGTACACGTACTTGAAAACAATTTTTTCCTTTGTTTGTTTTTTTGTTTTTTTTTTTTCGTTGAAAGGGATGGGATAATTAAATTGAAATGAGCAATTTACGTGAATTGTTTAAGCCAACGAGGATTCGATTGTTTGGAATGGTTGAATTGGCTATTTAAGATATTGGTTTGGGGGTGTTGCTGAGGTGTGTACCAAATCATAACATAGGGGGTAGGTTGGATGAGTTGAGTTTAGGTGGGTTGAATTTAGGTGAGGTGATAGAAGTTGGCTAGGTGATAGGGGCAGGTTGGTGGTGAATAAATAGCATGGGAATTAGTCTTTGTCGTGGGGGGTATCACCGCCGAACACTTTTGATAGCATGCTTGTCGCCGGCTTTTGCGTGAAAAACGAAAACGTGTAAGTCTTGTGAGGCAGCTGGTTGGGAATATGATGGCTACCGCTGATGGTGGGGGGAGGGGACGGGGTTTTTGGAGACTGTGAGTGGGAGAGAAGAGGGGGACGGAAGTGTGTTGCTGTCGAATTCCTTTTTGCTTTCCTTTTTCGTTTTTTCCCCTTTGGAAGGTGTTATATGCTAAATAGTGAATGCTTGAATTGGCTTCTTGTGCTTTAAGCCAGGGGAAAAGTTGGGGATGGGGATGAGGATGGAAGAGGTGTGATGAAGGGGACAGGCAATCAGAGGAAGGAGTTCCAAAAAGATTAGGTATAAAGGCTTTGTTACGAGGGTAAAGGGTTGTTTTATATAGGGGTGTGTTTGGGGGGTCTTTTTGCCAGAGGATGGGATGGCTTGGGTTTGGGAATTGAGAGGGAGGGTTTTATGTTTGGATTGTGCGAGAGATGGTAAGTAAGTTCGGGGTTAGTAAGTGTAATAGGTGATGGATACATACAAGGGGATAACATTTTATTTTTGTTAGTTAAGAGGAAAAGATTCTAAGGAGGAGAAAGAGTGGCTAGGGTCGGGCTTTGGTGGCATGATGAAATCTGGATCTATAGGGGTAAAAGAGAGGATATGTGAGTATGGATGTCTGGTGACTACTGTATTAAGAATATATTTTGATGGAGAGGGGGTTTTACTGTCGAAGCGTCTTTTGTTTTTAAAAGGAGATTTAACTTTTTCTGTTATAAGAGAAAAAGAGGAGAGGAAGCTAGTTGCTTTTAAGGTAGGGTTTTACGTAGGGAGTGCTGTTAAACTTTGTGTTGGATTTCCCTTTTATTGAGTGAATTCAATGCATATGAAGCTCACCATAAGATACTATTGGGCTCTTGGGGAAGAGAGAGTAAATGGTAATGGTGTTTTATAGAGAGGGTTGAGGTGGTTTAGCCACAGGGGAGGGGAAGGAGAAAACTTTGACGTTTGTAGAATGAGACTTTTGGGTAGAAATAAGGAGAGGTTCGCAAGCTGTTTTGGAGGATGTATCTGGTGTATTGGGTTGGGTAGGGTGGTTGGGTAAGTTTAGGTGTCTAGAATTGTGGCGGGAGGTTGATAAATAGGGAGGGGCTGCGAATCTTTTCATGGAAGAGGAGGGATAGATAAGGAGAAGGAGAATGGTGTCGGGTTGCTCTGCTCCGCAGCTGGTGATATAAACTTGAACTCATATACCCCATGGAAAACAATCGGTGTCTGAGAGTTACGTGAGGAGATCTGGTAACTACTAGTACCAAGGATCTAAGTCTGACTTTAAAGGTGTTTTACTGTCGAAATATCTTCTGCCTTCGAAATGAAAATTTACTTCTTCTGTTTCGGGAGGCGGGAAGAAGAATTATAGGTAAGTGTTGGTATGACTTGGCAGTCATAAAGTGTGATGCAACGAGTGTTGTTTTCCTATATCTTATTGCATGAATAAATAAAGCAGAAGAAGAGGTGACATCCCACAGGCTTAAGTATGTGAGTGGCTTGCCACTCACATGAACCTAAGCATGTAGATCCACCATTCCATAAGCTTAGGCTTGGCCTTTATTCAAGAACGTGAGGAATGCAGGGTCGAAAATTTATGTTGATACTGGAGTATAGAAAGTAATTCCACCCCTTATTGGTAGGCTTAGCGAATTCAAAGCCTAATTCATCTTGGGTTTTTTAAAGAGAGAAGAGTAAGTAAGTAAGAACAAGGGAAGGAGGGAAAAGGGCTTTTGAAGTTTGTGATGGGATCATTTGGAGAGTCGGGATTGGTTGACTAATCCTGCCTTGACATACTCTAAACTTTCATTCCCAAAACTTTTCCTTTCCTAAAAATCCCAATACCCCAAGTCCAAAGCACCCAGCACAGTCCACAAAATTACTCCATCTCAACTAGGAAAACACTCTGTAATATTCCCCCTAATCCCAACCCACCACCCCTGAGTATCAAAAGCCTTCCCGCAAGCAACATGTGATCCAGGCCACGGATCATCATGCTTACACTTGTCAACAACAGCATTTGCGTAAGTTGCCGTATCTTTCGTATCGGTTGAAATCTCGTAATCGTTGTCATTGCACAAAATAATTTCGTTCTCAAATTTGTAGGGACCACCGCAGGCGAGCCAGCTACATGAGTGTGGGGCGACGACGGCGGTGGTGGTGATGTTCTGGGTGGTGATTTGAGAGATGAGGAGTTGAATTGTCGCTATCTCTGCTTCTTTCCAAGCGAGGTCTGTTTCGTAACAACACGTTACGTTGAGTTGGGAATGAGAAGTGCGAGGTTGGAGGGTCGGTGTAGATGAAGTGAAGGCCAAGAGACCAAGGAAGCTGAGGATGATGGTGAGGAGATGCATGATAGTTGTGCAACTTTCTGCTGGGTGTGTTTGTACGAAAAAGGACCCAGGTGTTTTTTTCAAGAATGAATCTTGTAGGGTGTTGTTTTATGTTGCGTTCTTTTGTTTGTGGGGAAGCGATGTCTGGTTTTTTTTCCGTGAAGATGACGACACATAACACATTCACTGATTCTTATCTTTGGTATTAATATTTTGGCAGAATGAAGTCATCTGCTTAGGAGAAAAATTTACCCGAGTTCAAGGGGTGAAATGGTAGATGGCGAGAATAGGCTCAAAACGGCTTGGCGGGGTCTCATGATTTTGGAAATTTGAATGAAAACTTGGATAATTGTCTTAAGATCAGCATACCATAAGTTTTTGGGGTGTTTGTCTATGATTGAGATGATGGCTCAATTTGGTAAAGTCCTCATCGTCTACGAAATAAGGTTTTGCGAAGCTTAGCCACATCTATATCGTAAAATTTGCGACTTATTGTGATGATTACCCTAGGTTACTATCCATTATAATCTTATACACCCAGTTGAAATAAAAGTTATTCTGAAAATTGAAACCCTCTAGAACTTCTAGAACGGTAAAGTTTTACAAATATTATTATAGTATACTTGAATGGTAGCTTACGCTCTTTAAGAGAATAAATATAAAAGATTCCATCAATACCCCCTATATATCTACCATCCTTCATTATACTTTAGAAAATTAGTCTCTCACACTTCTCAAATGCACTTCAAACATGATACTCTGTACTAAGATTACCCAAAAAACGCAAAAACCTCACCCTCATTTTCACCTTGAAAAAGCTTCTCCATTCGCTCTTCACGCACTTTCCTCACCCAACTCTTCTAGAACAGTAACAGAAAATATAAGCAAATCCCCCCTACCTATTTAATTCTGAAATTTGGTCTGCTTTATTCTTGACGGGATTGTTCATTACTTTATAGTATCAAGTAGTAGGTCTAGTAAATTAAGATATTGAATTATATTGTTTAAGAGTATTTAGGTTAATTAAGTTAATTAAATAGAGTTTCGAAGGGTTTGAAGTATAGATTACTTGTTGGTATGACTTGGTAGTCATAAAGTGTGATGCAATAAGTGGTTGTATTCCTATATCTTTATTGCATGAAGAGTAAAGGTAAAGAGGGGTTGGATCCTGTGAGCTTAAGTATGTGAGTGGCAAGCCACTCACATGAGCCGAAGCACGTGGATCAACTAGGCTGTCGTGGAAGGTGCTATTCACCAGGAATATGTAACGACAGTACTATATGCTCATCTAAGTAACATTCATTTAATATAAATCTCCTTGGCAGTTTAGAAGATTAGAGTTCTTTCAACAAACTCTAGAGACTACAAGTTTAGAGTATGTCAGGGCAGAATTAGCCGTGCTGCGATTTGGATCAATAAGGACGGAACAATATAGTTCTGGGTTTACCCTTTAGTGGCTGTCTAGACAAAAGGGGTCTTTTTTGGGAGGGTGTTGATTGCTAAATGTAGCCACCCAAACGAATGAGAATGTCTAAAAGATTTCACTCTGCTCCAGTGACATGTGAACGAGAGCTTTACTTGTGAGTTTCTGAGTTTGTGAGTTTCTAAGTTTGTGCGTAAATCCCGGCTTACTCGCCAGCTATCTGCCAACTTACTCGCAAGACAACTGACAACATATTCGAAAACAATTGGCAGCTTAGCCGCAAGTCACCTCACAACCTACGCAATCTACTTATGGGGCGAAAATGCTCTCAAGCGAGTTTTATATTTCCTCGTAAGCACTGGAGTATCTCAACCTCTGGTTTTTTTTGAATTAAGTGACAGCTCAATGACGAGTAATTTTCAACTTGCTAGCAAATAAATCCGTAACTTGTGAAGAATAAACTATTCTGTACACATCTTACCCTCTTTAATCGTACGATACCAAATAGGAGAATAACTTACACTGTGGTCCGAGTCCAGAGAGATTGGTCGAATGAATCAGAAGTCAATTGTGAATGCAAATCTGCTACAGAAGTTGAGAAAATAGAGGTATGAAGACCGATACCACAAACTCTTACAATCATGTCCTTCATTGAAAACAGGCTTGATAAAATTTCCTTTCTCACAGCCTCCCGTGAATCCAATCAACCACGATCTCCCCAACCCACTAGCAATATCCCTCATCTTCCCCCTAATAGGATTCGCACCTCCAAAGCAAATCAGTCACTCGGTTCATGGAAACCAAGAAAATAGAAGTCGATAAACAGTGAAAGCTGAAAACAGCACAATCACATCACCCGCGGAAAACCCAAACCACAGGGAGATGGGTAGATTTCTAGGCAATAGCATCATGCATTCCCCACTAATTATTCATTCCTTTTAATTTTTTTCAATAGTGTGTCACATAAATAGCAACAAGGGATCGAGTTAAGGTGGCGTTTGGGACCATTACCACGCAATATTATGTCATAACTGAAAAAACTAAAAATGCCACCCATAGATCAGAAGGAAAAAAAACGAGGAAAGGCGGAAGTAGCGAAAAAAGCAAAAGCCCACGTCTCAAAATCGCGTGGTAAAGCTAGACCCCATGAAACCAGCAAAACCACGCGAAAAAAGGTCCGCGGTGATACATCGAGGAAATCATTTCAAACGATTTCGAAAATTCTAAATTTGACCTAGATAATTAGAACAAGCAACTTCATTTATCCCAATAACCTAGGTTAAGACTTCGGATCATGCTGTATGGTTGGAACAACAAGAACGAAGGGGTCTATGTGCTGCCGCTTTATTCATCTACACAGTGAGCCCTCTCATCACCCCCAACCCAAATCGACACGTGTACATAGACGGAGTATTTCAGCCCATCAAAAAATTCAAACCGTCCTTTTCCGAATGCAAGGGATGGGAAACCCAGAATGAGAAGTGATAAAACACACCCATATCAAGCGAGGGGGAGCGAATACCGTGTTTGAGATGACTTGCATATTATCAAAGTTTCTCCATAGCGTAGCATTGGGCGTTCTCCGGTCTTTAGGTACCGAGAGTTTAGAGAGAGAAAGAAGAAAGTTGACACAATCAGTGGGGATTTTGTTCCAGAGCCATGGTTGTATAACATGAAGGGGAATGCGAACTCCACGAACCTGTTTGCATAACATCAAACAAACCACTGTGTACTGCGTGAACGGCAAGCAAGTTCGTTTCGACAGGGCCATAGAGTTCGCGCCATGAAAGCTCACGAACTCTCAATTTACCGGGCTCTGGAAAGATATGTGATAGGCGAGGAGGGGACCGGATGATGCCGAAATTGTACGAAGCCAAGGGGTGGGAGTACGGTATGCAAGATTCCGAAGAAGAGGTTCCTTGGTAATTGAAAAGCGGCATTGGGTAAGATAAGAAATGTGGTGGAGACTTGAATTTCATTTCCAGATAACGAGTGCCGCTTTTTCGCTCACCAAACTTACTCGTTGTCAACATGATAGTCAAGAAATGTAGTCAAAAAGATCTGGCGTCCTTTCGGCCCGCCGAGACCAAAATTGCAGTGTGGCGCTTTAAGAATGTCATTCACTATCAACGGTGGAAGGAAGAAAGTGTCACCAAGAAAAACGGGCAGTGGAAGAGATCCCGATGATCGGACCTGCTGTGCTCAACTGATCTCCGAAATGATTACAAGACTCGAATTCGAGAATGATGATGAGAATGGAACCTTGCAGTTAAAGTAACACGATAATGTTGCGGGAGTCGAGAAGTCATCTTCATGTTGATTTTTAGTCTTCAAAACTTCAGATAATGGCGCATGCCAGTTGAAAAGAGGCGCTGGAGGCTCAATCAATGACACCTGTCAACCAGCAGCGATCCGAAGTCTAGGCCTTGCCTAGCCCCCCCAGAGGAGGAAACCAAACTCTTCAAAGGTTAGATGAGCCTTTTGTACGGAAATTTTGGTCGAACAAGCTGGTCCTTTGCTGGGATATTGTGGAACGAAAGTGACAGGAAGATGGAAAGAAAGGAAAAGAGGGGTCAGAAACACTTGAGTATTTGGAGGGGATAAACCTGGTTTGTCCCTGTATTATGATCTCCCTTATCTGCAACTTGGTTCACGCCGCAGCCTTAGGCCGCTCTGGCCATACGTTTCTGTTGTTGTCTCCAACTTGACGCATCCATGCATTGAATTTCAGCTGACAGGAATCAGGAGGCGAACGAAATACGGCGGGGAATCAAACACATCTCAGCCACAGCCACGAGGTTTTTCGCGGGGCGTCTTAACCTCATGTTGAAGTTTGAATTAGTCACCTTGACAAGTACGAGTGTACGAGCAGGATGGCGATTTAGACACTGTGGACATAATCCCAGGATAATTTGCTTAAGTTATCCAAGAAAGTTAGAACAACGAGGGCTATGTAGGCAGGTACGAACCTGCCGTATTTACTGCCACTTGTACTTGTCCATCGCAAGATTGCCCGACAATTCGCAGCCTTTCCTGTTTTCAGAGCACCTCTCTTTCTCTTTCGTTCCTTGTTGGCCAATGGCTTCAGCTTTGCATGGCCCTCTTCGCCTTTTGGGATATCTATTCATAGCACATGACGAAAATGTGCCCAGAGGAGTGATGTGCTTCCAATGACAAGAGGTGCCCACGACGCCGCGGAACGGTCGTGGCACTTCTTCGTCCCCGTTGGCTCCGGGTGACACTCAGAGGCGGGATCATGCAATGCAAGATGAATGTTGCATCCTCAGCAGCACGCAACAGCAAAGGCGACGGTTCTGGAATACTTGGTGTCGGTTCTTCGCTCGTGGTGCTGTGGTACGAACGGACGGTGGAGGGAAGTACAAAAGTACAGCTTGTGCGAAGGTATCGTGGGGAAGACATCGCCAGCTCGCTCGCATGAACTCCCCAACTCAGTCAGCACTGGGGCAAAATGTGGCGTACAGGCTTGGGAGGGTACAGAGCAGGGAGCCCTGGGTGGTTCAGGGAATGTGAGATGATTTGAATCACCCGCGCGCCCATCCAGGCGCAGATCTTGCCTCCCCTGCGGGCTGCGGGCCTTCGGTGATGAATCGATGATTGGCGCTATCAAAAAAGGCGTCGAAAGATGGCCAATATTGGCAGCAAAGACCAGCTGTCGACCGCTTTGGGACATTTTGGCTGATCTAGTCGATCGCAATCATACAATATTAGGATGATGAGATGTCCGATATAATTCTTATTGGAACTTGAAACGCGACATCGCGGGCCTGGGAGAAGTTTCTTCAAATTTGGTCATTGGAAATTCCCGAAGTTGCTCGACTCGTGGTGGCTCGTTGGGCTCGTTGGGGGTTTGCGGCAGATTGATTGCGAGCGGAGTTGACGGCCGGGCAGAGCCGTGATGGTCCCACGGTTGAGTTCCAGCGAACTTCCCAGCTGGACTGGAAGGGGACGGGAATCAAGATCATTCCCCACAGGACAGGCCACGATACTGTGGGTATGCGGCCGCTCGGGGAGGATGTTTTGATGGAGGCTTCAGTTGGGTAGTTTTTGGTAACCATTTACGAAGTATGTGTGAACTTGTCGTTGGCTGGAGCATGAACTTTCCTTGGGGTCTGACAGATAATGAACGGTACTATACTATACTATACTATATTAAATCCATGAACCGTTTGATGGTGGTACACGACCTTCGCAAGCGCGGAAAGTATTCGGAAAACAATTGGTTGGGGATGGGGTTGAGATGAGAAAGCTTGGCCTGGATTGCTTGCTCAATAATTGCCGGCGGCCACTCACCGGGAACGCCAAAACCTTCATTGGTGTTTCTGATTGCTACCTGGGGTAATAATGCCAAATTGTTCCAATATTTTAGGACAATTCAAGTAATTGTCCCAAGTCTTTGGAATAATTGACTTGAAGTAGGCAAGTGCTTAGGAGGATTTCAGAGTGTTTCCAAAGTCTGAGAGGCGTAGATTCCAATCGTCGAGAGCATCGGGTTGCCGTGCAGGTGCAGAATGCAATGCACATCCACCATGCCATTGGCCTGAGCCTTAAGAGGCGGTTGATATAGGTACGGAGGTACTTACGGGCCTCTCTACAGAGATATGCATATGCCCTTTAGCATATGGTCCCAGGCTATCGGTACCGTTCGTCCGTCCCTGGAGGAAAGACAAGACACCATGATGATTCAGATGCTGCACAGGATGTTCGCAGGAGTTTGGCAGACGTCAGATGGCCCATGGCAGCGAAAAGAACAGGCCCGAGAGTCTCTGGAGATTAGTTGTCAAAGGATATTTGTCAAGCGTCCCCTCTAAACTTTTAGCTTCGAGGCGGTCTGCGGTCTAGGCGGGTGGGAGGTGGGAAAGAGCCATTCGGGCGAGTCCAAGTTATTTTGGTCGATCCCTACGAGTAGTGCCGTACTTAACACCCTGCTCAAACTCCCAAGGACCCTGTCAACGTCCATTGGCAATGCCTGTTTGGAGAGCGCCCGCAGGAGTAATCCATGCACCAACAGATGAACAGCGGTGGGAGAAAAAGACCTTTCGACGACATCTCATCCACCACGCAACAGCCAGAGACTTCCGTCTCCCGCGACACCCGCACATTGCCCCAAAGCCACTCACTAATACGGTACGGCATGGAGGCTTGACCCCGACACCGCCTCGGGGGACACGACCTTGCTCGTTGCTCGTTGCTCAACAGCCCAGGGCCGGATGGGGGTACAGAGCAGGGCCAGCGGTGGATTTGGTGGTGCGTGAGGTTACAGGAGCCTCGACCCCAGCATGGAGGTTGCCAAACCTGGTTCTCTCTTTCTTTCGCGAGTGAGAAATGATGTCGGAGACGGAGTTGATCCATCTGCTCTGCCAGGTAAATTACTTGACGTGCGGCCATGGCCTTAACTCTCCTTCTCGCTCGTGAGTCGTGACCTCTCTGTGACCTTTCCATACCGGAAACTGGGTTGTCGATTGGATTGTGTGTCCAGCGTGTGGTATATTGAAAGGTCGAGGTTTGATATCAGATTTGTCGACGGTAGTGCTTCGCCCTCGCCTCATCCCCCGAGTTAGCCGTCTAAGCAAGTCGTGGCGTGGGAGGCTTCCATTTCTTACCCAGCTTGCTCTGAGCAGACAGACACCTTTCAGCAAATGCCCTCACTCTCACCCCCACCATCATCACCACCCAGAATCCGAACGACCTGGGAGGTGTAGCAGCAGTTAGGGTGTGCGGGAGTAGAGTTCGACGGCGGCCCCAAGACTACTCGCTGTCACAACAAAACTAGCACCAACCGGCAGATGCCATTGAGGTCCCCGAAGGCTCCTTACCAAGCTTGAGCTCGAGCGCCACTAGGCCGACTAAAGAAAAAATACCAGTAGACGCGGGTCAACACCACGATGCTTCTTTCTCACTGCGCAGTATTTTGATGGCTTCGATACCTTGCAGCACGCAACATACTTGATAGAAAAGGACGACCTCCCAGGACCAACCCGGTCCTTGATCAGATCAACCTGGGCGCCCTCTGGAACTGAGCACTTCCGTCTCCCAACTAACGCTAGAATCTGCCCTTCTCCATTCCTTCTGCCAATCGTCATTTTCTGGAAGTCCAAGAGCTTCTTTCTTTCCTTCTGCTCCGCCAAATCTCATCGGACTCGGCCCTCGCAGGGACACCCTACATACAATAATTGGTGTGATCGACTAGATCGACACTTCTCCTTGCGGCCTTGCCTTGCTCCCCTCTCCACTCGTCTGATATCGTTTCTTTGCCAGAGATCCGCGACGCCTTTTTTCGAAATCTGCACCTCCCACCGCAATAAAGGGAATTTGGCGCCACCGGTTTGGAATTGGAACTGGAACTGCAACTACAATTAGATCTGGCACTGGAACTCGACTGGGTTTCGATAGGAACATTTGAATGTGGGAGGAGGTGGAGTGAAATACAATTCTTCGAAAACATTTGGAAGAATCAATGAATTTAGGATTCTGATTCTTCTGGACCCTAGAATAACTGCTCTCTCTCCATCTTGCAGCCACACCCACATTTCGGCCCCCCTCATATCTGATCGACCGTGTTTCTTCCGCTTCAGATTCCATCACGGCCGTGCCATCTCCTCCGGACTCCAAGACACGTCCACTGGCGGCGATTTCGCCAGATTCCCGCTAGATTTCACCAGATATCATATTTTCGGAGGTTCCTGTGTATCGTGGAGTTCTAAGACCTAGCCAGACCTGGGGACGGTACCGATACAGAGAGCTACGCATCACCTAGACACTAGAAAGCGTTTACATTTACACACACAACGTGAGAGCAGCAGCGTAGCGGTTACAGACGCGCCAGCCAGCTCAGCCAGTTCCCCTTTCTATTGACACTTCCGTACCGCTACCGTACCGTAGCCTCAACTCGATTTCCACAATTCGCTTGGGGTGACCACTTTGAGTCCTTAGATCTCCAGCCATCAGCCGAAAGACGCGGCCACGCTCGTTGAGTGGAGAGTCCTGCCAGGACTTGGCTCCAGCTCTGGACGATTCAAGCGTTTGCGCAGCTCCACCAGAGAAAAGAGAAAAAGAGCTGCACTGGGCTGCATTGACCCCACTCCCATACACCCCTCTAACTGTAAGTGTTCTTGCTAGCTCCCTTTAGCTCCCCTCTAGCTCCTCTTTCCACCCTCACCCAATTCCTCAACCCCCCTCGCATCCCTGCACCAAGTCATCTGTGCACAACATCTCGCGCCAGAGGCACCCACGCCTCGTCTCCAACTTTCAACTTCATGGGCATGTGTACATATGCTTGCTTGTTTACACCACCTTCTCTACACCCCCAGCATCTCGTTTGAAAAGTCACCGGCACTTGCGAGCATGACCGTGACGACATAGGACATTGGTTGACTGACAGTTCTCTTCCAGTTCGCATAATCGGGTGGCTGCATAACCTCTGGGACCCGGCCAACTCAAGTCGAACGTCAACAGCTTCAATTCTTTGTCTGCTCCTGTGAGTACTTTCTTCCAATCCCACTTGGAACATCATCGACCCAGTTCCTTCTTTATCATTCTCGTGCCGTCGACCAGCTGGCTGACCTGTCCCACTCACTTAGTACCAACACTTGGAGTACTTTATTCTCCAGTTTCAGACTCCCGAGACTCGATCCTTGCCTGTTCACGGCTCTTTGGTCTTGATTTAGTATATCCGGCAACCAGACGTCCAACAGAACTCCACCAACTGAAGCATTCAATCCAAACGCTCGTCTTTAACTTTCGGCACCCATCATTAGCTCAACAACGATTCAAACTTTAATAAAACATCGGACGGAGGAACTCGCCATACTGTCTCGCGGTTTCTTTTTTCTGTCGTCGAGGTCTCACGCAAAACGATCCCGCCCGACACGACAATTCCGACGCTCTCATTCGGGACTTTGTGGGATAGAAGCATTCGAGAAGTTCTTTATCCACTGGAAGTCTACGATTGTCTCGCATACCTACGATCTACTTGGTGATCGCCGCTCGTTATTTGACTCCCTCTGGTCTAATTCCAACCGCCAAACTGGCATACTCAACTTACAGTTCGCTTGGGGTAAGTTGCCTTTCGTCTCTGGGATGGATTGTTGCCTACGAGTTCCCCGCGCGTCCTTTACTGACTCACTTGCTGCAGCCTGAACATTTCTCGTCTCATACACCCATCATTGTAGACGAGTCATACCCTTCGCCCGAGAGTGCAGCATTTCACGAAGAAGGGTACGAGGGAGCCCTTGTGGCTAGGGTGTATTCCCCAAAGGATCGTCTCCCTATGTCTGCCTACGGGAAACCTCCTCAACTTCATGGTAAGTCATTTGTTTATTGGAACAAATGGAAGGTCAACGGACAGTATGGTGATTAATGTGAATTATAGGTTATGATGCGGCGCGAACTTATCCGGAAGGTTCGTTTCCATTTGCGCCCGCGCCGTCCTACGGATCCCAGCCTGGTCCATCTCCAGCATCTACGCCCGGATTTCCCAACCATACGCAATTGACACCAATGACATTTCCATCTCCACATGGTCGGGCGACCTTTGAGGACCAATCAGTACCTTATTTGAACGTCGGTTCTACACCAAATCTCCAAGTCACATCCTATTCGCCTGCGCGAGGCTCTAGAAACACAAATATTTACGTCAACATCACTTCTCTTTACGAGTTATTGACAAGCAGCTCAAGCAGCCCACCAATATTTTTCCTCACGTTTGGTCAGCACAAATGTCAGGCCTCAATTTCCAGAACTAGCCAACAAGGTGGGGTGTGTCAATACACAGTTTCGGCCGAGGTCCCGGATTTTGCAGACACCAAATTTTCTTCCTCGCAGGTCCCCATCGTCATGTCCATGGAGAGCGGGGATGGCGATGTGATGGCACAAAAAGATGTAGGAACTTTTACCTATACCAGCTCTGCACAAGGCGGAAATGAGGCACAGGACTTGTCAAGGAAAAGGAAGGTGTCTGTCGACTCCCTAGATCTAAAGAGCCCAGTGAAGAGGTCCGCATCTCAACTCTTGCGACCAAAGGAAGAATATGGAAACTATGGCTATCAAACTGGTGATGGGAGCTCGTCATACTCGCCATATTTACCGACAAGCCACTCGTACAACAATCTCGTCCCACATTACCAGAGGCCTATACCCGGTTTCCATTCGCAACAATCGTCAAGGCATTTGGGATATGGTTATCCAAATTCTGCAAATACCTCACCCCCAGCTAACAAAGCACACTCACCACAAGTCGGAACTTGGAATAATCCTGCATACTTGCCTGGTGGACCTTCCATGGGAAGAAGTCACGGAGGTATGAATCGCCCACCCTTGTCAGCACTTCCATCACCAGCTTCATCGGCAAATCCACCCTTGATTAGAACATCAACACTGCAGCAGACCCCTAGTCCCGCAACCACACCTCATGGAGCACATCCTGGTCAACACTTCAATACGTACGGAATTTACCCGAACAAGGCGAAGCTTGATATCAACGGTGATCTGTCTGGCATGGCACAAAACTGGTCAGAAGAAGAATGGGGGGCCAAAAGAAGACTGGTGGTATTTCGAAGGTCACAATCCGGTAGCACAATCACCACTACGTTTCAAGCCGTGACCCCTGAGGAGCGACCTCCATCCAGCATCTGTATCAGCTGTATCTACTGGGAAAAACGAGAAGAGTGCTTCGTTACCAGCGTGGATACCATCTATCTTCTAGAGCAGTTGATCTCGGAACGATTTACGGTCGAGGAGAAGAATCGGATCAGAAGGAATCTAGAAGGATTCCGCCCCCTGACGGTATCGAAGGGGAAGGCCGAGAGTGAGGATTTCTTCAAGGTTATCATGGGATTCCCAACTCCCAAGCCTCGCAACATCGAGAAAGATGTTAAGGTATTTCACTGGAAAGATCTAGCATCGGCTCTAAAGAAGATCGTCGGCAAATATGTGAGTCACCCCATGCCTCCATTGTCTCGGGTTTTTCGTGGGAACTCAGAATACTATGTGAGAACGTTTAGAAGAATGGAGAGTCAGAGTTTCCCATTCTTCTAAACGCTCTTGAGCAATATTTCTAATTGTGCTAAACCGCTCGCACAATATCTAATAAGGCAAGTGCTAATTGAGAAACAGTCTGCCAGCCCGGCTTCCATCCTAACGCCTGCTAGCTCAACCGGTTATGCTCCTGAAGGATCATCTGCCGGCATCTACGTTGGAGATCATCACGGGGCTCTTTCACCACGATCGATCTCAGGGTCAACAACATCAACGGCCTATGCGGCGAATATTCCCGCGCGTGTGCTCTCGCCTCTCAGCCAAAAGACGATGCCCTTGACGGGTGGCCCTCCTGATCTGCGCGTTTCCTTGCCCAACCACCCCCACGAGCCTTCTAATCAATGGCAAGGGGGTCATCACATGCAAAGCTCGCAGTACCCACAACTAGGCCCACCGCAAAGCAGTCGAGGTTCATGGGATATGTCGTATCTTGAAAACAACGCCGCCAATACCGGTAGTGGAGGTTCTGTTTCTGGCACCCCTCAGGGATTGAACCAACCGATGAATTATAATCGCAACGTTGCGGATACCGCGGTGAGCGGGGGGGAGAGCCGGCTTGCAAGAAGTCTATCGCAGCAGCAGAGTCACCAGATGCCGCTCTCACGATGATGTCTGAATGCTGTTGGTTGATTGGCCGAGGAGCATCCTGGGGGTTGCTTGAGGGTGTCCTGCGCGAATCATTGGTCATGCGCCACACAGGCCACCCCGCGCTCCCAATCCTGGTTTTTCTCGTATCCCCTCATACGCGCAGCCTATACACACCACCATCTTTCGAGTACACCAACGCTGCAATACGCCCAACACCAGACGTTATCAGACGTACAACCTCTATCTAGCTCGAGTTTACTGGTCGCATTTCAGCAACCTTCAGATCAACTAACCCTGCAGCTCCTTACTTGTTCTGGATGTACTCTTCTGTTTGGCTGCCTGGCTAGTAGGCTCGCCGACATCATGAGTAAGTCCCCCGAGCTTCCTTTGCGTACCTTCCCCCGAAAAAAATCAAGATCTTGATTGTTCCAAACATTCGAGATAATGGGCCCCAATTCTCCCAGACTTTGTCGCACAATACTTACAAAAAGCAGATGTACCTAGAGGAGAGCTCGACACCTTCACCAACCCCCTGCCACCACCATTTCGTACTCGACCTACCATTTCCCATGTCCCTTCGACATGCACTTATATCCTCGGCTTAATCAATTCTCCATTCCTTGTTCCCTGTTTCCTTCCCGCCATCAATACCTTCCTGTTTTAGATATCCCTCTCTTGTTTTGTTTTGTCTTTGTATGTGTGTCAGGGGGCCCTGCATATGCGGAATAGGAGTCTAGGGCGTTCAGATGAGCGGTATTGCATTCTCAAGGAGGGTGGGTGTGGGCGCATATACATTGTCGATTTTTTGGGGGCTTTCCTTGATTCAAATACCGTCTTTTGTCGCACCATCGATCGACGGGTTGCAGATTCTAGCTAGACATGTTCTCCTTTTCGCTTTTTGATTTACCGAGATCAACTGGGTTATTGTATTTGGGCGGCGGGCATGAACGTCGTGGAAAATAGGAATACTTGAATGCAATGAGTGCAAAGAGTGTGTTTTGTTTTTAGCAGGATCTTTCTTTTGTCTCTCACACTTTTTTCTTTCTTTCAGACAGAAGGCATGGACATGGTGGTACAAGGCAGACTGAACATGGAATCACGGGGATTTTGTTTTCTCATTTTTATGGGAGGAAACTTTGCGAAGAAAACACCAAATTGATCCCTAACGACCTGGATCTCTTTTCTTTTCCAGATTGAATTACATCTTTGTTGCATTTTTTAGGAGCGGTTTTAAAGGCAGGGCAGGCTATTGCATTCTACAAAAAAGAAGGGTATCTTGGGAGCATATCAGGCGGTCCGGGGAGTTGGGGGTTTTCACTTTTCATTTGTCGATTCATTTTTTAATTTTTTGGGGGGGGTTTGGCTGGTGGGTGGGAAGCGAGCGGATACCTATTTATTTTTACCTCTTTTTTTTTATTACTTTGGAATATTGTTTATACCCCCTTTTGAAGTTGCGGTGTTTGTATGGTTTTCGAGCTGAGTGACGCTGGGAGAGGTGGTTGTAGATGGAGTGAGCAGGGGGAGAGTATATTGTGGATGGTGTGTCATTTGGTGTATAGGGGATAAGCAGCCTCGCTAGCTAGTGTGAAGTTTCGCGAACTTCTTTAATATTTAATATTTGATCTTTGAATTTTTCTTGATCTTTGGATTTTTTTGTGTTTTTTTGAGGCTGTAGTTTGGGGGGTTAGTGAGTGCTGGACTTTGGTTGAGAGGTTGCAGGGAGTGGCATGGATGAGCTTTGAGTTGGAGGAGTGAGTTGACTACCTCCATGATAAAGAGCGAGATAATCCGGAGGCTGAATATGTGGTTCAATTCAATCTAATCCAAATTCCACCCAAGTCAACTACCAGGTAACCAGTCAACCCATCCTTGACGACTTCGCACCTACTACTAAGCCACACATCGGCATGTTCGTCCGGTTCCGCAAGCGAGTAGAACGCGATTGTCTGATCTACATCCTCGAGTTGGAAGTAGGTGTGTATTATCGGTGTGTGTATGTGCACATGCTGTGTATGTCTAGGGTACATACGAGACGAGGTGTATGTGTGGACGGGCAGGTGTAGACGCGTACATGTACGGTAGGTGCATACCGTATGTTGAAATACCTTGGCTATACGCATGGGGAAGGATTTGGCGACGATCGGGGTCGGGCCGTCGAGTTTGACGTGAAAGAGAGCGTGCTCTAGATTTTGAGTTTACTTAGTTGACCAGACCCGGTTGTTGTGTGTTTGGGTGGAAGGAAGAATGGGGGAGCGGTCACAAGGAAGAGGATCTTAGAGAGGTGGAGAGATGTACGGGAGACGAGACTAGCCTTGCTGTTTTGCAAATGACAGGGGTTACGGTTTTGTTATGTCTGCCCTGGAGAAAGACCTTGGAAAATCCTGAGGAATCGGCAGGGATTTCATTGCCTACTCTAAAATACGATCATATCTTTGTTTTAATTTTAAAACGCCATTTTTACTCTATGTGGTAATTTCGCTCCTGCCCAGATTCCGTCAAGTCACATGACTTAACTTCACATTCGCGAGATGATGATATGTAAGGTGTGAATAGCTTCATTTTCTCTAGTTACAATTACTGGACCCTCAATCCCCTTTCCCTGCCCCCATGAATCCGTAGCTGCATAAATCGAACGAAACCCATTCCCACAAAAACGATCAAGTGTCAGCATTGAAAATAGTAAGACGCCTCTCCATCCACAGGATGCCCCACGATCTGATTAGCCCTAACTTCGCTTTATAAACACTGGTAAGCGGCTAGAAACACGCTCGCCTCAACAGTGTTTCCCTATCCCTCTAGATAAAGGGGTAGATGAAGAGGGCTGGAAACATGCTCGCTCTTCATCTATAGAATGGTAAGCTTGCCTCAACTGTTTGTGGTATATAGTAGACTATACACCCGTTGGGCTTCTGTTTATAGAAGATCGCGCCTAGGGACGGAGGGGGAGGGGGTGTCTTACCTGTTAGTTTGTTCTGGGGGAGAGTTGTTGTGTTCTGTGAGGATTTTTAGTTGTGGTTGTTAGTTTGAGTAGTGGGTTGCTTATCTGATGATTATTGTTGTTGTTGTATTGTTGTTGTGGTGTTGTTGTGGTGTTGTTGTGTGACGGAAAAAAAGAAGAGAAGAGGAAGAAAAGCGGTTGATAAAATACTGGGCTTCTCTGGCTATCATTTGCAATCACTGTACTAAAGGTGCATGGCCAATGGGACATTTTGGTTTGTGGGCATCAAGTCGAGCTGTTGCAGTGGCTGGCGATTGAAAACTTAAAACCACACCCAGATGGCAGGGTTGAGGTTCTTTCCATTTACGTTGCGGTTGACTGATCTTCCTTTGGCAGGGGTCCGGGGACGAGAACACTATGCAGAGAAAGACGAAAAATGTATACGTGGCGACAAGAGTAGGTTGTGAATAGCTTCATCTCGGTCCTCGAAACCACTAGAGTCGCAGGGTGCCTTCGATGATGCATTGCCTCGACCTCGAAATACCCCAGAATGCAATTGACACGAATACAAACTCGCGCGATCACATTCTCCTTCTTTTATAATCGGTTTATTGGACTACGGGTAGATGCTTCTAAGCTTTTTACAGTCTGCATTCGGTGGAAAACAATCGACGTAACCAATCTTAGCATATTATTTTCTCAAGACATTCTCTTTCCTAATGTCCGTTTCGGGATTTCGACTACAAGTGGTTTAGGGAATTATATTTTAGTCTACAAGATTGTTTATTTTGAGGTGTTGGGACAGACTTTATACACAGAGAGCGTCGGGTTTTGGGTACACTTGAAGGACCGCTGTTGGGTGAAGCGAAGTTGGAATTATGCCCCGATGAAAGGATGAATTGCATCTCCCACGATGATTTGGTCCACGAATTGAAGTTGAGATCTTGGAAGATACTATACACGGGAGTGGACTGGCTTGAAGCTGGTTTGGTAGTTTGGATACGAATATTGGGAAAGGGGTGGTGCCGATTGGCTCAAAGTAGCTTCAAGAGATGGGAATATGATACGGGGGACGGGAGTAGCTTTGTGATTCTTGATGGTGTCGTCAAGATGAGGAGAAATTGACGTACAACATTGGAGTAGCTTAGAAGAGGCAATGAAACCATACAATAGAGGTGTAGAAGTTCAAGACTTGCTTGAGATAAGGGAATGCGTGTATGCAAGTGGGAAAAACCAGCAGTGTGGAAACATGGGGGTGCAGATATGTACGAGAGGGGTATTGAAAAGTTGAGGTGTATCAGGTTTATTTTTGATAACGGAAAAGGTAGCTTTATGCATGTACATGGGATGAGTCTAAATCGTGAGGCTTGGTTTTAAGAAAGCGAAAGAAGTGTGATGCATGCTTGTGGTGTAGGAAAGTGGTACGCGGGAAGAAGGTGACAAGATGTGAGGTGTAGAAGAATTGAGATAAGGAAATGGGTAGGTGTATCGTGATGTAGATCAGTGCATGCATATGCACTGTACATGCACAAGAGAAATTTAGGTAGTACTCGTAGAGGTGCTGCAGATACATGGTAGGGGTATAATGTATTGGAAAGTAGAGGCGTAAGAGGTTCTGCCATCATTCATCGTACATTCAAGCATTTGATAAAAAAATTCGGATAATCAAATTAATTATGTGACGACTTTTGGTTATCTAAAATTTGAACACTTAATTTAATTATTTGATATCAGGTGAACGCTGAATGGTACCACTTTAGGATAAGGCTAGGCTGTGGAGATCCAAGAGACGCAGAGAAAAGCTGGGGTTGCTTGAAAACCAGCTCATGTGAGGGCACTTCGAGATAAGCAATACGTAGAAGCTTCGGCAGATGTATCTACTAGAAGAGAGACAAGATAACAAGACGACACGGTACCAAAAGAAGAAAGTTCTAGATCTCTGGACGGATAAACTCTAAACGACATGCAGCACCATCAAGATCAAAAAGCCAACCTCTCTGAGCGAATCGATCGTGAAAGTGTAACCTTGAAAATCAAGATCGAGGTTGAGATAAAGATGTTTTGGACATTTGTTGCAGATAGAGTGCGTTGGTGGGGTACGGGTACGGTACGGGGAAACGGGATTTTATGTATGAGTAGGGATGGGGTTGCGGAATAACAGGCTGATCTTAAGGTTAAGGATAAATTTTTCTTTTCTTGGAGAATGTTTCGGAGTTAAGATTCCAAGGTTGTTTTGGAGACGGTAAGGTGGGGGTTTCAGGTTTTACATTTGGAGTACGAGGAAACGTATCGCAGATGGGGAATTGGTTGGCTGAGAATGGAAGTGATAAGTGGTGAAGCTCCTCGTATGCTTGTAAAAGAGGGTGTGGTGATAGTGGAAGTGTTTGGAGCTCTTGTACATATGAGGGGAGGTATCTCGGGGGTATATCGGGTGTACAAGATCGGGGGAAAGAGGGTGTATGAGGTGGATTTGAGTCAGATAAGTTCTATGAAGGCTACGCATCACGAGGTAGAAGTTGAAGGCTTGCTAGCTAACTTATTTTTGTTGGAATTTGATCCAATTGTACCCCTGTTAATGTAGAAGGACCTAGATTTAAGCGAGGGGGTGTTCAAGGAATCTATGAATTTACGAGAGTAAGTGGTTGCTTGGTGTTTAGATAGGTTTCAGGATCCATACAGGGTTATATATGATTCATACGTATGTCGTGTGATAGATAAGGCTCGAGGCATACAATTTAGCGAGGTGGAAGTTAATCTCAGCAATCTCAAAATTATGAGTTTTTCGACCTTGACCTGGCTATGAAGTCATATGGACATGGTGCTGAAATACATACTTCGTTTCTGATTCAATTGCTAATTGAAGTTGTAATTTTATACGGAGTAACTTGGCTAGACAAACTTTTGCTTACGTGGCTGAAGTGCTGGGTTAATTCGGTTATGATCATGAGCCATGTTGTAAGAGAGACATCACTGTGAAAACAGGTAAGAGAAGTGAGCATTACTCTGCGAACACCCCGTGTCTCATTACTCGAGTAGATATCGCACAATTGCGAATATTGTTTTAGAGGAATAGGAGAATCAAAAAACTAAGTCTCTAATTCTCCGAGATCTTCTCGTACAATGCTTTCAATTATCCTAGACCGTTTCGTACAACCAAGGTAAAAGTAGGTTTTCGCAGAGTAATGCCCACCTTTTTTATATTTTGCCCTTCAGAAGCACTCAGGCTATTCCAGTGGCCTGTTTTTTGTTTCAGATGATTTTCCGCAGTTTTTATCATCGGAGCTTCACTTTTATTATCTCAATTTTTCGCTATAATTGACTTTCTGTCCTTGATTTAATTCCTCTGATTGTCTCGGACTATCACATATCAGAACAAAACAAATTATCTCCCAAGATTTTAGTGAAGTCATTCGTTAGGGGACAAAATTTGGGGATGGTAATTCCCTCCAAAGTCTTGAGAAGAAAGAATTACACCTCAGGGTTGAGAAAAACGTCACCAAACAGCAAATGGGAGTTGCTAATCTTATGAGAGACGATGGTGGTTCTACCAGGACCCTTGAATCATCTATCTACACCCAAAACTATCCGCAGAATTCGCGTCGCCGCCCTTAAAGAATTGTTTCTTCGGATATGCGCAAAGTGTCCTTTCAAACACCGTTTCATTCCCAGTTGGCATACTTCTTGCTCCCAGGGTATCTGGAGCAATACCCTCCTCCACCCACTTGACCAATGCCTGAAATGTACTGTATGGATAAGCACCGGGCCCACTATTGCAATGTTGAATACCCGGTGCCAGGAAAAGACGATAATAATCATGGATTTCGGCATCTCCGTTTGTTACTTCGTCGTAGTAGGCCTTCGAAGTCTTGGGTGTCACGAGTTGATCGGCCTAGAAAAGTATTAGCTTGCGGGATGGGGAGAAAAAAAGGGGAGGGAAAGCAAGCGAGGGGAGAGACAAACCCCTCCATGAAAAGTAATCAACTTTCCGCCACTTTTCTTGAAAGCACTGAGATCTGTAGAATTGGTCTCTAGAAATTTCGAGTATTTCTCTTGTCCCTCGTACCACCACTTATCCCATTGCTCCCAAGTGACATTACTTACATCCGCCTTTGGGTCTTGCAAAATAAACAGTTTTGTCCAGTCAATTGCAGCATTATAGCCCGCTGGAACACATGTTCCATTGGTACAATCAGTCGTAGTGGTACCGAAAGGACCCCCTGTCATAGTGTCTTGTGTGTATCCATACCACATGCTTGAGTTGTCTGGATGTTTTGCTCCATCCCACATTGCTTGTACGAGGGCGGCTGCTGATGAAGTTATTTTCACCTTATCACGTCCAGAATCAGCAAGACACTCTATTTCGGTTCCAATTTGGGACTTGGGATCGAAGTCACAGAGTGACGGATCTGTGATGATTCCGTCGATTACTCCATCTAGTGGATCGCAGGCTGTTATTGCTGCTGTTGTGATTGCGGAGACTTCGCAGTTGTATGGGTAGCCATTAAGGTGCATGACTGTGGGTGGCCAGAGGCCTGACATTATGGCTTTGTTCCACTAAGATTGTATTAGTATGGGTGTCTTGAGCTTGGGTTTTCTCCAAGAAAAAACCTAGGTGTTTATAAATAAAGGGTTCTCCCAGTGTGTTGGGAAATATAATAGTAAAGAGCAAAATCAGACAAGGAAAGAAATGTCACCTATAGGACTTACGTTAATGCCAGGCGCAGCAGCTGCAATACCATCGAAAGCGTCCGGGAACTTCTGAGCAAGCTGATAGCCCTGTCTTCCCCCTTGCGAACACCCATTCCAGTAACTGTACATCGGTTTTCTCCCATAATACTCACTTACAACACTTTTACCCAACTTCGCCAGTTCATCGAGTGAACGGCTTCCCAAATTCTCCAAAAGTCCCAAATTCACGTTCCCAGAGGCATCTAGAGCCCATTCATACATGTCTCTAGTCACCCCCGCATTTGTTCCAATGGCAGCATATCCATCGCTGAGAGCTCCGGCCATAATGGCATAAGATTGATCAAATAGTCCGGCTCCAACGCCACCCCCACCAGCTGCTTGCATGCGGTTGTTCCAAGTGAAGGAGGAAGGGAGCCATATTTGGACGCTTGTGTGGTCGTTCGTGCCTAGGTGCGTGTAGGAGATGCTTACATTGCAAAATTCGAGGTTGTTGAGATTGATAAACCCCTTGTTTGCGTACCATCCAGAGATAGAGTAGTTTGCTACGGCTGAAGCTTCAATTGAGGGGAGGGAAGTTCCGGGGATTGCTGGGAAGTGGAAGGATGAGGTAGTGCAGGCGGGGGTTGGGTAGAGATTTGAGACGCTCATTTTCTAAAATGATGAGGGAAATAATATTTTTTCACTGAATAACGCATCTAAAATGTTTGCTATTCTCTCTTATATAACGGGAATTCCGAAGTATACAGTGCCCGCTCGACACTAAATAGAGTTAATTCCTTTTTGAAATAGAAACAAGTCGTATATGCACGATTTAACCGGAAGGTGATCCGGGCCCAGGCAATATCAGAATGCGCCTCAGAGGTGCGCCTTAATAAAATGATATTTCTGTAAATCCACAAAAAGGGAGCCTGTAAAGATGCCTTGAGGAAAAAAACCTGATTTTACTGTGCCTCTTTTCCTTAATCTTGTTTGAAAGGAGTCTGCCGGAAACTTCGGGAACGGCTTTCAAGGTGTATTAAGGCTCCATAATATCAACAATAAGTAAGTTTAAGAAATGTAAGAGGTAAAAAGAAGGAAGGCTTTTTAATTTCTCGCTTAGTATGCCAGAAAACCTCGCCCCCGGGACAAAATAGGCATTCCAACTCAGGGTGAATAAAATAATATAGCAAGAAGACAATGATACATATATTATCTGTCCTCGAGAAGAACCGTCGACTTCCAAGTGAGTCTTGAAACTAAGAATCACACAATCTACTCTCCACACTCTTTTCTCATTCTCTCGACTCTCCATTTCATTCCCTTCCATCGACTCATGGCCACGCTTCCCACCCCACAGACACCCACAAGAAAAGCAAAACAAGTAAAATACCATCCTCTTCCAATTCCCTCAACAATCGGCTGCAAAATTGCTACCGAACCAGCACTTAAACCACATCTCGCCAATTGGCTAGAAGCATACGCCGTACTTGACTTCTTTGGGAAAATATCAACTAGCAAAGCACTAGCAGTGTGGCTCAAAAGCGTTGAAACACCACAGGCGAAGAATTGAAGAATAAGAGGGACAGCGGGATGAACATGATAGTGAATTATCCAACCGTACCCGACGAGCAAGACGACTTCAAGGAGGATGAAAGGGATGATGTTTCTATATCTTGCTGCCTCGATGGGGAATTTCTCGATGTGGTTATTCCCTCCTTTTGCGATTGGGAAATTGTGCTTGAATGCTGTTTTGACATAGTTTCTGTCTACGAGTTTTCCGGCTATAATTCCTCCAAGTGTCATGCCTGCGAGACCGGGGAGAAATGTGAGGCCAATTTGGAGCTCGTTATAGTGGTATATTTCTTTGTAGATGACTGGAATGGCGGCTTGGAATGTATAATAGACAGAGTAAGACGTGGATATCATTATGAGGACTAGTAGTGCATCTGGATGAAGGATGATACGAAGAGAGGTAAACGCGTCGGAAACTCGCCACTTTTTTCTTTTGAGCACTGGTTGTGATATCCTTTCTGTCTTTTTGGCTTGATTTTCGGCACATAATGTTTTACTCCCACGTAACATAGAATACCAGGTTCGATGAATTCCACGAGTTGGTTGCTTCCCATTGCCCACTACATTGCGTGCCGTCTCTGGAAGGGTGAGCCCAACCAACAAAACAGATATAACTGCAATAGCAAGAAGAATCAAGAACACCCAGGAATAACCACTGGTACCCATCGCTACCGCTCCACCAATCACTGGACCAACAGCTGAGATTG
The DNA here is from genome assembly GCA_001414455.1 of Hymenoscyphus fructigenus. NCBI lineage: Eukaryota > Fungi > Ascomycota > Leotiomycetes > Helotiales > Helotiaceae > Hymenoscyphus > Hymenoscyphus fructigenus. Next base: position 415,322 of record LKUV01000033.1, on the reverse strand, counting down.
CATTGCATGTTGAGAGCATGGGGCCCAACATTTTGCCTCTCTCGGAAACGAAAGCCACATCTGCAACAATCCCGTACGCAATGGAAACAGTTGCAGATCCACCAATACTTTGGAGACCCCGGAGAACCAGGAGTGCAGCATAGCTACTTTTGTTCAGTGCAAGACCTAGACTTGCACATGCATAGGCGCAGATCAATCCAATAAGAACTGGTCGCCGCCCAAATGTGTCGGCTAGCGAAGCGAAAAATATAGGAGAAATTGCTTGACAGACTGCGTAGACCGTGACTGTGAGATTGATGGCTTGAATTGACACTGAGAAGTGTATGCTAAGCATGGGTATCAAGGGGAAGTATATTGTTGCTGTAAGAGTCGAAAGGATGATTATGAATCCGAGGAGGTAGGTTAAATATAGCCGTGTTACTGAAGTGAAGATGGAATATTCCTCCACCTCAACAATTGAGTCGCTAGAAGGCTCTTTCGACTCAGTCTCGGCCGTAGTACTAGATTCCATTGCTTATAATGACAAATGATATCTTATTGGTTCGTAAATCTGCCGTGAAAAAAAGGTTATGGAGGTGTGCAATGGACGGAAAAGTGGCTGCAGAAGGAGGAGTTTCAATAAACTAGATTGGGAGATTGTGAAGCAAATAAATATGTTTTGATGTTGCATTGAGAAGCGGGGAAATCTTGAGCTGCATGGGTTGAGTTGGGCCACCAACCAGCTTCAAGGTCCAACACAGCAACCCATGCGACCTCGACCAATGAGCCCCATTTTTGAACTCCTTTCATTCCAAGTGAATAGGTCCTTCTAGCTCTAGCAAAGTAGTGTTCAGTTCGAAATTAAATATATTTGAAATCTAAACAATGCCGCTAATTAAACGCATATCTATGATACCTAACTCCAAATCAAAGTCTATTTTCGAAGTTTTGCAGATTGAACGGTTGCCACATCCCCATTTCTCGGACAAAGTAGAGTCCCATCAGGCATAATTGTGCAAAGCTTAGCTTCATTAGCGGTCGCCCAATCTCCTGGAAGAAAATAAAACTGCTCGATGCCAGAATTTCCAACTTCTGAGCTCCTCCCCGAACTTCTTCCTCCTTGCGTTCGTGTTGGTACAGAGGAGGACGGAAAACGCCAAGTGCATATCCACCGGTCTATGTCAAGAAATACCAACCTTCTGCGTGAGAGAAACGCAAGTGGTTCACGTATGCGTGATGTGAGTTCTGGTGGCAAAAGTGTGTATGGAAGATCATTGCCGAGATCGTTCGAATCGTCGGCCGAGTTAAGCTGGATATCTGCGACTGTAAAAACTAGGTATTGCGTCTCGCATCGACCCGAAGAGTTGAGACGTGAGATCTCGAGGAGAATATTTGGCGAGTCCACGTTGGAGATAAGTTTACCTAGTATCTCTCCAGAGTCTCCGAAATTACCGCGTCCATGTAGGGCATAAGCAGAGGAGAGAGTGACTTTTCTCTCGAGTCGAGGTGGAAAGTAAGTGTAACCTTGGGATTCTTGAAGGTTATCCCACTGGAAAACATATACTTTGCTGCATCCAAAGCCCAATAAGTAGTCAGGAAGAGTCGGGTGACATATCCATTTCACCTTGGAAATCCTGGATGAGAGACTCGATTCCACTAGATTGCGCGTATCCAGATTTACCGAGTACAGCGTCGTAGATGTTGATGCAAAGAGATGACTTCCGGAAGGGTGAAATATTAATTGGCTGATATGACCTTGTTGAGGGGGAAGCACAAGGTCAAACTCGTGACTGACTTGCCATTTATCTCGATCTTGGCCTATTTTGGTTATACGCTTGATGGAAAGCTTTCCACTCAGATCTGAAATTGCAACACTTCTTCCATCTTCACTCCATGCTACTTGTTCGATGGACATATAGCTTGCGACCCTCTCCAATTCACAAACAGGGCCAGTGCCAACCTCGCAGAGAACAGCAATGCCATCTTCGGTACCATAACAGTACAATGGTCCAACTGATTGCCCAGCAAGGGCTATCACTTTATCAACTCTCGCAAAGTGATGTTCGGTATGGACCGACTGTCTAGTGAGACTTTCAGTCTCGCTAAAAGCATCACTGTTGTGGTCGGGATACTCGGAGCTGTCAGCCAGGCGGATCAGGGTGCTAGGTTCCCAGACATTTCCATATGCACCACGTACATCGTAAAGTCGTCTGGAATCTGTGCTGAACGAAAGATGAAGGACAGATTCTTGAGATGTTAACTGATAAAGAAGTGAAAAGTCTGCAGTTGCGAATATCTTAATCGTCCCAACTGCATCACCAGTGGAGACAAGCGAGCCATCTCTGCTAACAGTCAAATTATTTGCACCAGTGTGGACCGAAGCATTTGCTTCTTCTTCGTATGGATCCCATTTGAACAGCAGCCCTTCCAGATACAGACCCAAGACTTCTCCGCTGAAGGGGTGCCATGTGAGTTTGATAACTTCGCCCCAGGTGTTTTCTTGGGTTGTCATGTCAGTTTCGTCAAGCGTTCTACCGCAATGACCAACAATCATCGGTAGCTCCCATTCCCATACAGTTACGGGATGTCCTCGGTAACCAAACGCAATCATACTTCCGTCCGGACTAAGGGAAGAGCATGTCGGGAAGTTTACCATTGTGTCTTCCATGCTTTCCTCGTCGATTTTAGCCCTTGTGTCCCACTCGGTGGAATCATCATTAAGCGAGAACGAGCGAATGCACCGATCTTCGCTCCCAACAAATATTGTATTATCATTTTCGACAAATAATAATGTCTGAGGTCTCGGTAGCTTCGGTGGGTTTTTGACAGTCTTAATGCACTCGCCAGTTGCAATGTTCCAGACCTTTGTGGTAGTATAGCCATAACTGACAAGGTAGTCTCCCATTTTGTTAACCTGGATTCTGAATACTCGTTCGGGGTGGGTAATTTGGCTTTGCTCCTCGAAAGTGGCAGAGTTATAAATGAAGATATGGCTTGACTTCCTAATGTTAGTCAGAACAGTAATGCGGCTTCCAGCAGCATGAATCGCAGACGCAACGACCCCTTGATCTAAAGAAAGACGCGCAAGACAGTCATCCCAAGTGCTGTTGGTAAAACCAGAAACATGAAGTACTTTACTTTCTTTGCGTCCAAACTGTTGATATATGATGGAGTCCTCTGGGCAAAATGGCGGGATTAATTTGTGGATTGAGTCCGGATTTTGGCTCAAGCTATTCCCAAACTTTCCAATGATCTTGATTAGGTCTGTAGCCCAGCTTTCGAGAAATTCTATAGCTTGGCGATGTGTAAGGGATTGCCCGTTATCCATCTTTCGTAGTTTCAACACAATGTCAGTCAAATAACGGGAAGCAACTGCGAGAGCTCTAAGTTGTTTTCCTTTCGCAGCAATGCTCATCCATAAAATAACATGGGGTCCTCTCAGAAATTTGATAACAATATCCAACAAGTCCGGATCTGTAACATGTCCGGCTGCCAGATGGACAAACCATGAGCGAGTAGCGTAGTCGAGCAGGGCAGGGGGTTGGTTTCGATTGATCGTACTTCGAAGTTTCGGGTCCGTCAGGCGTAGCATACATCTCTTGAAAAGAACAGTGTTGGTAGCTCGCTTGTCTACTACAAACGGTCGGTCTTCCCCGCCTTGCCGAGTCAAATATTCCCGAGCTGTCTCATGGATCATGGCGACCTTTCCATCATTATCAACAACCACAAACCCCCCACAGAGGTCGCCAATTGTCCTCTCAATCTCCAGAAGGCCGTCATTTCCAAGTGCATCATTGAGCTCTTCAACACTCAAAAGTCTCTTGGCACAAATTGCCCATCCCAGAATACTCGCACCAAGCTTCTGGTCACTCATGTTTGGCTGTGTTTGTACTGACATGGCCATTCGATTATAGAGAGCTTCCATACCAGAAGGTAAATTTTTCAATGCCTCGGCAACCGCAAATTTTGTGTGACACTTGTTAATTTTTTGAACAGCCAAGTGAACCCACAAGAAGTTCCCTCTTGCACGTTCTAGAATTTGTTCCGTAACCTCCTCTTTATAAGAATCTTCACCCGCAACGTCCATTTCCTGATTGGTATATGCCCGGAAGTCTTCTCGATTGCCTTCTGTGCGAATAGTTTCCATATGAACTTGTTTACCGAGTTTTTGGAATGCTAATGAGATTTCATGTGTCTTTCGACTAATGACGAGTACTCGGACGGGGATTGTGGTAAGATGTAGTTCTGAGAGGAGTTTAATTATAGATCCAGGACTATCTGCTTCATCGATACCATCGATCACCCAATATATGGGATGATCGATAGCTAATTGAAATAAACTTTGTTTGAAAAGCCATTGCCATATATTGCGGAAGTCTGCCGTTTTGAGATCCGTAGCTGCAGCCTCAAGCATCCGAAGCTTTTCTGCATACAATGGGGTAGAGTTCGCGAGTTGACAAGCTATGGACCGTAAAATCATACTCAAGGCTCGTTTCTTCTGGTCCGTAAAACGAATAAAGAAGTAATGACAAGGCAGCCCAAGCTGGACAATATGATTTATGACAAATGATGAAAGAATGGATTTTCCGCTGGCGGCGTTTCCGTGAACCCACAGGACCCGAGGTTTACAATTGGTATCTTCCAGCCATTCATTAAAGGCGGAATGGGAAAGTATCCAGTTGCAGGTACCAGATGTCCACCGATCCCGGAAGAAATTATAATCCCTCTCCGGCGATTCGGGAACCGAAAGGTATTCTTCGAAGTTTAATTTCAGACTTTGGGTTTCGCCTCTCATTAACTCTTCTGTGGAATAGTTAGCAAATTTTAACATATTCCGGAGTAAACAGCACCCTACCCCTGGGCAAAGCTTTCCCTACAAGCGACTTCAAGACATTTCGGACAATAATATAGTGTGGATCTTCAGGACTCTCGTATTTGCAAACTCCATGGTGGTCTGCATCGAGAGGTTTTGAAATCTCCCCAGGGTAACCAAGAACGGAAGAATCTTTCTCCAACACCATCTAGAGAGATATATATTAGTAAATGCTAGCTCTGCGCTCGAAATAAAATAAAATACCACTTTGGACTTTTTAAACATCGTCGTTGGACGTGTTTCATAAAAGGAGACGATCTGCAGCTTGGGGGCTGCATGTCTGAATTGCTCATTGAGTTTTTGTAATGTTTGCGAGCCTGCCGCAAGCTCTGCGATGAACTGCATTGGGTTGGCGACGAAAGAAACCTGCAAAATTCGGTTCAAAGTTTCGGCCAAGTTGGTTCCACGATGGGGAGTTGAGAGAAATATAATAGATGAGACCGACTTTATGATAGCCTCGTACATTGGATCGTTTTGGCCCTGCATGTAAGCCTAAGAAGTACAAGTTAGCACATTACTTCGCAAAATTGAAAGCAATGATGATAGTACCTCCTTCACAATCAACCCCCCCATGGAGTGTACCATGAAAATAATTGGTCGCTGTCTTTTGTTAGTTCCATTGTGAATCGTTGTAGCAAACTGTTGTTTACCTCTCCCATCTTAAGGTCTTCCAGATCAGATACAGATTCATCTTTTGCGTATTTCAAGTCATATAACAGGTCTTTCGCGAAATCCAGCACCGACATTTTATTTTTCGCACTGCCCGGTCGGAAATTCGCATTGTATCCGAATGTCAAAATACGTGCTTCCTTGATATCAGGTTCGAATGGCAGAAATTTTAGAGGCCAAAATAGATCAGGGTTGTGGTCCTTTGACCAACTCATCCGACTACTACCCCCCAAACCATGGACGAACACGATATCAACTCGACGGTTTTCCGAGGGTCTATGTATAACCTTCAAGCCTAAAGGATCTCCTACATATGCCTCGCTCCTCCGTCCCACTGAACCCTCTGGTGTACCATATAATTGTTCATCGATTGTTCCAGCCGTGCTAGACCGAGGACTAACAGTTGGTGTTAGGAGTGGTGGAGGGAAGAGTGAGGCATTGGACGAAGTTGATGGTAATTTTTCGGGGGATGCACTCTGGGACTCGGGTTCAGGAGCGATATCATCATGCTCTCCGTCTCGTTTTCTCCGGAAGGTAAACTGTTTACGAAACTTCTTGCAGGTTAGCCTCAAGCTGATGGATGTATTTCTGAGGGTGCGGGAGACTCCGGAAGGGGCTGCAGATCACATACCATAATTAACGCCAAGCTTCGAGGCTCACTTTAAGCTTGTTAGATTGTTGGAGAAAACAAACTTTAGAAAACCATACAACGCTTCGAGAAATTTACAGAGACATTTCCCGTCAGATGCATAAGATCCGGATTCCCGCAGAGCTCCATTATCCCGTACCGCCTTTTGGCTACAATAGCCTTGAAGGATTGGGGGCGACATGTAGACGCCCGCACACCATTCGGATGTGACCCTGGAGGTTGTTACAGATCAAGAATCTCACTGCCTACGCGCCCTCAAAAACAAGCCTGCCCAGATTTCCGTTCTCTCAGGAAGAAATCTCATCTGGATTAGCCCTCTTGAGCTTCAATTTGCGAGGGGAAAAAACACAAACACAGACGATCAATTCATCATACCATGGCCGATACACAGGTCGCCGGAACATTACCTATCGTACTTCCCATGGAAGCTATTGATATGGAGGGACCAGTCAGCATCAAGGAGATTCTCGCTCAGCTTGACGGAATTTTCCCCATGGACGAGGCGGTCGTTGAAGGTACGGAAGGAGGAATCAGCAACTGTAAGATATGATGTGAACTGATTATATCATAGCCCTCCCAAAGGGAACCACCTTTCTTTCTGTGGAGAATTATGGCAACAGTGCTTGGACGGTAACAGGTCAAATTTCTGCTCTGGAAGCAGATGGGACGAACAAGTCTTATTTCTTAAAGGTTTGCACCCTTTAGTCCTTGCCTGGTCTATCAGAATTTCTGCTCAAAATGCTGACATTTATCGACAGGTCGCCTACGGTGAACATGGTGGAAGAATGCTGAAAGGAGAATTCGAATCCTCTAAGGAGATATACAGACTCATGCCCGATTTCATCCCTGAGCCCTTCGGTTTTGGGAGGTACAAGGTGAAAGATCCCCCCACCTATTTTTACCTCTCCGAATTCGTCGACATGGACGTAACCAGCGCTCCTGAACCAGTTGAGTTCACCACCAAACTCGCAGAGCTACATAGAAAGAGCCAGTCTCCAACCGGCAAGTTTGGTTTCCATGTTATAACATGTGATGGCAAAATGGAGCACACAGTGGATTGGGAAGAAAGCTGGGCTGTCTTCTTCCAGAAATTGCTCATGGGAGTTTGCAAACTTGACTTGGAGACCAACGGAACATGGCCAGAACTAGAACGAGCCACCGAACAGGTAGCAACAAAAATCATTCCCCGTCTTCTTGGTGCCCTACAAACAGAGGGTCGACAAATAAAGCCTAGCATCATTCATGGCGATCTCTGGGAAGGAAACTTAGGTATCAATATGGAAACGGGTGATATCCTCATGTATGATGCGGGATCGTATTATGCTCATAATGAGATGGAATTGGGACATTGGAGAGCAGAATTTACTTCTCATCTTCGGTCCAAGATATATACCCGACACTATTTGAGAAGCTACCCAGCTGCAGAACCGGTGGAGGAGTTTGATGATCGGAATAGATTGTACAACCTCAAGTCCAATCTCAACTATTCGGCTGGCCACCCAGGAAGCATCATGAGGCAGTCGTGAGTATCCCATTTGCACCATTATGTCGTGGAGATAGCTAACAGTGCACCACATAGTGCCTATAATAATATGTGTTATCTTTGTGAGAAGTACGCGCCCATTGATGGGATTGATAGATATGATCCCCAGAAGGACCCCTCGGTCACTGGAGCGAAAATTGTAGTTCATGAGGGTCTTATCTGAAAAGGAGATGGTTCTGGGAAATGTTGCAGGGAATTATGTTTTAAGATCAAGGGGGTGTGATATAATCGTACGATATATATGAGTCCCCAGAAGTTGGAATCTGTTACCCCGCACTTGCGGAAGTGGGATGTTTATCCAATTGCAAAAGAATGACCCAACCAACAATGAAAAAGTGCGAACTTAGAACAAACAGTGGAAAAACCGAAAGCATATGAGAACAATATAAATATATTTGTGTATATAGTCAAGCAAGAGGTATAATCATCATTTCTATCATCAAATCATCAAACTCTTATGCTCCACCCAAAAGCCCCTGGTTTCTACAACCCAACACTTCCCAGACAAAGAGAGAATCCAGTTCCCCGCTCAAAGACTCTGACTTGTCCCCGGTCTACTATTATCATCCACCTCCGACATCTCCGAGTCTGTCGAAGTCTCTGTCCCAATATTTGGAGCCACCTCGGGAACAAACCGGTCTTCGACCTCGGACATTTCCGAGTCGGTAGAAACACTTTCTTCCCTCGTAATCGCAGGGCTGAGAGGGATATCAACCCTTATAGCCGTAACAGGAGACTTTTCAGGTTCTCCTCCTGGCGTGACACTGGTAGTCTCTCCCATCTCGTCCACATTTGTAATTGTCCATTCCCACTTGCGTTTCTTCTCTTTGCGCTTGCGCTTTTTTGCACCCGGGGTTTCTAAATCGCTGTCTGCCATTCGTCTTCGCATTTCTTCGAAGGGGCCTGGGGTTTGTCCTCCATCTCGGGTTTCATTGGCTGTGTGTGCGAGTGCAACGTCTAAGGATTCGGTTTGGGTTGTGGGAGGTGTGGCGGAGTAGGGGGAGTCCTCGGCTAGGAGTTCGATGTGAGATTTGATGTATTTATTTGTTGTAATTGTTTGCGTGAGGGGATCATTGTAACCGACTTTCTTTGCCGCTTTGTTTGCTAATCGTAATGAGCTGCGGCTTGGGGTGGTTGGGACGATTGTGCTTGGTGGTGGGAGAGGTGAGTTTCTCAAGATGCTGTGTAAGGATCTCGGGTGGGTATATGGTGCAGTGTGGTAGTGATTTATTGTTGTTCTTCGTAGTCTTGGTGTTCTTGGAGTGCCTGGAATATCCTTATTGGGAACATTGGCATCGAATGTAAATATTTTTGGTAATAATTGTTCGGTGGTTCCGGCCGATTGAGGCGGGGTAAATGTAAATGCTGTTGCCGCAGCCTTGTTCTCACCACGTCCGCTCACCGGAGTGTTGCCTGCTTGAGCTGAACTGGGAGTGTCTGGATATGTAATGGTAAATGGGCCCGGTGTTTGGGTTCGCCGAGTTGGATGTACGTATCCTGTGCTGTTGAAATTTGTTGTTTCCAGGCGCAGCGAGGTTGGTTTGGCAATCTTGACTTCGGCAGACATTGGTGGTCTTGCTGTTCTTGGTGAACAGTTCTCGATGGCAGCAGCGTATGCATTCGAAAGTGTATTGAAAGCGGTAGGGGAAGATGGGTCCACGTCTGATTTCAATGCCGTTGAGGATTTCCCGAAAGTTACTGCTGCCGTCGGCGTCTTGATTTGAAGACTGAGCCTTGGCCGCTTCTGCGGTGATGATTGTGAAAAGGACATTGTGGAAGAGCAAGAATTAACAGATACAAGCATCATAGAGAAACCAAGAGTTGATGATCTGGTTGAGGAGTATCGTTCGAAGAGGTCGATAGGAAAGGGTATGTATGTTTTTTGGACCCCACCACCTGCTCAGCACTTGAAATCAGGAGGTGATTTGATCTTCTCGGGCGTCACAACGTCTCGAGTTGGACAAAAGGGATCGCTAAAGTCGAAAGATAAGGAGATATATCGAAAGTAATATGTATAAGAGTATGAAGGAAAGATTCGAAACGGGGGCGGGGTCGCCTGTATAAGAACAAATGAAGCTTTTGAGGGCCCACGATGAATTATGAACAGGATTGGAAGAGGATAGGCTTGTGGGGAGACGCCGATGTATGGTCTTATGCAGGTGACAAGAAACGGAACAGTTTTAGGCGCGACGGGTATTTCTAGAAGCAATCGCACGCCCCCAAGCACCAAAATACATCAAGTGAAAATCCCAGTCAGACCCCCTTGCTCGTACGTGGTGCATGGGATTGGGGCATGCATGGGTCCAGAGCCGTAGGGCACAACTCAAGGGAGTGGCCGAGTCTGGGATAAGCGAGACAAGCATCCCAAGGAAGCGCTGGGGTCAATGCAGTTGGGCTCGCTCGTTGTCACATCGCTGGGGAGAAGACTGGACGAGAGGTTGTGAGGAGGCGTTTCGCTCTAGTGAAGCGGCTGACACATGCTGCTGGGACGCATGGTTAGACCAATAAGGGGTCTGATGTATTTATGTCTCTGCTCCACCTTTTGTGCGGCAAAACAGGGGAGAAAATAGACGCGAATGCAATGATACTGTACTCGTGCAGTACCTTTTCAAGAAACGCACTTTTCGGCTTCTCGCTTTTCCTGATTGCTCACTGCGGGAACTGCAGTACTCTCCAGGTTTCTGCTTTCCAACTCTGTCGCTTATTCGCCAGTTCATACTAAAAAGCTAAATTGGCCCATTTCTTACATGACGTCGATCAAGAATGGAACGGGCGTGATAAGATCCGCTTCAAGGGTGCCACGCTGTTCAATTAAGAGGAAAAGAGGTCGTGCGACAAGTGTTGCGTGCGAATGTGTGGTGACGGAAGAGGGGTTGGCAAAGTGGAGGGATGAGGGTTGAAGCTGGAAATGTCAATGTTAGCCAATTGTATCAACAAGTCTTGGTTGCTCGTAATCATCTCGAACAATAATAATAGGCTAACATTATTATTGAACAACGAACTCTTAGTCTGCACTCTCGTAAAGGCAAGGTACTTCTACATCCCATAACTCTAGTAAAACCCTCGGGTACTTGGTACTCGTACTAGGCTTCAGTTGTCTCAGCACAAGAGCTGAGATGCCTTCAAGCCACATTGTAAGGCTAACTCAGCCGTCCAATACTCGTCATCTAAGTATCTAATTTACAGTTACGAGCTTTCATGCTTCACATCTTGACACAGTTTACAAAAAAGATAAATTTATCTATTCCAAACATACGTACATCTAAGAAAGCTTTTCGCAGTGTTCGTCCACATCGCGTACCTCCGTGTAACTGAATCCCGAGGAAGTGGCGATCCTACCCGAGCGTATTTACAGCGCCTTACGAGGAGCCTACGACCACCGAAATTAAATAGGAATTGAAGAACCTCGGGGTACTCCACCACTCCACTTGGATTCAATTTGTTTTTAGAGTTAAGTTGAGGAGGGAGCCAATACCGGCCAGTGCGTGTCTATCCTTTTTTTCTCATGAACCACAGATGGAGATAGTTGCGTGGTGGCAAAACAAATCTATTTAAAGACAGTGGACTCGGAGACAGCTTGGCGAGTTCTCCGACCCCCAACATTTCGAGTGCCAGAGTCCCGATCGCTCCAGAGCGCCACCTAAACAGTCAAGAAACACGACGAACAATTGCTTCACATTTTGCTGATCGTGTTTCCATTTTGCCCACCAATCCAAGCCATGCACTCGTCTCCGCCTGCCTGCTCAAACAAACGCGTACGGCCATCATGACACAGATGAGGAACGACAGGAGGATTATAATTCACTTTGTTAGCTCAGCCCCAATTCGCGCCTCTGAATACTGAATGAGATGAAGACGTGGCGGTCCCAGGCCGAATTCTAACAGATCCATTCCTAATCTAGGATTATGATGCTTTCTATGCCTCCGTCTTCGAAAACGAAAATCCGGCGCTCAAGTCAATGCCTTTGGTGAGCCAGATATTTGAATACCCAAAATTAGACGCGCAACTAATAACGACTCCCACCAAACAAGGCCGTGCAACAGGTACCGATATTCCTCCATCTTTTACATCCCTTAGGTTGTTAATGCTAGCTAGAAACAAATTATTGTACGAAACTTTTCTCCAAATGAAATGTTTTTTCACGAGTTAATTATAGCATCAACAGGTCACCTGCAATTACGAGGCCCGAAGACGTGGGCTACAGAAGCTTCAGCTCATTACCGAAGCTAAAAAGATCGTACCTGACGTCGTGATTGTCCTCGGCGAGGAGCTAGGACGTTTTCGTGATGCCTCTAAATCTTTATACAAATTCTTGGCTAGCTTCACCTGGAGCGGGAAGGTCGAGAGACTCGGATTTGACGAGGTGTGGATGGTGTGTACCTTTTTTGGAATTGTTCTCCTTCAACACCAACGAGGTTTCGGGAACCATGAAGCATTTCCTTCAGTCATCATACTTTTAAAACCAAGCTGACTATGTGATTCCAACTGCAGGATGTGACCGATTTAGTCGATTACAACCAGGCTTTACTAAATCCGAACGATATGACCAACTCGTTCTTCCAACTCAAGCGGGAAGACCCAACTATCGGGTTTTCCTATAATGCGACAGGAATTGCCGGCCATTCGTTTCCTGATCCGCAGCAAAGCACCCTCGCCTCAGCAACTCTCGACCCGAGAAATGACTTGATGACACGCCTCATGTTGGGTTCGCATTTAGCACAACACATCAGAATAGGTCTCGAGCGAGACCAAGGCTACACCTCCACAGTGGGCATCTCAACAAACAAATTATTGAGCAAGCTAGTGGGTAACGTCTACAAACCTAAAGATCAGACGACTCTGTTACCACCATACGTGAGCGCGAACAAGACCACCTCGCCGACCTCTAGTGACGAGGCCGAATGTCAGAGTAATGCATCTCTATTTTTAGACAGCCACGATATTGGAAAGTTGCCGGGGATCGGGTTCAAGATGTCACAACGTATTCGTAACCACCTCTTATCACGTCCAGCTGAGTTCGAAGTCGGGCTCATCTATGGAGGAACCAAAGAGTCAGTCACTGTTCGCGATGTTCGTCTTTTCCCCGGAATGGGACCAGAGCTGTTGGAGAAAATCCTAGGTGGCCCGGGTACTGAACGAGGTATCGGTGGGAAAGCGTGGAACATCATCAATGGAATTGATGACACCGAAGTCCAACAAGCTAGGAAAGTTCCTTCTCAAATTAGCATTGAGGACTCTTACATACGGTTGGACACTATGTTCGAAGTGCTGAAAGAGCTTCGCATGTTGACTACTAGTCTCGTCAAAAGGATGCACACTGATCTTCTCGAAGACGATGATGATCCTGATTCAGCTGGCACAAAACGATGGTTAGCACATCCAAAAACCCTTCGTCTCTCAACAAGACCACGACCGCCCCAGAATTCGGATGGCACAGCAACACGAAGTTTCAATCGAATCTCAAGATCCGGACCCCTCCCAAATCTCGTCTTCAATTTGAAGGAAAGCATTGATGCAACAGTCGAGAAACTAGTCCAAGTTGCACTCATCCCCATGTTTCGCAGACTCCATCCCCAGCAAAGCGGCTGGAATCTCAGTCTCATGAATATTGCTGTCACGAACTTGGTCGAAACAGCTAGCGAAGATGGAAAAGGGGGTGGGAGGGATATCGGTAAGATGTTCAAGAGACAAGAGTCAGTACTGAAAGAGTGGAAAGTTGAGGATCGAGACGTTGCACCTGATCCTATTTTGGAACCGGAGGTTGATAGGGGAAATATCGACGACGATGTTCCTATGGCGGCTGGTGATGAGGACCCGACATTGGTAGATGGTGATACCCCTACAGCAGGATCGGAAGACATGCTTCCTCAGACTCAGAATACTGTTATCTCGGATCCATGGGATGATGACGAGGATGGAGATGAGAATACGGAGATGTGTGAGATCTGTAAAGCTGTCATGCCGGCTTTTGCCATGGCCGCCCATCAACGTTTTCATGACCTCGAAGAATGAAAGGAACTTGCCATTACGCTTCCATCGCGAAGCCACAACTTTGTGCAGAAAAAGGAAATTTAGTAATACCAATTCAGAATCCCTCAACCTATGCTCAGATACACATGGGTCACTTCACTTAGAGTTTCCTAGACTGGTTTGACTCTGCACTTCTCTCAGTTGCATCTAAACGCTTGAGTGAAGTTGAGCCAACGGAAAATACGTGAATAATTTCAAAGCAACTTTAACTTTGGACCCTTGTCTGATTCTCAAAACAGAGCGACAATGCATTCATACCCTCAACCGACACACTAGCAGATATCCACCAGATTGTCTTCCAAGATAATATTATAGGAAGCCTTAGGTGATAGCGCAAAAGTGACTTTTGATGAGTATCAGAATATAAGTGATAAGACCTAGATTCTCATACAAACTATATGCCACTCCTTCATCAAACACAATCTTTTCTTCAACCAAACGAAACTGTGATACCGACAATAACTCGGGATCGACGGTACTAAATTGTCAGATCAAAATCTTCCACTCTTATCAGCGGACGGAGTTTCAGGAGAGGTAGGTGTGGGTGAACATGTACCAGAGGTTTGGAGCACTAGCCTTCAGAGAAAAAAGAGTTATTCTTTGGGGTTATGAACCCAAGCCCCGTAATTGGAGGGAGTCATGTTTTTTTTTTACTTGAGTATCTAGTTTACTACCTCCTTGTGGTTTATACGAAGAGTTAATTCATCCCATCAAGAAGCACAACTATTGCTCAACCTTTTCACTCGCCATTGATTATATGATTTTTCCAGGTGGATGTCCTCTTCAAACTTGATGTTTAAATTTTCTGCGTCTAGTGAATAACAAGTAAGTCACAGTAACCTTGACGCCCACTCGTTCACTCCATTCCTGTATAAATAGTCTGTTACCTCCCTCTATTCTCAGCTCAATTTCATCAAAACCTCCATTTGACCTTTCCCGGTTGTCTTGTATGAATCATATGAAATCATTCCTACAGCATAATAAAAATTCCTTTGCATGAATGTATCTTTTAACATATCCTCTCTGCTAGAGGGTATGAATATTATCTGAACGATTTTTTGAAACGGCAGAAAGTTAGAATTCGACGGTGGTGGAGACGCTGTAATTAAGGGTTTCAGATGAAAGTCTTCGAATCTCAATTAATAGAGTTGCTATGATGTTTCTTCGCCCTCTTTTTCATGTTTTGAAATTTCTCAACAAAAATCAACATCAATTGGACTGGGGTTTTGTGATGTTGCCTCACCCATTCCTCCCACATGGGTTTTGTGGGTTTGGGTTATCTTGGAATCTGTGATACGGTGCTTATATCTCAACAAATAGGGAGACTAGCAGTAGATGTTGTAGTTGTCTGTTATCTCTTGCTCCAGACCTATCACAGTGTGTGAAGCGAGTACATAGTTAGACCTCTATATTTTAAATCTGGCTTTTTGATCTCCTATCTTGGTGGTTTCACTACTAACAACCATCTCAAAAAATCTTTAGATCGAAGTTTGAGGTAGAAGAGTGCTTGGCATACATCTATCTGCAAGCCAGAATGGTATTTCTTGGGACTGACTATTGAGGGGCTTACAACTCGTTTCCCATCTTTTCGGAACGACAGTAAGTGATATGCAGTAATCTAGGTTATCGGATGAGGTCTTCTTATCTTCCAAAGTAAGAAGTTTCTTCAACGCTCCACCATCCTCTGAAGTCCCAGAAGTCTCAAGCGCCAGTCCTTCCTCCCCATTTTCATATTAACGAGCGCCTAGTCTCTTTGAATGATTGTGCGTTTATATTACTTATTTGGACTTTTGGGGATGTTTTATATAGGAGACTGGGGAATCTAGGGCTGTGGATAGCAGTGAACATGATGTAGATATCTATTATCTGTTGCTTCACTAACAAAGATTTGAGATGAATTCACACAACATACTTCTAACTTGCTTTGACTACGTCGTATTGGAAGATTCACTCATATACACTCCAATCAACAATCTCATGGCGATTCTGAACAAAAAAGAAAAGCGAAGGCGGGACTTGAAGGACCTTTATATGGGTCAAGACAGTGAGGACTTGTACTGTCAACACACTTGTGCCGTATGTAAATGTGCAAGGACACACTTTATTGGGTGGACACTTCGAAGGAGAATAAGGACTAGGGATTGGAGGAACCGCTATATTCAATAGACTTGCTACCAGATATTTCAAAATATAGATGCGGGCTATGCTGGAACTAAACAAAATTTGGAGTAAGACACGACAGTGTTGGTTATATTGAAGAATTTTGATGAAAAATCTTACAACTACTTCACCTACTAAGACAGAATATCTTGTCACTTGCACATTTTCTTACAATTCTCACGAGTATTACCGATCAACTCAGCGCATGGCATCCCAGGACGCCATTTTTTCATTCCCTCAGTGATTCGCTTGAACCCGGTTTGATTGAGGTGACTCGTTGATCTTGTGGAACGCTTTAGGGTATTCATAATTAAGTAGCTATTCTTTCCACCTCCAATGTAGTTTTTGATGTCTACAAGTGTAAGATCGACTTTTGCAGAGTTGAGGAAAGGTGTAGGGGAAGGGAAAAGACTCGGTCTGGGCGCGTAACGTTAGGTAGGTTGAGTTGCAGCGCGCAAAATTCATTATAGAATAATTGTGAAGTGCATATTGATACTCGAATCTCTACTTCAGAAACCCGAGGAATCGATCATTTTCCAGGAAAATGAATTCATTTGCTTCAAAGTTTGAAAACTCTCCCAAGTGTTGTTTTCACAAATCCATTATATATTCCCTTGCTGAGCCACGTGGCCACGGGTAAGCAATATGTCTTTTGGTAAATATTGGTTGGTGGCGTTTCTCGTGAAATGTGACTGCATATGTTCCAACATGGACGAAGAGTTACAAACCAATGGGTTTACCTGGGAGAAAAGTACGTAAATTAGGCGCTCATGCTTCTTTTCTTATCAGTTCTATCGACCAACAGAATTTCATCCAGCGGATAGTTGGAGCACTTCGTTTGTTCGATCCTTGTGACCAGAATTATGTACGTAGGATAGCTAACTCAACTTGTATGCTCTTTTGACATCTCCTTTTTAACCAACGCTTTATAACAATATCACCTACAAAATGAGTTCCTCTATCAATCCATATCGAATCGAAGTATCGGATGCTGCAATCGAGAGACTCAAAACAAAGCTCTCTCTCACAACATTTCCAAGCGAAACAAAGTTTTCCAATGACTGGGGACACGGCGCACCCCTCGATGACATTCAAAGACTCGTAAATGTCTGGCAAAAAGAGTATGACTGGCGACAGGCAGAAGCCAAGCTGAACAAATTGCCACAATTCATGACGACCGTTTCAGTACAGGGTCATGAAGATGCTCTAACGATCCATTTCGTCCACCAGAAGAGTGAAAACCCAAAAAGCATCCCATTACTTTTTGTTCATGGTTGTGAGTAATTTATTCCCACTGTCTTGCCACCTCGCTCATACAGATCCTGTAAATAGGGCCCGGGAGCTTCATCGAGGTTACCAAGATTTTACCCCTTTTGACTTCAAAAGATGGTGATAACCCGACTTTTCACGTCGTTGCTCCATCAATGCCAAATTGTGGTTTCTCTCAGAAAACGTCGAAGCCAGGATTCGGAGTCTCGCAATATGCTGAAGTGTGTCACAAGTTGATGCAACAGCTGGGTTACAAAACTTATGGTACGTAAATCATAAAAGACCACTTTTGTTTCATATGAGTGCTTCTATGCACGACCAACCGTTACTTACTTCTAACATATTCATCATCTAGTAACCCTCGCTGGAGACTGGGGGTATAATATCACTCGCTCAATGGACCAGCTCTACCCCAAACATATCCTCGCTTCCCACCTCAACTTCGTCCTCACTCTACCACCATCACCCCTATACACCCCATTATTAGTCCTCCAGCATCTCACCGGAAGATACACTGCTGCCGAAAAATCAGGACTCAAACGCACGGAGTGGTTCAGCAAAGACGGCTCCGGCTACTACCACATTCAAAACAGCAAACCACAAACCCTAGGATTTGGACTCGCTGATAGTCCCGCTGCACTACTTGCATGGATATACGAAAAACTTCACGACTGGACAGACAATTATCCTTGGTCTGATGAGGAGATTCTCACTTGGATCAGTATTTATATCTTTAGCGAGGCGGGACCCGCTGCGAGTATTAAGCTTTATTACGAGATCACACATCCTGAAGAAGCAAACATGAATAATAAGGAGGCTATAAAAAATGTTCCTATGAATGATTTGATGAAATGGAATAAGATTCCGTTGGGGTTGTCGTATTTTCCGAAGGAGGTGTTTGTATTGCCGAGTTCATGGGGTAGGACTCTTGGGCCGGTGGTGTTTGAGAGAAGACATGAGGAAGGTGGACATTTTGCTTCTTATGAGAAGCCGGAGTTATTGGTTGATGATTTGAGACATATGGTTGTGAATGCTGGACTTTTCAAGGCTTCAGATGACTAGGTCTCTTCGCGTTTACTGTACAAGGAAGGGGCTATGTAGCAGTGTGAAGGTGGAATGGTTATTAACGGAAGCGAGAAACGAAGAATCTTGTTACGGGATCGATGCATTATTCAATGTAAGTTTGGTTAGGAGGATTCATTAATAGTAAAAGAGGGCAACAGGCTAGAATGTGACCACTGTATCAAAACACCTTGATGGGTACCTAGACAGAGTGAATCAAGAATAGTAGCAAAAATTAGGATTACAATCAAGCAATGAATGTGGTATCGTAAATATCAATAACATATCCCAGCCTTTTCCAACCTGGCAGGGCAACATAAATACTCAGCTCCTCCACCCAAAGGTTCAGCCCCTTCTCAACACCAACATAAACACCAACATCAACACCAACTCTACACAAACACCTGACCACCTAAACACAAAACTACCACCCGACACAATACACTTCAACCTCAAACCAAAAACCCCAGTCTTAACAATGTCCGAAAAATCTACCACCCCTCAAAAGAAAGCAGCCAGCGGTCCTCGACCCATCCTCTCGCCAGGCGACATCTCCTACTCCATCACCAGAACCGGCGCTCTACCACAATCTCCCTCCAAGAAGAAGACCACCAACACCACGAACCAACGCTTGGCTGCTGGTGACATCTCAAATGCAGTTGCTACGACTGGTAATCTTCCTGCGGCGGCAAAAGCGAAGGCTGAGAAGGATAAAACGACGAAGACAGCCGGAGGGAAATAAATGGGGGGAATGAATGAAGGAACGAATATGGATTTCTACGGGATATAGTAAGGTGTGATTTGGAGATGAAGTCGTTGAGAAGGGAAGCTGGATGAATCATGAAGGTCAGAGTTGAAGGAAGGATGGTCTTATCGAAGGCCTTGGGATCACTCTTGTTTCGCTTATTTTCACTTGCACTGAGAGGATATCCATCCTGCGTTATGATTCTTGAATATCCAAGACAGATAACCTCTGGTAGTCATTAATAACTTTTTTCCTGCATTTCGTTGCCTTGTAAAATCCAAGTGTGCTCCATTTTGCTGAATATCTTAAATATTACATGAAGTAAGTCCAGGCTTAAACTAAAATCAAACATTTCAAAACGCTACGAAGATACGCAAAAATCAACAAGCCTATTCCCAGAATTATCAGGGGATATTTTGTACTCCCCAGTATGACAGTCTTCCCTAGAAGCAAGAGGAAAACATAATTTCATAAATAACACACAGTGCTCTATTTCTCTAAATTCTTTTCAAACACCACCGACTTCGATAAATAACACGATCCAGCAGAACAAGAACCAACTACGGAGGATACCTTGGTACCAAACTCGTCTTTCGTGCAATACCCTTAACAATCCTACTTAGCCATCATTATACCGCTCTTCAAAATAATATCCAAGTACGAACAGCTGAAGAATCACAACCTTTTTATCCCAAAGCCTCATGGAATCACTCTGCGACCTACCTTCGGCACTCGGGTGCAATGTCCTGTTGGCCATCCCAAACGAGAACGAATACTTTGTACTGTTTAAAGGATTCATGTCTCTGTAGAGACTATTCGACACCTGAAAAATCAGTTCATGAAAAAGATTTCAGTATGGAGAAACACGACATAAGCGGCATACAATTTGAATAAAGAAAGCTCGAGTGCAAGTTCTCAGTCAATCATGAGTCTCCGATAATTGGCTGATAATCCAGGAGGTTGGGAGCTTGATATCCACACGCTCGTTTAGGCTAGCTCTTTGCGAGTAAGCCACTAGGAGGCTGCGAGTAAGCTTGCAAGTAAGCCACGCGTGAGCTACGAGTAAGCTGCCAGTACGCTGGTAGTATGGTGGGAATGTATCACCCACTCACGTGTCGTTTATCCCTCTATTCCCTCTTTTGGATTAAGGGGCATGGTTTTTAGTCTATCATAAAATGAAAACTAGGACTTATAGGGGAGATAGCCAATGGTATCTATCTATGTTTTTACCTTGAGGGATGCAGAAAAAGTAGCTGAGTAGGCCCGCTAAGGGAGTGGCTTTGCGATCTTATTTGGATTTTCTAGTAGAATTTGAGGACTGCTTAGTGTTTAACCAGAATTTCGAAGCACCTTTTCAAAGAATCCCATACTTTATAGACATATCACGGTGACCCATTCTAGAATTTTCTTATACATTTCTAGGTATTAGTTAGTTTCCTGTCATATGGTGTAGTCTGTGTAACCTAAACTTCCTAGTCAAAAAGACCTCTATTTCTTGTTAACTACTCAAGCGATTAGAAAATTTCTGAACCTAAAAGGGATTCTTGTTATTCAAAGATGAAAGAACTGTATGAAATAAACTATTGCAATCTAAAATTAGAGAGAAGAAAGAGATTTAAAAGTACAACAACTTGAACCGGTCTCTTAACTATCCTTACTAAAATTCAAACTTTCTCAACTCTCCAAAAAGATTCTTACTGTCTAGGGGATTTAATTTGATTTGGTTCCCTTGTGAGGCCTTAGTAACTGTACGAAAATAATTTTTTGAGATAATACCTGAGAAAAGTGGATAGGATGGGTACAGATAAAACGAGGTATTTTCGAAATTGCTAGACCGGCTTTCTGCTCTCTACCTAAGTCTCTAAAATAGCATTATAATATTCCCCATAATTACATTCAATCACTCCAAAGCTCTACGATGATCTCCTGTGGCTAGTTGGCAAAAGCCAACTCCAAGTATGCAAACGACTCAACAGCCTCCAAGTAACTACACAAAGAAACAGCCTAGGAACACGTCCACAATTTTCATCATCTGAACAACAGATAATTTTTGACAGCAAATTAAACAATGACAGTGCTTTAAACCAGAACTGCTATTGACGGAAGACTAAAAACGGACAGCAGTATAAAGGTTGAATGAAGCAAGTTCAGATTGAGGTGGTTAAAACTATGTGTAAACTTTGACAAAGAGTCTGAATTCTTCAGTGGAAAGAAAATATAACGCAATTTGTTTCTGCCCTAAAAAGCTCTTCTTGGAGAATATCTGGTATAAATGGTCCAGCTTTGGGGTTGCAAAGGTCACTGTGCAAAGAACCTCTACTGCTTTACTAAATGAGTTTCTCACAGCCTTTTGAGTGATTAAGAAACCTATTTCTAGGCTTAGAAATCATTCTCACTATTTAAGAATATATGAGACAAGTGTATGGCTCAGCAGCGAAAGAAAGAAAAAAAGTTCGTCGCAATGAACTATCGCACTTCAAAACACCACAAAGAAAGCAAGCTAGTAATACTAACTCCACTGTCATTGCAGAATGAACAGAATGCACCGGTAATCATTCAATTTCCTATTCCCGCTTGTCTACACGCCCCAAAAAAAACTCTCACAACAACCAAGTACTACCCCCCAGCACCCGTATCCTTCTTCTTTTTCTTATCCTCCACAAGCTCAATATTATCCTCCGGAATGAGCGGATACTTCTCCAAAAGAAACTCCTCAATCTCCTCACTAACATCCCCCTGCACCACAATTTCCTCTCCCCCACTCGGTACCTTTGACACTGAACTCCCCGTAGCGAACTTCTTCCCAAACTCCTTCGCAACCTTCTTATTCTCCAACCCGAAAGCTTCGAGTCCCGAGACGGCGGTGACGTATTTCCGCTTGTTGCGCTCGATCCTTTTTATGGTAACTTTAGAGGCGGAGATGGTTTGGGCTTGCTTTGCTTCGAGGGCTTCGGCTTTGAGGGCTTTTTTGTGGGCGTCTTTTTCGGCGCGTTTGCGGGCGTCGAGGGAGAGGGTTGAGGTTGCTGCTGCTAGGGCGTCTGGAGAGCCTGTTAGTTGGATTTGGGAGGATGGAATGGAATGGGGAGGAAGGGGGAGACGAGCCTTCGGACCATAAGCGCTCGTACATGTCCTCGTCTGTTTTCTCGAGCCATTCCTGGCATTTCTTTACGGTGCCGCCGAATTCGCAGTACTATTTCCGTCAGTATATCTCTCCCCGTTTGTAGTCTTTGTCCTCTTCGAAGGGCGGGTGGTTCGACATACCTCTGGTGGTAATGAGCATACTGCGCAAAACAAACATGTTAGCAAGACTCGATGGCGGGGTTATTTCTTGTGTCCAGAAGATAGACTGGACGTACCTCCGCAGTATGTGACGATTCTAGACTGAGGCTCTGTGGGCGCATCTGCAGCTGAGGTGTCTGCCATTTTGTAGGGGTATCTTGTGGCTGTTTTGGTATGGATAGTTGGATGTGTTTAGTAGCTACTTGAAGGAGGTGGATGGAGGGGATGTTGATGGCGGGGCAAGTGGCGCCAAGCATTTTGTGCGTAAATCTTACCCCTGGAGAGGAACCTTTTCATTTTGGTCCAACCAAGTCCAAAGTACAAGTACAACGATGGTTAATTCACTTGAAATAAGTGGTCCCTTTGCTTTGCAATATATAGGAATCCTGTTTCTGACGTTTGCTTGAAAATAAATCAAAGCTACTTTATACAATACTTTCAACAATTCCTTCAAGTATGAAGATGTTGAAAGCTGTTTTCTGTCATGGCTAAATACAAGGCAGTGTAAAAATATTCGCTGCAAAAACAAATTTCTTTCCATTAATTTTCAAGGTGCTGAAAAGCCCGAGCTTTCTAGAATGAAGATATGTAGACGTCAAGGTAGGAAGTATTCATCAATTGAAGGTAGTCCCATCGACAAATCCAAGAAACAGAACTTGAAAGGTCCGCTTATTAGATAAGCATCCGGGTGGAATAGAGTTACAAGAAATGAAAAGAATAAGCAGTGGCAGTAAGAGAGAGGAGAAAATTCAAAAATACAGAAACGGAAGCTGGCCAGAGGAGAAGAGAGTATAAGGGCTAGTGATAAGCAGACACGCGTCAAATTTGATGATTGATATTAGAGGTTAAAAAGAAGTAAAGTAAATGGCTCCGTTAGCATAGTTTGTTTTAATTCTCTGTTGATTTCGACATGCTTTTGGGTTCACTGAGAGTTGAGGCTCCACAAGAAAGCCAAGGCGCTTTGACCGACCTCCGGCGCTAAACGCGCTAAACCAGAGAGCTTCGCAATACAATAGCTACCTGAATTCATATACACATTCGCAACAACAACCAAACAAATTCCCCAAACTCACCATCCACACATCAAATCCACCCCCCTTTCAATCCCTTCCGATAACCTACCTACTCAACCTCCAAACAAACCCTCTTCACGAGGCACCACAAACAAGATGGGTCTCGAAGCAGTAATGATAGTGGTGGACAACAGCGAAAGCAGTCGAAACGGAGACTACACACCCACACGATTCGAAGCCCAATCCGACGCCGTATCCCTCATCTTCTCCGCAATCACACAAGGCAACCCCGAATCATCAGTAGGACTGATGAGCATGGGAGGAAAAGGCCCAGAGGTGCTCGTCACTTTGACAACGGACCATGGAAAGATATTGGAGGGATTACATCGCACAAAATCCAAGATTAGAGGGGAGAGTCATCTAGCTACGGGGATCCAGATCGCTGGTGTAAGTATTTTCTGTGTGTAGTATGTGAGGGGGGTGAGACTGATTTGTAGTAGTTGGCACTCAAACATCGACAAAACAAAGCACAGAAACAGCGAATCATCGTCTTTACCTGCAGCGCTATACCCGAAGACGACAAAACTCTCATCAAACTGGCCAAGAAGATGAAGAAGATTGGAGTGAACATCGATTTCGTGGCATTTGGAGAGTTGGACGATGGCACGACCAAGAAATTAACTGCGTTCAACGAAGCGGTTAAGAGTAGTGAGGGTTCACATTTGGCTATTATCCCACCCGGGCCTGGACTTCTTAGCGATCAACTGGTTACAAGCCCCATACTGAATGGTGACGGATCTGCTGCGCCGGGTGGAATGGGAGGAGCCGCTGAAGGCGGTGACACTGGTGCTTTTGAATTTGGTATCGATCCAAGTGTGGACCCTGAATTGGCTCTTGCATTACGCATGTCGATGGAGGAAGAAAAGGCGAGAGTTGAGAAACAGAATAAGGACAAGGCGGAGGCAGAGGCCAAGGCTGCATTACCGGAAATCAAGGAAGAGGACGAGGCTTCACAACCTTTATTGAATAAGGATGGCGAGGCTAACGGATCGAAGGATGACAAAAAGGACAAGGATGGTGATGATAAAATGGATACTGCGTAGATGTTGGGGGAAGTATTGCATTGCGGATGGCGTTGGGATGTACCAATAGATATTGCCATGATGGTGCAAAGGACTAAGGACTTTATTCTTAATATGAGACCTTGTGCTCTGGTTTCTGTTCCTCTTGAGTAGTTCTTCTATTTGCCTCTTGCTTGTTGTGAATGCAATTCCGGGCCTCTTCCGCAAACGTTTCCACGCTACGTCTAAACGGACCCAGTCCAAATTCGTGACATCTAGATGTCTCCTTTGCTCTCTTGGTGTTGGGCAAAAGGCAGATCGCCGTGCTGCTTCGGTCTTTAAATCGAGCCCTTCACGGAGCGAGCAGACAACGAGCAGAGGCCGGGCTATCTCTTGCCCCTCTTGACATCTATAACCCAGCTCAACCCCCAATCCATCCCCTCACCTCCCTTCACCTCAACCCGCATTCCAAAATGTAAAGCCCTCTCAACCCTCCTCGCCCTTTCATCGACTATTAACTCCCCTAATCTCCCTAACCAATCTCCTCTCCCACCCCTCACATCTCACCGGCATCTCCAGACTGTAAAAAGGGTTCTTCATCACGTAATCCGCGTATAACCCATATATAGTCCCCATTATCTTCTCGATATTCGGCTGTTGTGGTTCGGTAAACAGTAAGAACTTTGTGCCCGTGAGGGTTTGAAAGCATTGGAGGCGGAAGTTTTCGGTTTCTAGGACTTCGATGCCTGAAGGCGGGGGAGGACGGGAGGAGGATGTGGTGGTTTGGGAAGGGGGGGAGACGGGATTGAGACGGGTTGATATTGCGTGGATCCTGGGGGGTGTTAGCTGATGAAATTGAGGAGGGGATAGAAGGGGGGGGTATATAGGGAGGGGAAAGAGGGAGGATGGGGGAAATACCCGTGAAAGGTTCCTGCTAGGACGAGGTAGTCGTTTATACTTAATTTGTTGAGACCTTCTGCGAAGTCGCGTTGGTAGACCAGACCGCCGGCTTTGTTGATTATGATTAGAGCGTAGACAACCCTATTCTTTTTGGTCAACATCACTCTTTGTCTGCCACTTTCTAGAAACGTACATTTTGTCTTCGCGCTTGGGTTTTGGATTGTAGGGTTTGTTTGGGATGACGGAGGAGCTGGAGATGTAACAGCAGAATGAGAGAGATGGGTTGAGTGATTAGTTGAGGGTTGTGGTGAGTGCGAGAGTGAATGGCGCATTAGTTGTTGTTTGGTGATCAGGGTCGTTGCATTTCCCCGGATTTTGACGAGGCTGGAGGGAAACTTTTGCCTGAGCTTCAAAGCTTCTCTTTCACGCGACAACAACCCCACTACGTCTTGCTTGTCTCCCGATATCCAAACACCTTACCACGAACCTCGTCCTCAACTGCCTCAGACCTCTCGACCTCTCCATCCAAAAGTCCTCTACGGTTACTCTACTGCAGCTTTGATCAACGCGAGAATCTGGCGCAAACATGGCAACCCCAGCGCCCACCTCCCGATCCCGCGAAGCCCCCCAAGGCGACGAAGAAGCTGCGAGCGAGTTAAGATTGGGCGAGTTCCAGAATGTGGATGCGTTGACGCATAGTGAGGCTGCGCTGGTTATTAATGCCCTGGTTGCGAAGAGGAAGGCTGATAGAAAGAATGTTAATGAGACTGAGTAAGTTTTTGGTTATCTTTGATATCTCTTTGGCAAAGGGTGGAGGATGTTGAGGGGAGAGAAGGATCTGAAGGTCTGGGTTATGGGGTTATGCTGAATATAGAGGCTGGGTTACTTGGTTGGAGCATAGAGGAGCAGATGGGGGGTTAATATTTGGGAGGCTTCTTGGTGTTTTGTGGATGGGCGCAGGTTGAAATGTGGTTAGACGAAGAGCGCTTTGTTGCTACTCTCTATCTTCTCGCTGTTTTCTTGCTATCTTCAGCTTAGCGCTGGAGGGAAAGATGAGATTTTGTCTCGAGGGGTCCTGGTGTTTTGAGGATGGGAGGATCGGACGCTGGTTGGATAAAGTGCTGGTCATCGCTTTCTCTATCTTCGCAGTGTTCTCTTTTGCGATATTTGAAGCGCTCTCGAAGTACTAGTTACTGATTCTTCTATCCACAGGATCCTCCAAAAGACAACACAATACCTAGAACACTTCGCCCGTTTCCGTCGAAAGGAAAACGTCGAAGCTGTGGAGCGATTGTTGACTGCAAAGAAGAGTTTGGCAAAGTTTGAGAGAGCGCAATTAGGTATTTTCAACTACAACTCTGTATCTCAGAGGAACAAGCTGATTTTGGGAAATAGGTTCATTATGTTGCGACACAGCCGAAGAAGCAAAAACTCTCATTCCTAGTCTTACGGATAAGATCACCGATGATGAATTGCAAGAGTTGTTGGATGAGATTACCAAGTTGATGGGTTATGGAAATTAGAGAGGGGATAATACCAACTAGCTGTTGGTTTTTGCGTTTTGCGGTGGGGAGAGGGTGGGGGATGAATGGATGAGATATCATTGGAGTGGATTGCTCTATCCCATTATCGTCCTCCATCCTTCTCCAGTAGCACCACTCGGCCAACAGATTCTTTCGAGTCATGAAGAATGGAAAAAAGAGGAATTGAGGGAAAGAAAAACTGGGAAAGGCGTTTATGGATATCCATGCATTTTCAAGGCAGTCGGGCAAGAATTTGCTTTTTGGGGGGTGTTTAGAGGAGTTCGCGGAATAATGTCTGAGGTTCTTACCTCTTTGCTACTATTTGGTATTATCGAAGATTTTGCCAAAGCCCCCTGTTTCTGGGTACAACTGATTTGATTCTATACTGTATTTGTTTGTAAGGCTATAGCCGCCCTTTTTTTCTGGATGATTTTCACACAATATTTTGCCTTATGTTTACTCTCTCTTCTTTGATCTTTACGCATTGTCTCAAAGATTTGGTATATCAATTCTTCCCGATTTTTATATGGAGCAGTACTCGAGTATTATTTCATATCATAGACATCCTGGGCACCAAAAAATCATTTTAGTCAATACCTGAGTTGTGAAATAGGGGTTCTTTGATCAGGCGTAGCAATAGGCTACCTAGGTACCGGTAATTCATCTGTAAGAAGCGAAAATGAAATGCACAGCCACAGCTGAGACAGCCTTGCGAGTATGCCATTCCCACTCTCTCCAGAGGCTCTCTCCAACTTATTTAAATTATCAAGTTCAATCCTTAAGCTTGGCAAGCTTTCCATTCCACTGTACTTATAATGCTGAGAACAGCAAGAACTCATGGCTCAACCACAATTCGCTTCAGGTTCGAAAGGGTTGGCCTCTCATTACCCCGCGCTTGCCCAGGATTCATTACTGACCGAAGACCAATCGTGTAGAAATGATATCTGGGCCATCGCCGCATCAAAGTTGAAGAAACACGAACGACTCTCCATCAATTTCAGCTGTGACAACAAGCTAGCGATCTTATCCGAGCTGCGAGAGGTGGCGGAGAATTCGAGACAGCAATGCGATTCCAAGAAATGGAAATATACAAGGAGCAGTGGGGAGACGGTGGTTGTGCGGGAGCTCTTGGGCAACGTCATTAAATGGGTGGATCTGTTCAAACAAGTTGGTGATACGGTTGTTCAATATGATCCAGGACATGCTGCTCTTCCATGGGCTGGAGTTCGTTTCTTATTACAGGTCAGTGAGATGTGTTTCTGAACCGAGTTACCCCTTGTGCTTCTATCATTGTTACGAGATTCGTCAGTGGCTAACGTTGCCAACAGTTTGCTGTAAACGACATGCAGAAACATGCTTTTGTTGTGGAGGGTGCAAGTACCATTTCCCAAATGATATGTCGCCACGCTGTTTTTGAGCAGCTATATCTGCAAAATGATACCCCCGCTTCTCGAGAGCTCAAAGATGCTTTGGTGGACCTATACGCCGACATCATGGTTTATTTCTCGAAAGCCACAGCATACTTTGAGTCGAATTCTGCAAAGCGTGTAATCAAAAGTGGTCTCATTGGGAAAGCGAGTTTCGAGGATCAGCTCAACTCAATTGTGAAAAGGGAGGCTCTTGTTTATCAATGCTCTAATCTTGTTCGTGCGGAAACGCAAAACAATCAACACGAAAGTCTTATGACGCTTCTTTATCAGATCAATGGTCCGATTGTGCGAATGTCAGATCAGCTCAGGGATATCAAAGATCATTTGGAGAGTTCGAAACGGCGCGATATACTAGACTGGATTTCTATGCAGCCATGTTCCCAACATCATGATGAAATGAGGAAAGATGTGGTTAAGGGTACTGGGGTGTGGCTACTGAATGACCCTACATTCAAAAACTGGAAAGACGCTAGTATGTCAGCTATTCTGTGGCTCCACGGTATCCCAGGCTCGGGGAAGAGCAAGTTGGCTTCGATTGTTATTGAGGATCGATTCCAATCATTTCGAAATGGCGAATCCCATGCACCGGCTTTCTTCTACTGTTCTAGGAATCCTACTGAGCCAGAGCGTTCCTCGCCAGAAAAGATTCTTTCGGGTATCGTGAGGCAGCTTTCTCGATTTGATGTCGGTTGTTCGTTGCTTCCTCCCGTTATCCAAAAATACAATTCTCGAATGGCTGCGGACTGGTCCACTCTTCCGTTGAGTATCGAAGAGAGTTGTGAGCTCATCATCGCGCTCACGGAGTTCTATCCCATGACGATCATCGTACTCGATGCGCTCGACGAATGTGATGCAGAAAGGAGATCAGTTCTCCTGGATTCATTAGAAAGGATATTACAAGAGTCGGTACAGCTAGTGAAAATCTTTGTTACGAGTCGAGATGATCAAGATATTGTTTGGAGTCTGGCAAACTATCCAAATCTTCGTATTTCATCTACCAGAAATTCACAGGACATATCCGCTTTTGTGAAGAACGAAGTGGATATTCTCGTCAGAAGTGGGAAATTACTAAGATACAGTAGCGCAAAGGAGAAGCTCAAAGTCCTGATTATAGAAAGTATTATTCGAGAAGCCCATGGGATGTAAGTTCATCTATCTCGACACTTAAACATATGCTAAGGCTGTAAGGTTCCGATGGGCAAGTCTACAATTGCACATGCTAAAAGGCATGGGCACCGAGGCCATAAAAGAGCGTCTTGGGAAGCTCCCCCCAACACTAAAGAAACTATACGAGGAAGTTCATGAAAAGCTCGTCCAACATAGCAGTATCACCGAACAAGCTCTCACGAGAAATGTCCTTGTTTGGTTGCTATGTAGCCAACAAACGCTCAAGTCTAAAGACTTCATCGCTATGATCTCAATCACTTCGTCACAATTCTTGACAGACGTTTCACATGATCAAATACTACACTTGTGCTGTGATTTCGTCGTTTATGACTCCGAACTCGACGTCTTTCGATTTGCACATCTTTCGGTACGAGAGTTTTTCGAAGAGCGGCCTGACTACTCAATATCCCTCATGAATGCAGTGGTTTGCCAGTCATGTCTTCTCGTGCTGGTAACAGCAACTCCACATCCCGCAGTCCTAGAATTTCTTTGGAATAATGGGCTCTTGGATGGTTACACTAAAATGTCACTCGAACGGCCAAAGCTCTCCCCAAGCTTGGTGGATTTTGATGAACTTCAAGCTTGGTCATACACAATGTATGCTACCATATATTGGCCAGTCCACTGTCAATTAGCTGGTGACGCGGTCTCGTGCGGACTTCTCAAATCGCTGACCAAATTCTTCCTGACCGGAAATATTGACTCTACATGGCCTTACAACGTCTGGTACTCGTCTCTGAGCCGCGATTGGATCAGTATTATTGATATTGACCGAGAGCTAGGCGAGAAGCTTCTGGCTTCCGGTCCTGATCCTCTCTTGGCTACATGTGCTTTCGATCTAGCAGAGATAGCTAAGCAGAAACTTCCAGTCATGCGTTCAGCACTGGCAAATATCGAGACAAGCGAAGGAACTTATATTATCTATGTCCCCATGAGGTTTCGTAGCCTTCGTGTCTTTTCAGTCCTTCTAGATTACCCTGAAGTGTCCGTGGCGGGCGAGGTATACTTTACTGCAAGACGTAGCAGCGCTGAGGTACAGGAAATCTTGTTGAAAAAACGAGGATACGACGTTCAGCTCAAGTGGACTTCTGTAGTAGTTCCCATTTTATCGCCACCCCCCAAAAAAAGACCGGAGTCATATATGAAGGCCTATGAGGCTATGGAGAACTTAAAAAAGAAAATCTATAACCGGAGATCATCCATACAGCGAGATAAGCTGATATATTTTACTAATAAGAAGGAAGAGAGGTTTGAGGATAGGAAAGAAAAGATTGTGGGAAAGGAAGCGAATAAAATAGTGGAAGAAGAATGGCAAAAAGCAAAAGATGAGATGGAGAAAGAATGGGAAAAATCGAAAGAGGAGTATAGAATCAGAGCCGAGAAACACGCGAGAGAGCTAGAGGAACAAAAGAGGAGGGAAGATAATGTTCAAATGACAGATGAAGAAAGGAAAACCAGAATCGAGTCATGGCGAGAAGATATCAGAAAGGAGAAGGAAGAACAGATTGTTTACTGGATTGGCGAACGGAGCTATCGTACTCGTATCAAGTAGTTGGTTTTCGTCTACCCCTTCCACAAAAAGGAATGGTGGAGAATAACAGTGTTCAATTAGCATTTCCAAAGATGGTTTCGAGCTCATCCCCTCAGTCATCAAATCAAAAAATACCTATCGCAGTCATGGTTGCTGTGGAAATGTGATAGTGCCATGATATATGAAAGACCTTACGGCCCTCATATTAGCGTTTTCGTTCAAGAGCAGAACTGGGTGCAGGTCTATGGTAGAAACCTCTCGGTTTGCCCGGTACCTTATCTCGGCTGCCCACAGTGAGTCTGCACCTAAGTGCCAAAATGGTATCTCGTCATCTAGCTGGGCCCCGTTGAAGGACTCAAGTGAGGAACGAATGATTTCAGCAATGGCTGACCATTGTCTTTCAAGTTCTTGATTATTCGATTCTTTCTTCAAGTTATTTTGGTATGATGATTCTTCGCTTTCCCGGCTGGGACTCGATAGTGATGGCATTTCCCCAACGCCTTCTGTTTGTCCCTGTCGGTCAGCAGCAACCATGGCTGTCGGCATCTCGGTAAATTCCACGCGTAAATTTTTGAACCACCTTCGATCGTCTCTAAGCTTCTGGAAAACCTCTTGCAAAAAATTCTCCGGTCTGTTTCTGTTTTTGAGCCTTATAGATTCGAGGTACTCCGGATCGGTTGAGCGAAATGGCCTTGGAAAAGCTTTGTGCGTCACGCCAAACCATGTTTGACATTTTCCACTGTAGCATGACTGGTTAGTTTCAAGTCATTAGGTTATAAAAAGTCCTCACCATATCATTCCGCCTGCTTCACTTCTAGTGAGATGCTTTGAAGCACAGCCTGGCTTTGGGCATATATCCTTCAGACCTTGATTGTATCTCCCAATTACAATAGCCATAGTGATACCCGCCCCTGGTCTTAGAAGTGATAAAGTCTGCTCTGTGATGACTTTTGAACTATCTTCTGTGCAAAATAGTTCGTACTCGCCAGCGAAGACCTTGTCATGTCCTGGCCCGGAACTAAATTGTTCTTGTATTATTGCTTGAAAGGTCTGTTCATAATTTAGCTAACCACGTCTTGAAAGGGCCCATGGGACAGGATATTTCTTACACTCCATCCATATTCAGGTGGAATTGGTAAGAGGCGGCCAAAGGCATCCTCAAGCTTCATTGGCTCCTGAAACCAAGTATGGCGCACATCAATACTTGTTGAGCCATTTTGGATGTTCGTGATGTAGGATAGAATCTGTATGTTTGAAGTCCAAACTTTTCCCACCAATCCCATCAATCCCTGTAGCTGGGGTATCAACTTTCCAGAGATGAGTTCATAGATACTTCCCACCTTTTGCATGTTTCCTTCCAGCAAATCGAACTGACGTGCCATGCCAGCTTGAATCTTCCCGTCTCTGTCTGAGGCAGCAGCCATACCCGAACTCATAATCTCCAACCCCAAAGTCGTCAACCGCATATTCAAACTTCCCACATGGCCCTAAATATAAGCGCGTAATTTCAAGACTTCGTCACTCATATCAAATTTCTACTTGACGCTCTTTCCAAAACGGTTCATCAATTTCCCATCCTTGCCCACACCAAGCTGAGCCGAGAACTCCGCTTCATATCTCTTCAACTTAGACAAAAACTCATTCAAGGAATACTGACACATCAAAGCAGCGGCTTTCACAGAACTAACCACTATTTCCTGTCCCGCAACCGCTTTGAGATGTTCAATTTCAAATAAGGCTCGCTGAAGGGCATATAATTCCAGTTCCAAAGCGTGGTATTCCGACCGCGAATTTCCTTTTATTGCCAATATGACATCTCTGATTAGGTTTGCTGCTGTGATGAAATCGCCTGCTGAGAAACCGAAAGACATATTTGCATACTTGATGGTTTTGGATGAAGGATTAATGAATTGAAGAAGCTGAAGATAAGTTGTTGAGCTGGAGCCGAGATAGTTTTCTGCGCGGTAAAAGCAGCGTGTAGCACAAAAAAAGCAAGTTCTTATCGACATCAGCCAATTTGCCTAAAATATTATAAACAAGAAGATCATGTGGTTATCTTTCTTGTTCTACTTTATATTTCTCTATTTTCTTATTCTAAAAGAATTCATTCCTAATTGAATATCTCCTGCGAGTCTATGGGGAGACAACCGGATGAAACACTCATCACCCAACCTAATGATTTCAACCCTTCATCACACTAGTACCCATCCATCGGTTTTTCCAGTGTCTAGTATATTCTTTTCTTCTTTTAAAATTCCCATAGATGGACTCGCGATCACACTGTTGGGACCAAAAGCCTTTTTGCTTTTGATAAGAAAATGTGTAACCTAAGGCAAAGGAGAAGTAAGAAAGAAAAACAATAAACTAGCTTATTCCAGTTTGAAATTGAATAAGAGTAAACGAAAATCCAACTATAAAAACATCAAAATTCCTGTTCACTTCGTTCCCCGGTAATCTATCTTTAATGATTACAAATAAACTTTTTAAATATCTTTCAAAACGTAAACAAGCGTAAACAAGCCGTAGGCTACAAACAAATAGCACATGTCAATTTGCAGATAACCTCCCGATAGCGAATATTGTGCAACCAAATTTGCATTTCAATCCCAGAGAGGAAATAGAGGGGTAGTTAACACATGAGTGGCTGGGATTTTCTCACAGTTTACCGGCTTACCGGTGGCTTACTCGATGGCTTATGTGGCTTACTATTGGATTACTCGTTGAAGAAAAGGTTAGAGAAGAAAAGGATGGGGATATCAAGCCAACTGACCCCGACCATCGGAGGAGACTGGAAACCACATGCTCCAGTTATTCTTACTCGTCGTAGAGTTCCTTGTGAACATAAAACAGTGATGATTAAATTGAAAGAAAGAAAGTCTCGAACTTCCCACTCGTGAAGTCTAGTTTGAACCCGCATCCAAATAGGTTGCTGGTCAACCGATGGCTTACTCGCAACCATTTTTTGGCCCTAAAAGTCATGCGGGGTACTCGATATACCATCATGTTTAGAGACAAAAATTTGCGGTTGATGTTTACGGGGGTGCACTTTGTAAGATATTATGGGTGGAAATGGGCTTCTCGATCGTAGGTAGCCACATACTCTTATCCATCCTGCGTACAGAACGATTAAACGAAAACATCGAAAATGAAACTAACCCGTAAGACATCATCTCCCATTGAAAACAAGTTCTCGTCAAGCTCGTGACTTCAAATTTGAGAATAAGCCATGAGTTACTTGAGAGTGAGCCATCAACCAGTGAGTAATCCATAGCTTACTCGCAATGTTTTTGGCACCCATATATAAGATTGAGTAATCTTTGAGTTACTCGTGATTAAGCTGACAATTGACTTCCGAGTAAGCCTATAAGTAACTGACTAACATCCAGCTTACTCATAAAGACAAATATCTTATAAAAAGACGTGACTATTTATAGGTGACCTGCAAATAGCAATAGCAATATCTTGTAAAATTTAGAAAAAGGCCGACTATTCGTAGGTCACCTACGAATAGCACTAAAAATATTTTACAAAGAGGGGTAACTACTCGTTGGTAACCTACGAATAGCAAGAACAAATAAGATTATATTTATTTTGTTTTGTTATTTACAAATACAGTAAGTTACGATATAAGCTTCCCTTTTGTCGATATTTTATAAATTATACGTTTTATAGTGCTATAGCTACTAAAAGTAACCCCTATCTAAATATTAGAAAAACGAGACTTTAACTACTACTACTCTCTATTATATTATATATATCCTTTTAAAGCTTTTAATATTATCTCTATATGCCACGAATCACGTGCTAGCATGTGACGAGTAAGTCCAGGCGGCGCCCTGACAGGACAAGGCACTATTGAGTAGTTATAGGAAATAGGGATTGGCTAGAGTAGCTAGCCGATCCAGGGGTTTCTTTTGGTTATGTATCACGTGACTGTGTTGGATCGCTAGATCGCTGGGGCGAACCAGCGAGTAGGGGCAACAACTCGCCAGGCGAGTTAGCGATCCAAGAGAACAAAGAGAACGAAGGTTCTATATAAGACTAGTACTTCTGCTGTAGATAGGAGCTTTGTGCTCAACTTAGTTTATCAATCTAATCATCTTGTTTGACTTCTTTGATACAAGTAACGAGTTCACTTCCAAGTGAACAACCCGGTGTATATCCATTAAAAACCACAACTGTAATTTCAATATATACGAAAGTTTTTGTGAGCTAAAAGAAAGAATGCCTAAAATAACTCCAATCCTGGACCTTGAGTAATCTGGGAAATTAAACCTGGAGTAATTTTTAGTTCTACAAACAACTTCGTTTCTATCTTCACTTCCCCATAATCACACCCAGGAGCTCCCGTCCACTCCTCCTCCGAGACCCTCTCTTTCCAAAGAATTACAAATCTCTCATCACGCCAACTTTTTCGATAGATCCCTTCACACTTCAAAGTGACAATGAAAACGTGCTGGGCAAGAATTGTAACTTTTTCAAGCTCAATACTTAGTTTTATCTCCTACCATCCACCTCATCCTGGTTCAGAGTACTGCCCATATCAAGGACAGTAGATAGAAACCACTACCTTTCACTATACTTCAAGTGCAGCATATTCGCATGTCCGCATAATTGATACTTTCCACTTCACATCAATACCTCCGATTTCCCAATAAACAACCCCATATATCACAAGGAAACAAATACCAACGGAAGACCCTCAGCCAAATTCATAAAACCCAATTTATGCCAATCTACTAACTTTGACATGATGAGACTTGGAGTTTGGTGTAGTCCCCCCAATCGCTAAGCGAATATCTCAATGAGAACCACGATTTTTTAAGTCTTCCGTACCTTCCTTAATACTTTCAATGGTTCCAACCGTCTGGGTGAATAATTTTGCTTGCTCGTTCCTTTCCAGATATCTGGTTCAAGCTATATCTTTTCATTATTCCAAATGGTTAATAATACTTTGAATCAAAAAAGGAAGGAAGTGAGATAATAGTCTCAAGAAAAGGTACTCCATACTAAACCTTAAGAAAATGTATTTAGAACTCAAGGAGAGTAATGTAAAAGATATTATCCACTACACAATTCTCCTCCATACTTTCTTATCGCGGAAATCTCTTCAAAGGTTAGTCAAGTAATATGTTATAAAGTGCAGAGGAAAAAAACAGCAAGTTGCTCAATTTTTTCCAACTTTTTTCAATTGATTAATTCTAAAAACGCCTATTTAGGCATGGTTCCCTGGTCACATAATGTCATCAGACATCAAACTGCCAATTGCAGTAATACACAAAACTCCTTCCCATCCTTGGGAGATATAGTAAAGTTTCCTATCCTGGAAACGCCAAAAACCAAAACAGAAAGTCCCCCTAATTGCTAATAATAACCAACTGATCCTTTGCGCCTGCATTATTCAATCAACTATCCTCTCTTTCTCAAAACCCGGGTCCCTGCAGTCGCCTTTGGTGCAGATGCAGCCTTCTTGGCTGCTGTTGTTCCCATTCCTCTCAATGTACCCATAACTGTCCTTTTTGCTGGTTCCTTCTTTGCAATAGGCTTTCGTACGACAGTTCCATTGCTGGTATCGCTCGAATCACTAATAGTGCGAGCTCTGCCCCTTGTAGCCCGGGTGGTTGATGCTACAGGTGCTGGTGTTGGAGCGGCGGCTCTTCTTCCTCTGCCGACTCCAGTAGCTAGCTTTGCTTCAACTACTTGTTTAGTTTCGACCTTCTTAGTCTCCGTCTTCTTTGCTGCAGTCGCGTTGCGAGCTGCTGCTCCTCGGGTAGCTTTTGCTTTCTCAACCATGTTTGTGAGGATTCCTGCTGCACTTCCAGATGGCGCTGGTGCCACTGGCTTGAGGGGTGAGGCTGGTCGGGTAAGAACTGGCTTGCTTTGAAGCGCAGTGCGAGCTTGTGGGCGTTGATATGATCGCGAATTTGCAGATCTAGGAGAGAGGACTTGGGAGGGTTGGATCTTCTCTTGAGAGGTAGTTCGAACAGGCGGAGCAGGTCCGCGAGCACGCTTCTTTGGATACTCGAGATCCTGGTTCTGGTTTTCCTTGTCGACTGATATTTCATCACTGGAAAAGTTAGCATTGATTGCGCATTGCTGAGTATGAATCCTACCTTGTGCGCTTCTTTGGGCGGGGTGATGGACTGGCTCGTGCCTCTTCACGAATGTCCTCGACTCGACTCTTTGCTGGTGATGCGACAGTGACCTTTTTAGCCAAGTGTTGTGCGGCGAGTTCTCCGATGGTGAGCTTTCTCAACGCGACTGGAATTCGGTTGATTCGTATTTCGAGGCGCGATCGCATTGTTTGGGATTGCAAAGCATATTGTGCTCGAAGCTTCCTGGCGCGTTCGGTGACTGTTGAATTGTCAGTAAAAAGACAACCAATATGATGGGTGAAGGCGCTCACTTTCCAATTGGAGATTCTCAATGATTGCTTGCTTTTGGATCTCGGTGAGGCCCTTTGCGACGCGCTGTGTTTTGATAGGACTTCGCGTGGGAGTTCGCGCGTCCTTGAATTGGACGGTGGTTGGTGCCATTGCTGATTTGTATTGGATTTGTATTTGGAAGTGGATTTGGAATCGGGATGTTGGTATTGTATTGTTGGAATGAATCGAAGTTGATGGTATCTTATCGTGATGATGCGATGAAGAAGAAGAGATGGGGCAGACGCGGGAGCGGAAAACAAAACATGGGTTCTGCCGCTTGGGCCACCAGCCACCCTTGCACGTGACATGTCCGATTTGTTGCTCTCGAATTACCCCACACTCCCTGGCTCTCATCTCATTCAGAGTCTAATAACTACTTTTGAACCAGACAGACTTTCTAAATCCTTTTCATATTTCTTTTCCAAGAAGTTGATTCTCACTCCTCATCTGCAGTCCCTACTCTTTGTAAACACATGCTGCTGCTCCTTCAACTCGTGGGCTTCGCTGTTGGGCCTATATTGCTGTGATATGTGTAGGCCTTGTAGGTCATGTGATATTTTATCTGATCTAAGGAAGCCTTCATCTGCTATTATAAATCAATCAGGAATTGATCAGTTCTAGTGGATGGAAATTACGGAGTTTACATAATATTAGGGTTTAGGAGCTTTTATAAAGCGAGGCTTCTCCTGCACCTCTAAGGAGGGGTAGAGATTAGTTCTGTACTGAATCTGATACTTGTTTACCCTCATATGAGATT
This sequence comes from Hymenoscyphus fructigenus, assembly GCA_001414455.1. Classification (NCBI taxonomy): domain Eukaryota; kingdom Fungi; phylum Ascomycota; class Leotiomycetes; order Helotiales; family Helotiaceae; genus Hymenoscyphus; species Hymenoscyphus fructigenus. The sequence continues at coordinate 377,256 of LKUV01000033.1, read as the reverse complement.
CAATTTGACTTATCGCCTACCGTCCACCTCACAATATATAACTTATATATACTATATTCAATTCTATTATATATAGGCAATACTACTTATAGAGCTATATTAGCTAGAAAGTATCTTTAGTTTCCGGCTTCTTTGACTTTGAGTAAGAGATTCTTTTAATCTTAATATATGTGTATAACCTTCGATTCTCTACCCTTAGCTCACCAATGCCCAACCCGCATCGCTCCAATGCCCTCTAATCCGCTCTAGGTTACGTTCTATACTAATTAATTTAATTTAGATTTAATTTAAATAGATTTAAATAGATTTTGAGTGAGGCTTATAATGCTCAGATTTGAAAGTAGCTCTCTAAAATTAAATCAATTCTAATTAGTCACCAAACTACCGAGGACATATATATTGGCGACCAAAAACCCTATCTGTACGATCCTGTCAACCCAAAAAGTAACATAAATTCGAAACAAACCTCCAAAGTTCGGATATGGAAGTTCCAAGCTGCTTTAAGAGTGAAGTGAAAGTGAGGTCAGTTTCTTCGACATTTACCCAGATGCCGTCCAGTTTTTCCCAGCTGCATTCGGCATCTGAGTTTGCTTTGTCGACGTTTTTCCGTTGCAGTACAAAAGGGACGACTTGAAGTACTCTATATATTGGTTCTATCATCTACGGAAACCTGACATCTACATCTTGTGGGTGATTTCTCAATTTTTTCTTTTCCAGCATTAGTTGGGGTTTCCAGGCTTGCTTTCAGCGAATCCTTGAGTGAGAAGTGATAAAGCGAGTAAATGAAAGCTTGCATTACCTTCTATCACACTACTATGGAAAGATTCTTTTGGTGAAAACTCTGTGCTCGCTTGAATTCACTTCCACGGTAGACCCCCCAGATTCACTCTTCCAGCTACCTGACTATAAAACGGGTGGAACTAATTTCTAAGAAGGGAAACCGACTGCTACAAGCGGTTGGTGCACCAGATGGAGTCCAGTGGCACGAATGGCCATATAAACTGCGGCTCACCGTTGAAAACTCTACTTTTGCTAAAACTTCTCCTCACGCACTCTTAGCTTCACTTTTCAAAACACTAAAATGGCCACAGCAGCTACCCCTCTACAGCGCATCCCACAGGCGGACCCCCTCCACTCAGACTAAGCCTTCCGCCACTGGCGAATGCAAAACCAAAGAGTGTAAGATCCTTTCTTACTACACTTCCTACATGCTCTCCCTTATCCCTATCTAAATTAAGAAGAAATTCGACAATGCCTTGGAAAGCGACAGCAACTTATTTTCCGAAACCAATTCCCAGTACAACTTTGCCTCAATATCCTTAGCAAGACAATGCTACCTTTATTCTCGACCTTATGTAGTCTTGCGTTTTCGTTCTTCGTTCGTTCTTGCCCTCGTTCTCTTTCTCTTTCTCGAACTTCGTATACAGTGATTCGATTTCATTCTATTATCTTGAGTCAGAGAAGTTTGCGCCTAACTTCCTACCAATACCCGAGTTTTTCAATACTAATTCTCTTTCCCGCAATGTTTCACCGCTTCGACTATGTTCAAGATTGTTTCCTTGTCCTTATTTATAGACAATGTATTCTAGGCCCTCCTTTTTAAATATAATGTTGGCCACAATGTTACTGGTGTTTAATTTTCTGAGTCCTGGCTGGTTATCAAAGAGTGTATTGGAAATTATCACTCTTGAATATTTGGAAGAATCGGTTCTTAGACTTCTCGATTAATTACCACGAATCGCGGTGGATATTTGACACAAGTGAATTGAAACCAACCCCGCAGTCCAAGAAAGTCCTAACCTCCCCAAAAATCTATCGAGGAGCCGATTTCTTTGTAAGCATTCCGCGCTGCATTTCAAAGCACTAATGGAGGGAGCTCTCTACAAACTTCAACATTTCGTGTTCTTCAAGTATATCTGAACCTGAGAGCACGTTTCCAAGTTTCCTCGGCTCTGCACAATTTTATGACCTGATAGGAGGTGGAAATCGAAAAGCGAGTCTTCTACTTTCGACAACAAGAAAAGAATCGACAGTATACCCTTTTCGGACGACGAGAAAGTACCATTCGGGTTTCTTTTGGGACATGATTTCTATCTCTATACTTTATGGTGTCCTCCGCACTGGAAGAGAATTTTTCTCCTCTACTCTAAAGTAAAAAAGACTATGCTAACTCTAAAAAATGAAACTTTGTAAACTCGTTTTGGTATCGCGCCATTTATCGGCGATTGTACAGTCGGCCAAGAAAGCAGGGCTATGTAGGCAAGTAGTCACTCCTTGGCTTGAGGGTTCACAAAATTCACTCCAAAACGAGCGAGAGCCTTGTTTACGCGCCCCGTCTCGAAAAATGCTCCAGGTACAAATCAGCAAAACTACTCCCACCCCTCGAGGGCGGCCAGGAGTTAAAACCAGACGAACTGAGTTTTGGTAAATTTTAAGTGGCTCCGAGTTGTTATCGTGGTGTCGAAAATTGTCGAAAATTGTTTGTCGGGTCGTAAATCGTGCGCCTATCGATCCTCTCGAGATCTACCAAGTTGGCCTGAACTGTACCAGCCGGACAGCCGCTCTTAGTGATCCCTTTGGTTGAAAAAACGTCTTATTTGCCGATATGAAGATATTGAGGCTCTGTGGGGGTAGGTGGGACTCCCGTAGATTATGTGAGCCAATTAAGAAGAGCGGGTGGAGTGGCGGTTGTTGACTTGCTCGCTTAAGAATATCGCTTAATTATGGGTGCTTTTCGTTCCAATGCAGCTGCGAAGGCCCAGTAGCGCCATGCTAACGACTAGGTAGATTATTGTTGTATAATAGCTGTTTCAATTGAACTTTTCTTTACTTCAGACAGGTTTATTTCGTTTATTTACTTCAAATTCAATTCCCATCCCAAAAGCACCGAGAAGCTTTAAGTACTCCTCTGAATAGCCAACCCAAATCCTAGAACTCCCTTCTTATATATCAATACATAATTGAGCCTTATTCAAACCCTGGGCAAGGAAATTTCGGCATCAACTCTCTTCGCAACTTCCACACTCCGCTTTAAAAGATCTCTCTCGCTCGCCGTCAACGCAACAGGCTTTCCTCCTTTCATACAACTCATATCACTCTTCGTAGCACCCTTCTCCCACTCAGCATCCACCATCCAATGCTCCGGAACCATAAATTCCTCCTGATCCACATTTTTATTCTTCAACAAACTCCCATTATACCAAATCAACTTATCTTCATCATCAACATGCGCAATCGTGAAACCACACACCTCCTCGCCATCATCACCCGCTTGAATCTCCCCAAGTACAGCACCATAATGTTTCTCAAAACTATGTGGAACACCACAAAGCTCAAGTCCAAACCACCAACTTTCTTTATCTCCATAAGTGAGCGTGTAAGTTGCTTCTTCCCTCACAGCTTTGGTGTTTTGCCAACAGATGTGAAGGAGACCTGTGAAAATTGGAAGTCGTGATTTATCAAGAACCACCACCCCGGAATCTGCTTCTTCGGCGTAATCCTCTGTCCATACAAGCGATTTCAGCAGTGCCCTAGTAGGTTGTTGGTGTTTCATTTGCTCTTTCCACCATTCGTGTCGTTCGGGGAATGCACCCTGCCACAAGAGACGATCGTGAAAAAACAAAGCGCCGGTTTCTTGGAAATCAGTTCTGGAGAGGAGAGTTTCTGGGGGCTGTAAGAATACAATATCGGCATCTAGAAGGATGACTTTTTCGAAGGTGCTGGCTAGGACTGCGAAAGGTTTGATGGCCCAGCTTCGATCGAGGGCCATGCTTTTATCGTCGAGGATGGAGAACACGTTCGAGAATTGGATATCTTTGACAAGGCCAAGGAGAACTTTTCGATTCTCGGGTGGCAGGTCTCCATCTCCAGCGTATGCAATTTGAATAGGAAGTTTTGAATGCAATACAGTACGAATTATGAGGACAAGATGGCACGCGAATCGGAAGTCCTTGACGCCCACGGGAATAACTATGCCGGTAGAGCCAGGAACGTACGAATCCTTTAGCGAGGCAAGAGGAGTCGGGTTATTTGGATTTGAAGTGTTTTTAATGAAGGGGAACATGGACTCGCTAACGCTTTCGATCGACTTCTTGAGCAAGTAGTCTTTCGGGTCATGATACGATGCCAAAATCCAGCTTGTGAGTAACCGAACTCTTTCGCCTAGTTCGCCGAATTGCTCGCGATAATCCGGGCCATCAAGTGGGAAATCGATGAAGTATTGTGCGACTGGCTCGACAAGAATACCAGTTATGGATATCTCGGATTTTAAACTGTAATCTTCGAGTGGGAGCGGGAAAGCGATTGTATTCGAGCGAGTGTATAGATGATACAACGTTGTGCAAAAGAAGGCTGCTATAAAAATCGTGAAATAGCCTCGTTTCACAACCGTATTTACTGAAGGACGCAACATATCGATACAATCGATCGACCTTGGCCGAGGGGTAGCATCAAAGATCTTCGGTATGGTTCTCGATTGAACCTAGGTAATTGAAATAAGCGACGGAGACGGGTTCGTCACACCTGTAGTACCCAGTACCCAGATGAGTTGTGGACATGAATCTAATAAGGGCCAAGAGATTCAAATGATAAATTGAAGCGTTGAAGGGTCTGTGGATCGAATAAATCGGAAGACGAGGTAAAATTGAGGTGTTTGCTAGGGGTAAAAATAAGCATGGTTGTTAGTGTTTGGAAGTGGTTTTAAGCGCCGAAACAGCCACAATCGGCCCACGACGAACTTCTATTTGTCCAAAATAGAAATGAAAGATGCACCGAAAGTTACTGTCCATGGCAAACAACAAAGAAAATAATTTGGCTTGGGAGCCCTTTGTTAAGAATGTGCGATTGCACTCACTCCCGAGTCAAACTCTCCAAATTATCGAATACTGGCCATTATGCTTCGAGCAAGCACGCTGGTAGTGCGCTTGATTGTCTTTGCTATCAATTTAGGCGGAATTATTCAGCTAGTTGAAGCAGTGGCTTGCTTTGGATTTGGAGGAACGGCTTACCCAGGTAATCGCATATGTCCTGGATTAAACGCATGCTGTGGTGTAAATGACGCCTGCCTACCAAATAGACTATGCCATCAACCGCAACAGAGCAATTCGACTTTCGTCCGAGGACCTTGTGCTCTCAACCCTTATAATCCGGATAGTTGTGGAGCGATATGCCTCTACAGTATTTAGGATCCCAAGCCGCTAGAAGGGTTGAAAACTGCTAACTTCTTCGCAGATGAAACCACCGGCTTTCTCCCTCGAGTAGCTCTTTGTCAAAATGGAAGTTACTGCTGCGATGCGAATCCCAGATGTTGTGAAGAAGGTTCTGGGGTATTCCTTGATAACACAGGCGAAATTTTGGACAGTCCACTAACTCCAATTTCGTCCACGGTCTCTAGTAGTAGTTCTGCGACCGCGACTTTATCCCCTGCTCCGTCACCCTCATCATCGAATAACACCCATCCATCAGGACTGAGCACAGGAGCCAAGATTGGGTTGGGAGTTGGCTTGTCATTTGGTATCCTCATATTGTGCGGTATAGTTGCAATCATTTTGTTTCAGTACAGGAAAATAAAACGAGCAAAGCCCGAAGACCAAACCTTCAGCCCGACAGCCCCCCAGAAGATGGAACCAGATTCAAACCTCAGCAGATACAACCCAAAGAGCTTCAAAGTCCAGTGCCAGAACTACCAGAACCTGTCGCTGAACTTCCAGCTGAACGCGGGTGGATTTAAGATTAATTCTGGAGGCAGCGGAGGAAATGAAAACGGTACATTGGAATCGGAAGAATTTAGTTTGGAACATAACAGAGTTCGGGCAGTGTACTTCGTCTCTAGCGGCATAAGGGATTCTAATTTTAGAAATAATGTTTATAAACCTGCGATAAAAAGCCATTGAAAATAAACTCAATTGGAATCTCGAAGTGTGGAGTGGCGGAACAAATTTAGGCAAAAGAACTTGTATGGGGAAATATAGAACTTTTACGAGTAATCACGTACACTTTATTGATGTTAATTAATGCGCAAAGCTTGGGTATTGCTCAACATACTCTTAACAAGAAATTATCATGCTAAAAATCCCAGAAAAAAGTAATTCATATTGCGAAAAAACCATATAGAACTTTCGCTTATACAAGAACTTCTCGCCGGGGAGTACTACTCTCCTGGAGGCCCCAGGCATAATCCTGTACAATTAAAACCCTTCCAGTGTATGTTGAACAACGATCTAGACTCTTACTCCTGTCCGTATAGCAACCGAATGCGAGAAAAAAACAGAGAAGGTAGCCTATTCTCACAACCTGAGTTCCAAGTCCCACACCCAAACGAATAGACAACCTTGGGGTTGCAACAGTATCAGCCCTGTTTTACTCCGGTACAATCATCAACAGAGTCATCGCTCAGCTGCAAGAGAAATCAAGTATCGCACGTTTCATAAAAACGAGACAAGACCGATATCTCCTGCAGGCGGCACAGCAACGGTACAGAAAAACCCGGTCACCACGAGCGTATTCCCAATCAGCCTTGCAGTACTCACATTCGCCACCATGTTGGAGATCGACAGTTGGAACCTTGTCCGTACTAGTCTCGTACCCTCTTAAACTCAAACAAACAGCTACCTGAAGGGGACAATTCGTGTGATAACTGAAGAGCTGAAAAGAATGGAGGTTAAGTTGGATAAAGTTGGATAAGTCATCGTATAATCCCATGTGCCTCACCTAATCATCGCACTCGCGTTCGCCGAAGACTAATGGGGATGAAAATAGGTGTGGTAGGCAGGTAAACATGTACTGTACCCCCCATTCCGATCTTACTCATCGAGTATCGCATCGCTACTCGTACATCCCGTCCGCCCACAAGGTAGCGGACTTGATGTGGTAACTTAGGTACATACATGATCGGGTAGAGCGGAAATGCGTGCACGCAAGCTCGCAAGTAGAAGAGAAAATATCCGAGAGGAAGGGAGACACAAAGAGGCACGTACAGCATTTGTAAACCGGTAGAAGATGAAACAAGGGATCACGTAACGTATGTTTCTCGCTTGAATGGAATATTGGGTCGTGGTAATCACCCAATTAGGGAATATATTTTCCACTACTTTCCTAATTTGGCTATAATCACGGGACGGAAATTTGGTGATGAATCGCTTGATTACTCTCCAGCTTCCCATGGTATCCAAAGGAGTTGGGAGTAAGGAGCCATCTTGGCCATCGCTGAAGACATTTAAACGCGAAGGAGGGAATGGGAGCTCGGTAAGGAGGATGAAGTTTGTTAGTAGGAGGCAACCCAACTATATCTTGCTTACTATGGATACAGTTCTTCACAGCTGATAGCCTGTGATGAAATCATCTTACCTCACGCTCGTGGGTTTGGATGAAAACAGTCCCTCCGGCTCGTGGTAAGCACTTGTGAGGAAAGGATAAAAATATCGAAGCTAAACAACCACAAAGCACACTCTCAATAATTCCAAAGCAAGAATAATCGAACCGAGGAGAGAGAAAAAACGCCACGATCGGGAGCGAAAGGCTCCATTCATATGGAAAAATCTCTTGGGAGTTGGAAGGAAGTCAACTGGTCCAACCACTCGCAATATTTCCTGATCACCCGGTCAGTGACGAAGGGGCTAAGTTCCGCTGCACGATAAAATTAGAACCCACGCTGTGTTCAGAGGGTGGTGTGGTGATGCGGAACGAATTGAGGTTACATTGTGACATGGGTTCATCTACACACCACTCGACCATTGGCGGTTGGGGTTAAATATAGCGAATCGTAGACTTCGTACCCCCGGCGAATCTCCTGTAGCCTTGCCAAGAAGTGATTGTGCGATCGTGAAATGAAGGAATTGAGGGGAGGTTATTTCTCCAAGATTGTTGCTGAAGAAGACAAATCGCAACATCGTCCAATTTCAAATGATGAAGAAATGTGTGCTCGATCGCTATTTGAGTTATCTGGATGGATTCCAGTAAGCCCAACTATAGATAAGATATCTCGAACCAAAAAGTACGCCGGAATACAATTGTACGGCACAAAGAAAGCCAAATGATCAATGAGGCTCTAATTGAGTGCTGACACAGCCCGGATTGAATGAACCAGTGGTTTGTTTGGGGGCAGGAAAGCTATTCATGGTGTTGTGTCTCCGTATTTTGTTCGATGGTTGGTGTTTTAGTGGGGCGATTCTTCGAAGGAGTCGAGGCGCAGACCTTTTTGGTGGACAAGATGACAATATCTCGGGATTTTTCTTCCCTTCGGCACATTACAAAACTGTTGACGACTTATTTGGCCGGCGGGCACGGCTGGACCCGTCGCCGGTTGATGCTTTACAGCATCAATTGTCTGTGCCAATGCCAATTTTGGGGGTGGAATTTGGAGTGGAGGCGGTTGGTACCACAGTGTCCACCGTAAGCGCCGTGAAGAAAGAGACATATTTAACAAACTTTTGATGCTTTGAACAAACAACCCGTGGAAAACCGCACTGCCGAGAGGCTTTGACGTGATAGAAACATACTCGACCAGCGATATGAGGTTCCTTTGCGTGCGTAAATTTCAGCAGTGTGTAGTTGATCCGAATCATCCGATAATCGGTATGGCAATCTGATCGACCATGTTCATGAGGATCACTTCCTCTTCTTCCAACAACACCAGGGGTTTTCTGTGGCGGCCACGAGGAGACGCCGAAGGAAAAAGCCTCAAGCCAAACAGATGAGGCTCTCCTCGTTGTGTCTTACACTTCTCAAGAATCGGTGGTCAGCCCAACTGAATAATCAAGACGCCCCCGACATAACTGGAACAAGAGAAGCAGATATTGATAAGAATGGGGATTGAACGTCGATCAGATATGCTTGAATTGTAGCGAGAAAAAGCGCAGCAGGGAGAAAGGTAAAAAGTCAAATGCGCCAGACGCGAAAACATGAGATTTGTTGACAACGTAAATTGCCTGATGAGGAAGACGGATGGCGGCTCTTCATTTGCACAGAAGACGCCGCCTCTCTAGAACTAGCTTGTCGGCCGTAATAGCCAGTCTTTGCCGCATCGCTACGAGGAGTGGAGGAGGTTGCGATCTCCTGTCCGTTTTCAAGTTGTACCTCCGTACTCCGCCAAGTCAGATGGAGGCGGGCAAACGCCAACCAACCGCCTGCTAAAAATCTGACATGCATCCAACCCCGGACTAAACCCTGTAAAAGACTTGGACGAGCTTGGAAGACCTTGGAGCTCCCCTGTATCAAATCTTCAGGAGGGCCTCCAAGGCCCCAAGAGGCAAAGGCAGACAGTGTTTGCTTTCCTTACGGGGCACTTCGCCCCGCGCTTGTGATCTCCTCATCGTTATCGCCGGTCGCCATCTGATCTTGCTCGCCCATTTTTGGGTGCGAAATCCACTTGGTGCTGGTGCGATCGAGGCTATGCTAGGGTATTTTGGTGCATCAGCCAAGGGGAGGTCGGGGCAGGTCCTCAGACTGCATCCTCGTTGCTACAGCGCAGCTAAACACGCTCAACCGGGCAAGGTGCAGTGAAGAGGCTGCAAGAGAATCACCTTTCTTTCCTTTGATCAGCAGTTTCCAGCATATTGGCCCACTCTTCATTATCTCGAAGAAGATAATGGGACTCGTTGATCTTGCGATCCTCAGTCCATGGTGCAGAAACCTCCCGCTCAAGGCAAAGTGTGTGTCGGTGTGCCAGTGCCACCCACTCCCATATGTGGAGAGCAGATGCAGACAGAAGAATTAGGTGAAGATTGTGCCTATCTGCAGACCAGGGGAGCGAGCTCTGGACAAAGCGTTTCTTTTCTCGTCCTTATTTTTTCTCCACTGTGAGCTGCGCTCTCGTAAAGTACACAGTGCACAAAGCTCTCCATGTAAGATACATGTCGGTTACCTCAACTCACCAACCGCGCCCCCTCCAACCCTGCTCCGTATAACCACCCCCCTTGTCCCACCCCCAAATCCGTCGTACCCACTGCGTCCCGCCGAGAAGGTTTACCACGTTTCTGCCTCGAGATCCTTCATCGGGCCCTGGCAGAGAGTGGCAGTTGTGTGTCCCATTGTCCCCCCATCCCACTTGCATACTTGTACCGTTCCATCCCTCCACTTCCCGACCAGTCTTCCAGTCTCGTTTCAGATACATCCTTCCCACTTGAAATTGGTTGTTCCTCTTCCTCTAATTTCCTCACGCGAAATTTGAACCAAGAGGAATCACCATGGCCTTCTTATCTAGAGACATCCCTCTCGTGGAACGATCCAGCGAATGCACGACTGGTGATGCTTGTCAAGCGAGTGGAGGTTCAGATTCTACAACTTCGAGTATCGCATCATCGACGACGAGCGAGGAAGCAATAAGGACTATCATCACACTTACCACCATTCCTCAACCAACTGGCGCATCATCAACCTCGACCACCACAATTCTCAGTTCGAGGACAGGAGCTGAAGCCATGTCTTCCACTTCAACCACCGCCACCCCTTCTCAGTCGGCAGTGGCTACCGCCGCGCCAAACAATACACCAATCATTGTAGGAATTACATGTGGGATAGTGGCAGCTTCAGTTATTTCAGTATTAGGGTGGTTTTTCTGGAGGAAGAAGATGCAAAAGAAGACAAGAATCAATTCGACAGCTTCGTCATTTGGAGGTGGAAAGGAAGGAAAGGAATATGAAATGGCACGCCAAAACTCATACTATGAAGGACAACACCTTCAACCGGAGGATGGACGAGGGGGTATGTCAATTATTTCCGGACTCCATTGGGTGATTTACTAACTAGATTCTCAGGATATGCACGAGCAGGAAGAGACAGAAGTTTAAGCCAAGGTTCAAATCAGGGTTCTAACCATCCGGGATCAGCTATTGGCTCTCGCTCGGCTACACCTGTTATTCCAGCAGATACAGAGGAAAAGGAAATAGTTCCTCCTCCAGTAGCTCAACATCCAGCCTACCACCCACTTCCCGGTAGAAGTCCAGAAATTCCATCCTGGCGCAACGTACAAACCCCTCATACACCTGGAACACCAGGAACCCCAATAATCCCAATGCATCACTCATCACAACAAACTAGACATCCAGCTTATCACGTCCATCAATTATCACAACACCCAGCATTCAGAGGAGGAAACTCACCACCAAGACCTGCACCTCCAACATTCATGCATCCAGCTTTCCGGCCGGATAGCTCAGCACAGCAGTTAGATTCCACACCAATTATCCCACAAAACGAGCTCGATGGGTTTTCCTTTGCCCAAAGAAGTCCACGAGTTGATAGTTTAAGAAAGGAAGCTGCCGGTCCTTCAAAATTCGGACCTTCCCCAAAGCCAAAACACTCATCTACGGAACTTCCTGCAGCTGAAGTTCCCCGTTCCTTATTCTCAAACATGCATTCGCAATCCGACCCCAACATGAGTTCCCGCTACGAAACACCTTCAGAACCGTGTTCCCAAGCCTCCTCACCCGCAACCTCCTCGCCACAAATTAAAACCTCACAAAGTCACAACGCATTAACAAGAGACAACTCCGCCAAAACCGGAATCTCAACATACACCATTCCTATCGGTCTCGGCGTCGTTGACGCCTCCCCGACCATTGGCGTAAATCCCTTCTCCCTCCCCCTCCACGGCCGAGAAATCACCTCCGCACCAAAAGAAAGCAAGAAAGAGCAGAAGAAACCTCGTTCCAACTCCCCACCTCCAGTATTAAAATCCAATATGAATGATCGCGATGACCATGTCCTGTCTTGGGATTCCTATGGAGCAGGACAATTATCTGGTATCGGACCTTCCAACTCCACAGGCTCAGCAAGATCACGAAGACAGCGGGAAATTGAGCAAGGAATCATTGCGCGGGATAGAGAGGCAAGAGGAAGAAATAAGGAGAAAGTCAGTAAGCCGGGAAGTAAAGTCTGGATGAGCAAAGAGAGAGGGAGTTATGGGGAGATTCCCGAGACACCATTGAGTGCTTACACGGAGAGTTGGATGGAGAGGGAGAGTTGGGCTTTGAGATGATTTCCTTGATATCTTTCGCATTTTTTTTCTTTGAGCGAGCGCGTCGACTTGTTTATACGATACCCACAGCCGGAGGAGAAGATTTACTGGCTCACGCTACATCGTCACCTCATTACCGCGACCACACCTAATCCTCGATATCACGCTGGGAACAATCTTACTATGTTAATGTAAAGTATTTGTCTGTATACCATCATACTCTCGCTACATCGGAACACATCACAACACCACACTCGTTCGACGACAAACTTTCTTCTGCCTTCATCATCGGGGCTTGGATGGTTCATGGGCTGCATATAAAGGGCGTTTTAGGCAGCATATAGGAAGGAACGCCTTCATTTTTGGGAGGAGAGTTTTGCTTTTTTGGGAGGGAGTTCTAGGATTGGGATTGGGACAAGCATTTGAAGGAGTATTGAAACTTCTTGGTGCTTTGGGATGGAAAATAGGAGCAAGAGTAACATAAATCATAAGCATGAAAGAAAAAAATTCAAATAAATACAATTATAAACAAACTTGTCTTCTCTTTTGCGTTCCAGTGAATCTTCACCAATGAAGAAAGTCATCATATATATCACTCTAGACCCTAAGTCTACTACGACTGGCAAACCCTTTCAAGATGTGGCCCTTCCATTTCGCCTGCGGCACACATCCGCTAACCAACATGGCTCATCACACCAGAGCACAAGGCGGCGATTGCTGTTGGGCACGATCGCGAAGAGAAATAGAAAACGCCTTTATACTAATTTAAAGAGACATTCGAAATCCGAATCTTACACTCCCGCTAGCTATTTGCTGTCGAAACCTCTCTTCTTATCGAATCTTCTCTATTCGTTAACTCCTCCCTACCTCATCAAATAGAGCGGGAAGAAGAAGCTAGGAATATACTAGCAAATACTGGAACACTTGAAGAGGGAAGCTTTCAAGGAATATCATATGTTACTGTTCTACTCCACGCAGTTTGGGGTATCGAAACCTGCTTCAGATTCTTGGTTCGAAGAGAAAGGTATTAGGAGTTATTACGGCCTTTTATACTGGGATCGGACCCGAAAGCACAGTGAATGGCATCCAAGTTTTGAATCGGTGAACTAACAAACTCACAACAGCTTCAGGTTTCGCTTTTTCTTGGTCGTTTCACCTTGGAATTGACTTGGTTATGCCCAAGCCTCAAAAGGTGGGAGACTTCTAAAGAAGCCTAGAAGCCTTGGAGCCAACGTTTCGAGGTGGGAGCGGGGGTGGTAGACCCTTGATTCGAGAAGAGATGACTCTGAATTTTGCATCCCTTTAGGTTAGTTGCTGTCGATTTTTCTCTTCTTACCCAACACAGAAAGTATGTTTCCTTCCCTCTCTTTCTGTCCATCTCTCTCTATCTCTCTCTTCAACGTATCATCTAGAATGAAGCGAGTGGCATTATAATTTTTGAAGACAAAACCACATCTAGCCATTCATAAATCTCTGACAAAGCTCCACTGATGCTGCAGAATTGATGGCATGACCCGAAGAATTGTTGACTTAAGAGGAGTGGATTTTACATACACAAGATTAAGTCAACTGATCATACGACTATTTAGAAAGCGTCAAAGTACTCACTACGTACAAAACTGATATTTTCAATCCAGTCACTTGACCGGCAATCAAGTGAAGTATGAAGAAGTAACTGCTCGGTATAGGTAGGAACTCAACTAACGACTCGTAACCAGTCAAATATATTCAGGAAGTATTCGGAAAGAACGTTGTTACCGTAAAGCGTCGGATGTCTTATCAAACCCCACCCCTCTAACAAACGAAAGCCAGTGTTAGAACCAACGGGGGGAACAGTATAAGAGAAGCTACCTCGGTAAGACGTAAAATAATATTCAAAAATCCGAATTCGGTCCCGCGGGTTATCTGCTGTCGAATTCCCTCTTCTTGCCGAAAATAAATTGTTTGTTTACTCTCCTCAATCACTTTTAACAGAGGAAGAAGAGTATCTGGGAACTTATTAATTTGAAGTATCAATGCAATGAAAGCGGAAAGCTTTATTTAGAGATTTTCTTTGTTGCTGATTCGCGCCAGAAGGAATGAATGGTAATCTTCATCCTTGTAGTTGCCCTGAAGGGAAAGGGGTTACGAATTATTATCCCCTTCTACACGACCTCTGTTTCTTGAGTGATTGAACCAATAAATTCACTATAGTTCCAGAGGTTGCTACTCTGGAACAGATGTCTGAGCGAGGTATTGTTGCAGAAAAGCGGCAGTAAATAAATAACATAACTTTCCAATCCACTCAAACCACTTTGGAATTCAATCGCTCTAAAACAAGGATCAGGGTCAATAGTCCTCAGTAGTCCTAAATTATTAGGATAATTTGTTAAATTATCCTAGAAAGTTAGAACAACAACGGCTTTTTTGCTGCCACTTTCAATGTCCACTGCGAGGTATCTAACCACCCGCGCCTTTTCTTAACTTTACGCTATATATAGTCTATGTCGATAGTTCCACCATACAGAACCTTGAGTCCACAACTCGGAAGCAAAAGCGCGCCGCCGCAAAAGAAGTTATCTTTCACTCGGTCGACTGTATGGCCAACCCCCCCCCCCCCCCCCCCCCCCCCCCTCCAACAAATGAAAGATAGTCTTAGGACAAGCGTAAAGAATAGTTGGAGACACGTATTCTTAGAGGAGAGGTAAATCCGTAATAAAATCTGAATTATACATCTCTGCGGAATATTCGTCGTCGAATTTTTTCTTGTCGAAATTTGATTTTTCGTTTCCTTGTCTGCCCCTCTGATGATAGTAGATTTTATAGTATTTGCAGGCGCAGGCTCAGGCTCCTAGCATTTCGGTCGAAAACTCAGAAAAGGCTTCTCTTCCAAAAATCAAGAAGTATCTTGTTGCAGTCTTGCAGATGGTCGCTTCTGCTAGTGCTCGAAGGCTTTAGTAGTGGTAGGCGTGTTGCGAGTTACCATGAATCTTTTCTATATTTTTCTTGTGCAGATGGTACTAGCTAGATAAATTGAATCACAGAGTAACTTAGAATAATTAAGTTATTGGTTGTAGGTTGTGGTAAGCTATTTTTTTCCAGGAGAAGAGGGAAAAATCTTTCAATTATGGGACGCTGAAAGAATAGAATATACAGGGGCTCCACTTTAATTCAACTATTTCCAAAAACAACTTAACTACCCAAGGGAATCTCAAGTACTTCAAAACTATATTATTGTCTCCTAGTCCTAGGTTGCTACTCAAGTCACGGTATACTCTAGCTAGGTGTCTCGTCTTTGCCACAACTTGAATATTAATTCCATTAAGCCTCTTGGAGTTAAGCAGGATATCCGTGGAAGTTAAACCTTACTTAAAAGCTACGCCGCCAAATTGTTTTATACCATAACAGGGACTTAGAAAGAGCTGGCCATGAATATTTTAACTGCAATCCTCTGCTTCTCAAGCACTTGAAAAGGCGCAGAAAAGTTAGATAGACGAATATTCGCTGTCGAGTTCTTGGGTAGTATCGAGTTCAGCACATTTTGTTGCAATGAAGGTAGCCATCATGGAAGACATCTCCGTCAATATATGATTCTGAAAGCAGGGAGCAAAGTGAGAAGATATCCTCCATAAAAAAGAATTTTCTACGAATTTGACCGGACCCCAACAATGGGATGTCCCAGAGACGATCGAAGTGGTAATGTGTCAAGCTGGCTGCGTATAGTTTTATTGCCGGTAATCAAATCTGAAAAGTGACATGCTGGTTTGTATGAAGCAAGCGTGGCTCATCTTTTAAGGGAATAAGCCCAGAGTAAGTGGATCCAGTGACGTAGAACGAAAATTGGAGGTTAATTATCCCAATATCCATATAGTGACCTGCGTGGATATTGCAAAGAGTTCTGATGTATCTACATTCAAGATTTCAAAACCACGCTAAAAATTCTAACAATAACAGTTCGCTGGTTATTATCACCCCCCAAACATAGGTAATCGATGTACCGTTTGAACATGTAATTGCTCAAAGCAAACAGGCTATACGAAATATATAGCAAAGATACCATGCTATCTGTCTCATTGATGTAGGGACAATAGGGGTTTCCCTCCAAAAGGCTTCCATTTAGGATTACTTCCGCTGTTGAAAATGAATCTACTATCATATTAAAATTCACTCTCGAAACTAAAGGTATGGATTACATTAATCAACAATGTGATCAAACGGCTTGAATCCAATTATTGCTCCAGTGCGACAGACTCCTCTCTACCTGCCCCCCTAGCTTGGTAGCCCCTCTAAAGCAATATCAACATCTAACTCTCCCTCCAACCGTACTAACTCCGTCAAAAGAACCGAAAAGTCTGTAAATATTGAATCCGGGGAACTCTTTCGGGTTTTCAAGTTTTCAAAAGACAAGAAGTCCAAGAACAACTACGAGCTATTTTAGGGGAACAGTGGTTACTGAAAAGACCTCTTCGTAAACTACTGCCAAGTCAAAAGCAATACTTTTCTGGCAATCCATGTCAGTAGGGGGCTCTCTTTGGTCCAAAGTTAGTTTTTAAACCGAAATATATTACAAGTGAAGAATTCAAAGCCAGTTTCCACAACTCTACATGAGTTGGAACTAATTAAAAGAACCCCGGTCAGGAATCTCTATAATTTGGAAAAGAGAGGGTTTGGGAATCTTACAGTGGATTTAAGTGCAGAAGAGATTTTAAGGGTTAACTGGAAGTAGTGAATCAATCCAATATTCAGTGTAAAAAAGCATTCCAAACATCTTTTATACCTGTAGAACTCCATTCTCAAATTCCCAGGCACGTGTTTAGAGATGATTGACCTTCTTTTAGATCTGGAGCATCATTACCACAAGAACTTGTGAACTCTTTGCCGAAAGCACTCGAAGTTGTTCTGGCCATTCGTGGCGTTAACTCCCTCGGGAGCCTTGCCACATCATCAACAATTTTAGCAGCCGAGCATAATAACTAAATAAACTCCCCAGAAATAAAATGAAGTACTCTTCTAAAATAGTATCTGAACTTAATTCTAACTTAGGGGAGTTGTTGTCGAAAATCAACTCACTGTCGATTTTACATCCCCCTTGCGTTTAGCAAAATAGAAGGGACAGGCTCTCAATGTCAAGAAGGTCGCTCTTGTGGAATCTTAAGTCAAAAGACGGGGTATACGAGTATTTAACCTCTCCCATCCACTAAGCCCGCTGTCTCCGCGAGGCCATGAACTTCTTTAAATCGTTTCTGTGTTTCTGATCCTCCTGAATATCAGGTGTGAGATTCTTATAGGCAACTTCTCCAGCACATGTGCTGGATATTGTACAGTTATATTTCCTCAACTATTTTTCTAACCAGTACGAGGTTTACAAACACTAAAAATGGAAGAAAAACTTTGGGTTAAGCTTCAGAAATACTAGTTTTCAGAGAGGTGTGTGGCAATAATTCTTCAGTAAAGAAATCTTTGAATAAACACCACAATTCACTCACACCCCCAAGAGTGCTAGAGGAAGAGCTTTATTATTAGACTAGCTCAATTACACTTCCCTTTCCACGACACAAAACGCTATATAAGAACTTTTCCTAACTTTGAATCAAACCATGCCACTACCACTGGGATAGAGAGGAGTTTTAATTGGCTGGACAATCGGGGGATGCAACGGACGCCCCAGAATATGATGATAGTTTCCAGAAAATCAAGCCACAAGAAACAAGCTCTCTTCCCTAGAAGTTAAGCAACCAGCTCTTCTGAAAGCATATGCGAATTTGCCTTTCACTCACCGCCGAAACTTACTCTACTGTGGAAAACAACTCTACCCTCATTCCAAAACCTCCCCTTACATAACCAAAAACCTTACCCTCTAACTGCACTTCCACTCCACTAACCAAACAGCAACCCAAGTTCTCTCAATTTAATCAGTAAGTTTACTCAAATGCCCCACCCACAAACACACACCCCATGTCGGCAAACTCTTCAAAGTTGCACCTGTCTTGCCTTCTCTTCTCTCCTCTAGTTGCTTCCTAAAAACCAACTTAAGTTGCAACACCTTGTTAATTCACTTGAAATAGAAGAAGGTAATGGAAGGCTACCCCACATACTAAAAACTCAATTCAAGCTTATAGAACCCAAGAAATTCGTGTAGTAGTAACTCCACCACCTCACCCAGAAATTAAAGTAAGAAACGCAATTTACTGCTACTCTAAAATGATTCCCCTTCCAGCAAAACCCTATACGCATAGACCACAATGGCGTACTTAAATACCAGAATGAGAAGTTCAGCAGGTAATTACAAGATTCTCTTTGGAGTCAGTTAGAGGTAAGGAGTTTCCAGATCCAACGAATGGCTATCACAACTTAGCACTTTTCCCAAAACACAAGGAGAAAGCAGATCTCATTACCTATACACCTTCAAATAACTATGAAATATCCTATTAAAAACATATCTGATTCTACCTCCCAACCCATCGGTGTTACCATCAAAACTTGCTCTACAGTCGGAACCCAATTTACTCCCGATTCCCAGACTATCATATGAACATAATGCCTAAATATCTTTCAGCACCAGAACCCCTTGTTAGATTGACTAGGAATCTGAGGGGGTTTGGGATAATAGCAGTCCCTGCAATTTCTCTTGCGTGAATGCCAACACACACCCTACATTAGGTGTCAATGTCAAACCTGCTCTGCCCATCTTCTCTTCTTCGACTTCTTCTTTCAATACTAAAGTTGCAGGTTACAACACCCTGTTGATTCACTTAAAACTAAAAGAAAACAGTATAATGTTACCCCACCTACTAGGCATCTAATTCCAGCCTAGAAAACTGAAAAATTCGAGTAGTAGTAACGCCACTACTCTACTTCCAGAAACCAATCTCATATATCAAGTAAGAAACACAATTCACTTCCCCACCAAGATATCACATTTTGCATAAACCCGTAAAAGCAAGAACTACTATAAAAGAAGACCAAGTCAACTCGGTACTCAATAAATCAACCCGCCCCCTAATCTGCCACCATTTCACCATGTTAACATAACCCCCCCCCTAAAAGACAAGGAGAAAGCAGAGCGAATTATTCCCACACACTTTCAGCAAGGAGCTGTGGAATATATGGCCCGTCTAATACTTCTAGTAAAGCGAATCTGGATTTACCTTCCAATCCCAGGGAGTTACCTCCGAAAACCAAATTACTGTTAAAAAAACAAAATATACCCTCGATTCTTGAACCTCCATTCATCTCACCATATATTAGTACCAACAGTCCACCCGTAAAAATATTCCAAGCTGCTCAAATTTCCTGTGCAACGCAGTTCCCTCAACTGCTCCAACTTGAAGCGAAAAGCCCAAACAAACCCAATGTGTCATGGTTGGTGGGTTTATGACTGTTACCCTCTCTCTGCGCCTTCGCATTTTCTTAAATACTAAAGTCGCATTGCCTTGTCAGTCGACTGACGAATATGAGACAATTTTAAAAGTTGACTGGTAGATAAGTGCTCTGCATTCTCTTCACTGAGTCAGTGACTGTGAACTTATAGGTGAACCATCCACTGGTTACAACTCGTCTTAGCACAACGCTGAATAATACTATAAAGAGGCGAAGAACCATATCATTTTTCATTTCATTTTTAAATTACCCCTGCCCATCCAACCCATCCCATCAATTCCCCTAATCCAACCAAGCTCCATGAAATCCACTCAAGCCCTCCCACTAAAAACAACTCATCTCAAGGTAAAATAAACCTCCACTCGCTCGCTCGCTCGCTTTGCTTTCTAAAAATCCATCAATCAGAAGTAGAGAAAAAATGCACGGAGAAAGCAATCAGAATCCCAGATTGTTCAGTCTCATGCAAAAAATAACAAATGCCCATCCCACTCAAGAACGCCATATCCCCATAGCAAAAAAATATCAAACTAGTAGCCACATTTGCTCATCATCCATCGTCCCATCATCAACTTCATAGATCTTTTAGAACCCCTTGTTGGGCTAAGTAGATTATTCATCCGCTTATTCAAAATCCCCATTCCCAGCCCAGAAGAAACGGAGAATCTCAAGTTCTGCTGCACACCCCGTTCGTTTCATAGGCAAAGAAGAAGCTCAAGCAACGATACTCCTTCCTCCACCTATTCCCCACTTAAACCTCCTCAAACTCCCCGCATGTCCAGCACCACTCCTCACAACCTCCTTCCCGCAATTCCCAGCCTCCGAGAAACTAGCCCCCTGAAAACCAGCAAGCATTTCCTCCCTCCCAACTTCCCTACCATACACATACCCCGCGCCAAAGCCCACAACACTGACAAGAACAATAACGCCAGCAGACACTACCCAGGTCAGAAGTGTAGGTGAGATAAGAGTTTCCTCCCCATCTGCAACAGCTTGTACGCTCTTCCTTCGTTTCTTTTCTGCTCGCACTTTCTCGCTGCTTTTGGGTCCGGTGGAAGTATTTGCTTTCCGCTTGTTCTTCTCGAAGGCTTCTTGGGAGGAAATGCTAGGGGTACTACGTGGTCTGGGTGAGAGGGGACGGGAAGTATTGGCGGGTGGTGCTGTAGGCGGACTGATGAGCTCGGATTCTGGGACTAAGCGGAGGCCCATTGGCTCGTTGTTTGTGGTTGTGGGATTTTGTTGATTTCGTTTTCCTCGCGCAGCAGCAGCACCGATGGAAAGTAAAGTTGTGAGGGAGGCGCGGAGTGCGGCGTCATGGTCGGCTTGGTTGTAGGATGGTTGTCTGCGGGGGGTGTATGGATTTCTGTCGTGGCTTGTTCTTCGGTTTGGGAAATAAGAACCAGGTGCAGAAGCTCGGTGATTATGTGAGGAAGGAGGGTGGGAGAAGGCGTTGGGTTGGGGCGTGAATGGTTCCGAGGTTCTTCTTCCTAATGCGGTGGCATTTTCATCATCATCCTCGTCTGAAGATCCGCCTTGTAAATCTGGGTGTGGCATATTGAAGAGACGAGTAGCAGGAGTAACTCGTTCGCTTGACAGAGCCATGACGTGGTCGTCCTCGCTCTCACTCTCTTCGTACTCCTCCTGACTACTGCTTGTTGTTTGTCTTCTTTCCATGTTCATCCGCGATGGGACCCCTCCTTGTACACGCCGCCTTCTGTGGGAGTTGGAATTATGTTGGACTCGTAAACCAGTTGTAACAACTTCGTCGCCGATAGAGGAAAGGGAAGAGGAGGAAGGCTGGGAGGATATCTCGACCCAAGATTCTGTTTCTTATCAGCGAGGCACTTTGACTTGGATATAAGCAAACACTTACCATCATTTCGCACTCGTTGAGGAACTCCGGATGATTGAGCCATGGTTTCTTGTGATCTTACAGTTTGTCTGCTGTTGGAAGTACTTTCTGAATTATGTCTTGCGGAATCTTGTCGTGATATCGACATGTTGAGAGGTTATAGTGGGGTCGCCGAGAGCGGTGAGATTGGGGGGGTTGGTGGATTGATCTCCGTAAATATCGAAACGCTTGGGCAGCGACGACCGAGTACGGGGGGAAGGTATCTCCAGTTTCCTATCCTAGCTCTTCCAGCGTTGCGTAAAGAAAAGTCGATGCAGACCGCTGGTTCGCTATATTCGGTTGGGGCGCTTGGTTGTCGGCGGGTTATTTTATGGAGAGTGATGTCCGCTATTCAGGGCAATTCAGGGTTGGGGCGAGTAAATTATCACCTGGTGATGCGATGATGTCGTGATGGGTGGTGGTGAATGGGCCGAGCGTGGTCGCCAAGTGGGAGGAAGGGGGAGAGTTACGCGCGTGAAGACGGGTGGAAGTGTTTACTCTTTGTTGGTGTTGATTCACTCAGTACTCGGGGTCAGGCGGAGGACACTCTACTCATAATTGTTGAGGTGAGGTTTCGTGAATAGTGTAAGATGGTGATGGTGATCTGCTGCGCCTGGCCTGCAAGGAATGTGTCTAGATGTTTGAATGGTCAAGGGGTGTTTAAGGGCAGTCGTATAGCCCTTGCTGTCTCACCATCTCACCTCGTGCGTTGTTTGGCCCTTTGATACTTTCATTGAGGGGAAGGGGATGACCCAAGAGTCGGCTAAACTGATTAACAACTGATAAGCCAAGTCCAGTTTCCCCATTAGGAAGTACCTAGCCTTTTAAAATAGATCTTCATGTTGAATAAGTAAATTCACTGCTTGCTTGTTATTTACCTTTGAAACTTTCAGCCTCTGACAGTAGGCTGGGAGTCTTAGGCAGATGTTTAGGAGACAGGTGAGAGGTCATGTGTTTGGTGTCCACGTGACGAAGCTCGATGAGTAGCCTTTTTGTACGAGGGTACGAGTATTTTCGGAACCCAAGAAAACAACCTCAACACCAACATTCCTTTCACAAGTCCAAAATCACCAGGAAAAGAGACTAGACTGTCGGGTGTCCTTTATCCACTCAATTCTTCAGCACCCCCAGCCTCCCTCATCCATTCGAACCAGCTGGACAACCGTCGCAGAACGAAGCCCCAACTCGCAGCTATCACTCTCTGTTCCCCTTCCACAAATCCCTGCCCACAACTTGGTTGAATTTCATAATCATTCTATGCTTTCCGCACACCAGAAATTCGAAATCAAAAGTTCCATTTATGGAAAGAGAAACTAGATCAATAGAACTACCTTGAAGGAGGGGGGGGGGGTTCACTTCTACCACTATACTACTACGATTAAGCCCTTACAAGTACTAATTTTCAGAAACCCAGTCACGATTGTCTTGACAGTATTACTTTATAGGAAGTATTAAGCTTAGTAACCGTGGAGGCAATATTGAATTTTTCTTAATACTTAAATCTGTAAGCGTTACAAGCCGTAAGCATTACGACCCGTTCTACAAGTGTTCCACGAGCGTCCCCAGACGTTGCGGGAGAGGGTGCGCCAAGACTGGGAATAGCCTCGACCCTCCCTAGCCCAGTACGCCCACCATGCGCGCGGAGAAACTTTCGCGGAATCGATCGATTCTAAAACTTATATTCTTATAACGTTGAGGTTTAGAGTAGAGGAATAATACGAGCTCTTAGAAGTGTCCGTGCAACCCTAGCTTCTCTCTGCTTTTGTAGAATACAGGAGTTAATTGTTCTATGAGAGTTGTGTATTCCAAGTAATAAATTTCGTGACTCTTCTTATTTATAAGGCTCTTATGACAGTTAATCTATTCAACCATTCCCCAAAGATAAATGCTTACGTGAAAGAATACTGATATTAGTCTTGCGCTGCTTAGCACTTCTGATCCGTAACGCTTACACATCCTTAACGCTTCTGCAATAGTGCTGGGAGCATTCTCAATTCTTAACTGGCACATGACGGTGGAAAGGAGCCCCCCTCTTCTTTAAGGTACTCACATCATTACAGCTCAACCTGGACAAAGTCTGCAACACAAAAAGCTATGAGTGATGGAATCATCCCCTCTCAATTCGCTCTAGCAGCAGCAGGTCTCTATGGTTGACCGGGGACAGGACAGCAGAGAGGTATACTCTGCCAAAGAGAATAATTCCTACACCTTTTTATCGCTCGATGCGCCTTTTTCTATTCCGTCTATTTTAAATTGATCCTGATCGCATCTGAGTAAACTAAAAACGCAATAGTAATAAGGTATGCGGGAGCTGGTGTCGCACACATTTATCTCTCTTAACTTAAAGCACCTCAGAAAGTTTTATTTAGAGAGCTGTTTATTACTACTTCAATTTTTACAGATGTACTTAAACGAAGTTCAGTACAGAAATTCAGTGTATAAGATAAAACAAAACCACTTGAAAACCTACAAGCTTTGAGAATATCATTTATTTGTAGATAATAAACCTTCTTGAGAGGTTGGTTGAATTTTTTGCGATTTACTTTAGGATTTGGATTGAGTTAGTATTTGGGGGCAAAATGGGGAGTTTATGAGGAGACACACTGGGGCAAGGAGTTGCTAGCCCACAACGCCAAATTAAGCAAGCACCAAATATTCCAGCGATTTCACTTACCAATAACACCGTAGCCTTAAAAGTCAACAGTAATTCCACTTTTGGGGTTATAGGGAGACACCTTTACTTGGATTTGGCCCGGTCGGAGGAGGGAGAATCGAAGTTGGGAAATTTGCTGAAGAGGGATTGAGGACCGGTCGGCACCCCCTGTAACTAATGCTACAAGTAGAGTGGGCCCATTACAAAAACCAAAAGATTCATAGTAATGATTACTTTATTCTATTTACCCAGTCTGAAATATAAACAAATCGAAAAACCTACCTTCTTAAACTCCCCTCGCCTTCTAAAGCATTTCCAGTCTAAATCTAATTACCCACTCAATACTCAAATTCATAACAAAGGGGACCTCCTTGGATGTTGGTCATAGAACCGATCGCAATATCATCAACGGGAAGTCCATACATGGTTATCGTGAAATCGGGAGTCATGGTAACCCATCCGGTTGCTGGCTCAGTAATAGTGGTATTTCCTCCGACAAGGTTCAAGCGATCGGTTGGGTTGAGTTGTTGCCATTGCCAGTAGAGACGATCGACGTAGTTGTGGTGGAGGTAGAATACTGGGTCTCCAGGGGAAGCGTCGACGTCGGTCATCTGTAACAAATAATTAGCAAAACTGTGTTGTATAATTCAGGGAGGGAGAAGACTCACAACACCACCAGTAGCTTGATGCCCAGCGATATGAGGTAAATAAGCCATACACCCATAAAATTCATCAAAAACGTCATTCTCATAACAAGTCTCCACATTTGATCTAGCACCATAACTCAATCCCTTGCTCTCATTGAACTTTCGCGCGAAGCAGTAATCGGTTGTTGTAAGTAGAGGACCAACATGTAAAGTCCTGTTGGCAAAGGGACCAGTGGTAACGCAGTTATCAACTGAACTTCCGTTACCTCCAAAATATTGATCTTCCCACATGTCTGACTGGAAGAAGTTTCCTGATTCGGCGTCGAGTGCTTCATCCCACCAGGGAAGGGTACCCGTGTAGTTGCATTCGTTGACGAGGGCGTCTTCGTGGAGTTGCAGTTGCCATCTGTGCCATTGGAGGAATTGTCCCTATTCCAGAAATCAGTCTCTTTCTTTCATCTCATTCTCTCTCCCCAAAAAACCAAAGAAAACTCACAGTATAATGAATAACATCCCCCTCTGTCTGATTTGTCCCCTGCTGATGCGCAGCCTGGAAATCATCGAACCGACTTAAAGCACCTGGTAGTCCGGATTGGCCAGGTAAACCCATAATGCAAACTTCCGCATCTACAAATGCCATTTTCTCCTCGTGTGTAAGAGATCTCCATTCTTTTCGCACTTTGACGTTTTCCGCGGTACATGTTCCATTGAAGAATGTTTGGGAGGTGATGCTTTCTGCCAAGTAATGACCAGCTGCCGCAGTCGAATTTGAGAGTGTTGAATTTGTGATTGGGTATGTGGAATTCGAGATTGCATTTGAGACTTCGGATGTAGGATTACATGCATCACCTGTTGGGGCGGCAGCTGAAAGGGAAGCCAATCCGAGGAGGATAGATAGAGAAATCATATCTAAAGTAGGTATTGAAAAAACGAAAGTGTGACAAAAATGAAAATCGAATTTGGTAACAAGAGTGGCAAGTAAGAAAGAATACTTGATCATGATGGAACTTTCCAAAAAGTGCATATGAACCCTATATATACAACAAAGCCAAGCCTTTTATCTCACTCCCATCCATTGCGATGCCAATTCTCGAAATTAGTGATGATCCCCATAACAGGGCAAACCCAACTTGCGGGCACGGTTGCACAGCTTTGAACCTCACCCACTCCCCTCCACCACATCGGATCAGGGAGGGGAGACAAATGGAGGGACCGAGAACCTGTCGTCCACATTGCCACGGAATATAAGCCTAAATTTCGTCCGTATAGAGACATCTGCCAAAAATGTGCGTGAACAAGGCTGATGTTTGGAGGCTCAACCTTGAAATCGTGCTCGCTTCCCGGCTCAACGCGAGCGAGATCCGAAGAATAGCAAGGTGTTGGGTTCAGAGAACGGTATGAATGTGTGTACGTGCTCACCCGAGGCTGTGTTTGTATTGTGGAAACTAATGAGATCTGCTGTAGAAAGAGAAAACTGGGTGGTAGAAAGTTGTAAATTTACGGAAAGAGAAGAAGTTCTCCTCCACCAAAAATCGGACTTTGTAAACCGTAACAAAACCGAAAAAATGCGTCCACAACCACCAATTAAAACAAAAATCCATAAAAGAAGAATCTGATTCACTTCAAGACACCTCGGTCCATCCCGTACCTTTATTTCATCTCCACCCAATCACCTCTCCCCCAAAGCCTCCCCTCAGAAAAAATCCAAATCTCCAATGCCACGGCCAGCTAGCGAGCGGCATCAAGAAAGTCCACCTCCCAGTCCTTCCACTTTAAAAGTCCACTTCCAAGACTGTCATTTCTCCGACGAATAAAGGCAGATAACGCTGAATAGACACAAGGAATGACTTGGAAACGAGAACTGATGCGTTATTTGGATTCGTTTGACTCCGGATTGTTTCCTTCGATTCCAACAAATACAAGGCTCTCAACCACGCGCAAGGCCAACCACAGGGAAATTATTCTAGGCAAATAACAGAAAGCTGGAGATATCCCACCTTACCTACGAACTTCCACGAGGCTGAGTTCAGAAATTCTACCTGTGGTGCGTAAACAGACAACTCATCCTCAACCCATCGTTCTCTCTCAAAATCTCCAAAAATAGAAACCAACACAAACTCAATGAATAAATCTCTCCAACCCCACGAGGCTGAGTTCAGAAATTCTACCTGTGGTGCGTAAACAGACAACTCATCCTCAGCCCATCGTTCTCTCTCAAAATCTCCAAAAATAGAAACCAACACAAACTCAATGAATAAATCTCTCCAACCCAGTTTTCAACACGAATACAAACAACCACGAGCGCGATTCAAAATACTCGAGTACACAATCAACAACTTCAAAATCCAAACAACCAAAATAGTTAACTCTAAATCCCCTCCCGGGTAAACCTCCCCTTTCCTCTCTCCTCCTCTTCCGAGTACCGAACTACACCCACCAAATGGACATTCGCTTGCATTTTGAGCCTCATCCACTATTACCAGGGGGTGCAGGAATTCGTGACTGACCAAGAGGACTCCCTCTGATCTGCATCCCCGATTAATTGTTCGACTAAAACTCGGACAATTAATTTAAAACATCCGAAATACGAACCGATCTTAAATATATCTTGGAAGCTTATCAGATGAAAAACGACCAAAATTCTCCCTAGATCCATGACTCGGACTCGGTAGAACTTGCACGCACAATCGGAGGTGTTCTTCCAAAGTCATGCAAGTCAATCTCAAACAGAGAAAGTTTGGTATGAATTTCTAGAAAATTGGTCAAGACAGTCATGGGTAATCCATATTTCTTGGCGCTAATGGGAGATATTTGCCTTCGAGAAACGAGAATAGAGAAGAAATTTTCATTTGAAAAGGAAGATAGGAAAATTTTTGTTGAAACAAGTCAACCCTGATTGGAGTTCCCTTCCAGGCTTACAATTAGAGGAACCATGAAAAAGGGGTGACTCAACTGACCTGAGACGCCCGAGGGATGGAATAGAACGGAAATGTCCTCGAGGAATGACTAACTGAATATCACATCACGTTGAAGAGTTGAGTTGTTTTGTAAATGTTTTTATTAATTGCGTTCACCACAATTGAAAAGCTTATGGAGAGTACATTGATTGGATTCCGAAGAGCAAGCGGGGATACTCACCACAGAATAGTACAGACAGTCCTTGTGCGAAACTACCACACCAGGACAGAGGAAATTATCGTCGACACCTAAAAACAAAGAACTTTTTTCCCCCTCCACTCCAAACCAAACACAAACATGATGATTCCTCAAAGCCCACAAGAAGCTCGATCCACCCCAAGATATCCACCCAAAGGATAGAAAATAAGGAGGTTCATTTCGACTTCGTGATATGTTCAAAGCCCACAGGAAAATGTTCAAGGTATCCCAAACGCCCACTATATGCATCATAAAAGCTCAAAGTCCCCAGTGTGTCAAGGGAGGAACGGGACAGCCACAAGCCAACAAGCCAAAGCCCACTGTGTAATGTCTCAAGCCCACAAGTCTGATCTCGATGCCCACAGCTGCTATCAGAAGCAGAGAAGTCAAAAGAGCCCACAACCCACAAAGCCAACGAACAACCCACGGGACAAAAAAAGATACCGAAATATCAATCTAGAGTGCGGCAAAACTGGACAGCCCACAGACAGCCTTCGCTTAGAAGGTCTGCTTCTTGCCTTGGAAATCTCCAAAGCCTCCACGGTTGGTGCTTCCACCACGACCACCGCGGGCACCTCCACGTCCTCCACGATCACCGAATCCACCTCGGGATCCTCCACGTCCGCCTCCACGACCACCACCTCGTCCTCCGCGGTCGCCAAAGCCACCTCGTCCGCCACGGCCACCACCGCGTCCACCTCCGGCGGCACGATCTGGCTTGGGAGTAGCATAATCAAGTCTGACTGGACGACCGGCAATATCTTGTCCCTTCATGGCCTCGAAAGCAGCCTTGGCTCCATCGATAGAGTCGAAAGTAACATATCCGAATCCCTTGGGGTTACCAGAGTCCCTAGGAGTTGTTAGAATAAATAAATGTCATGAAGTGATTAAGTACTTACATATCAGTTGGAAGTCTAACGTTGATGACAGTTCCGTGCTCTCCGAATGCCTCTCCAACAGTGTCTTGATCAGCATCGAATGACAAGTTACCGACGAAAAGGGTGTCAGATGGTGGGTTTTGGGAATCACCAAAGGTCTTAGCACGGTTGTCGGCACGATCGCGAGGAGCGTCGTTGTTTCGTGGGGTAGAGAAGTCAACGTTGGCCTCACGACCATCAATCATAGCACCCTTCTTGGCAGCAAGAGCGGCGGCGGCAGAGGCAGAGCTATCAAACTCAACGTAACCGAAACCCTTGGAGCGGCCAGACTCTCTGTCAGTGAGAACGTTTGCGCGGGTGATGGTTCCGAACTCCTCGAACTCTCTGTACAACCACTCGTCATCAATGTTCCAGCTCAAGTTACCAACGAACAAGTTCTTGCTTCCAGTATCCTCAACTGCCTCGGTCTTTGCCTTCTTGGTGGTGGCCTCTGGCTCGTCATCAGCCTTACGCTTCTTGGATGGGGCGGCCTCGGCCTCGCTCTCAGAGTCGCTGGAATCAGAGTCGGAGTCGGATCCAGAGGACTCGTCCTTCTCGGCCTTAGCAGCAGGTGTCTCGGCTTCGCTGGAGGAATCGTCAGAGTCGGAATCGGAACCGGATGAGGAATCCTCCTAGAGTAATTGTTAGTGTGATGAACATTGGATGGATGGATGGATGAAGAAAACTTACAGTAGCCTTGGCGACGGCCTTTGCGGCACCGTTAACAGCCTTCTTAGTGGTCTCAACGGCTTTCTTGACTACAGGTTTAGTCTCCTCCTCGGAGTCGCTTCCAGATGAGGAATCCTCACTGTCGGATTCGGACTTTGAATTGGTAGAGTCAGAATCGGATGCCTCAGAATCATCATCTGATGAATCAGAAGAATCGGAATCAGACATAGCTACCTTCTTTGTGACAACGGCCTTGCCATTTGCCTTTCCGTTGGTCTTGCCATTGGCGACTGGCTTTGCGACGACCTCCTCCTCTTCAGACTCGGACTCAGAAGCAGAGCTGCTGTCTTCGGACTCGCTGTCGGAGGATGGAGTTGGCTCCTTGATGACCTTCTTGGATTTCTTTGAGTCTTTGGCAGAGACCTTGGTGGCGGTGTCTTTGGCGATTGCCTTGGACTTGGCGATTGGAGTCTGAGAAGGTTTAGTGATTGATGCATTTTTGACTTTTGAAATTGATTTGACCTCCGACTTGGACTTGGACTTGCTGCCAGTCTTGGTATCCTTGGTCTTTCCCATTTTGATTATCGGGGGGTGTGTATGTGTTTGTGGGAAGGGTAGGGTAGGATGGAAGGAGGAAGAATGAAGTTGGTGGAAGGAGGAATTGGGTGGAAAGATGTGAAGAGAAGAGGGAGAGGTCGGGGGGGAAGGTCTGAAATATATCGAGAGGCGGTGGGTGAAAGCTCTTATCGCAGAAAAATTTCTGCGTTTATCTGTTAGCGGGGAGCGCTAGTGCTCGAACGGGCGTTAGCGTACATGCATGCCAAGGCGGACCACCTCAGTATCACGGGACCGTAACGAATTATGAACTTGACGAACCTCGAAGCTTAGATTACGAAGGGTGCTGGGGATTCTCGATATTGGAATTGACAGCCCAACCAACCTACAACTCAAGTCTCCCGCATACCCAGTCAAGCCCCCTACGAAATCGTACACCCACCTTTCCTCAACATGGCCCCAACTCCCGAATCCGCCGCCTTCCTGGCGAAGAAGCCCACAGTCCCGCCGACCTTTGACGGAGTTGATTACGATGATACCAAGCGATTGAAGCAAGCGCAGGATGCAATTATCAGAGAGCAGTGGGTTAAGAGCATGATGGCGCGGTTGGTCAGAGAGGAGCTTGGAAAGTGCTATTACCGGGAAGGAGTCAATCATCTGGAGAAGTGTGGAGTGCTACGAGGTAAGCTCAGGTTGCGCGTTGGAAGTCACAGTTATACAGAGACTATATTTGCTAGGTCGAGGAAGTTTTGATATTAAATATGACTGACAATTGGGTTACAGAACGTTATTTCGAGCTATTGAAGGAGTCGAAGATCCGGGGGTACCTATTCGAGCAAACAAACTACATCACGAAACAACAAGAAAACGGAAAGTGAGGAACTATGGGCGAATGGTTGGGAAGCTTCGAGGGAATGGGATCTTAGCGCTTCAATTGGAAGAATGCGTTTGTACGATGAAGCCAGAGCTCCTAGTAGAATAGAATACAAGCTCACAGCGATCACCAGGTTGTGTTTTAGGGCATTGAAGTTGGTCACTGCTTCAAATATCACCCACTGTATATAACAGAATCTTACAATTGTGAACTACCCTTCATAAGTTTTTCAATCGGTCTCGGAACTTGAGACTACAATGTTTTGGGATGCCTAGATTTCATTCCCATACACGTTCTTTGGACATTGTTCTCGAAATTTGGGTTCATACAAAAGATGGTACGGAAAAGTATATGAAAATCCAGTTCCACTTCTCTGAAAACTTGCTACCCAATTCTTGAAGTGGGTCGGCGTACTTCAAGTGACATCCAGAGCTCTTAAAGCTCGACTTCCCAGCGTACAGTTCTCTCAAGCCCAAATTGCACCAGTCAATTAATATGACTACAAATCTTCCCAAAAATAAATTCAATTGACATTTCCAAAACCCCACCCACCAATATCCAATAGCTAGTGGTGATCCATCAAGGTGGACCAAAGCCTTCCCAAAAATTATATTGCCAGCACCCCCGTCACAATCCGGCCACCGGAGCACATCTAAACTTTTTGACCTCCAACTCACGATTCCATCTCCAAACCCCTTCAACCGCCCACAACAACCCAACAATGATCTGCCGTTCCTGTCTTCGAAAGGGTTCCTCCCTTAGACCCTCAATTCCAATCCGCGCATTCACAACAACCCGGTCCATCCTCTCCTCCACAACCGCGCCCCTCTCAACACCCGCCGGTACCTCCCCATCAAATCCAGCGACACCAATTATCACCACCCCCTCCCTCAGCACACCTTTAAAATATAAATCCCCAAAAGCCGCCGCTCTACCAGTCTCAAGTTGCCCTGCGGGCAAGGTGATGAAGGGGATAAACTATATACAAGGACGAGACGACCCCGTTGCGTTGGCGGAGGAGGAGTACCCCGAGTGGTTATGGAGGATCTTAGATGCGAAGAAGTCCTCAACGGGAGAGGGAGAGGAAAGCGGGGAGGGAGATGAATTTTGTATGCCCCATTCCCTCTATTCCCAATAATTCACCCTTCCCAATCCCCAATTCCTAATAACCCATGTCCCCCTTCCCTTTCATGTCCCCCAATCCCACAGTACCTTTTGAAAAATACATAACTAATGCGATCCGCGAACAGCTAAATCCAAAAAACTCCGCCGAAAAGCAGCAAAGCGCCAAAGGAAACTCGAAGCAGCCCTCCTAGCATCAGGCGACACCTCCATCTTCGAGCCCAAGATCCCGCTCACGCAGCAATCTATCGACTTACCTTCCAATGAGGAGGGGACCGTGGAGGGAGCGTTGGGTGCTGTGGCGGGGAGAGAGGAGATTAGGAAGGCGATGAGGCAGGAGAGGAGGAAGGCTATTAAGACGAAGAATTATTTGAAGAGTATGTAGGCTGGTTGTGCGATGTGGGACGAAGGGGATTGAGGGAGATGGAGATAGGGAGAGGGAGAGGGAGAGGGATGAGCTATTAAGCTGGATCTCTGGGCTTGGGCTCTGGTTGTTGAAAAGGATCGGAGGGAAAGGGTTGGGAGAAGAGAAAAGTGTACAAACCTGCAAACCTGGCAGACAAAAGGCAGGAAAGAGGGAGTGTGACAGGAGATGTGTTGCAAGAGGAGAAGTTTGGCACTTGATGTCATTTGTATGTTTGTAAGTATTGTGTAAGAAATTAGAGATGTGTATAGTACACGCAAAACACTATTCAAGATATGAGGGTTTATTTCTCAAGGTTCATTTCCCAATTTGGTTTCATAGGTTGGCTTCAATGCCTCCAAGGTTACTTAAGAATCTGTATTGTCCGATCCTCAAATTCATTGAATAGGCTAGAAATGGCTAGAAACGCCATCAAAATCTCCAACCCGCAACGAGTCCTGTTTATCTACAAGTTGATCCACCGGTCATGCTTCTCGCTGAAATATGGCCATGCAGAGCGCTTCCGCATGCCATCTATTTGTATAAATTAATACAACCCTCAACCCCTGCCTTAATCTAATGGATGGCTTTTTGATGTGTAACTCCGCATTCAATTACAATCCTCAATATTCATCCCCTTCTCCAATGGATGACTTCTTGATCTGCAACTCGGCCTTTAACTTGCGGGCATTATCCTCCAATCTTCGCTTAAGAATTGGATTCTGTTGTGTAGCGATTTGAGCCTGAGCATTCTCAATCTTCTTTTCCAAATCCGCAATATCTTCCTTGACACCATCAATTTCGAGAAGTCGAGCTTTCTCTTCTTCATCCATTTCTTCCTCATCGTCGTCATCATCATCGTCATCCCCCTCAATAGACTCATCGCCACTATCTTCTTCTTCCTCTGGCACAGGAGCTGCGTTCTCGCCGGATGGTAAGGGTGTGGCGGCGGTAGTAGACATAGGTGTTGATGCTTCCATTTTACCTGCTTCGAGCTCGGCTTCCATCTCAGCTATCAAAGCATCGTCGTCTTCTTCCTCTTCTTCTTCGTTATGGTGAGTAGTATTGAAGTAGCCCGGTTGCTGTGATGTATCATCCTCTTCTCCCTCAGCATCTTCGTCCTCGGAGTATTCATCTTCGTCGTTGTCTCCACCAGGACTACTTCCAGGGGCGGGACTGTACATTTGACTTCTCCTTTCTGCATTCTCATCAATCATCTCCCATTTCGAAGACTCCGCGTTCGCATCATCCTCCAAGAGTCTCTGAACGGTCCTCTCCACGGCTTCAATCGCAGTTCTACTAACTCGTTTTCTAAATCGTCGTTTCCGAGCAAAATGCATGGGCGGTGTGATACCGTGAGGATAGGCAAAAGATTTTGGATCAACTTCCTTTGGAAGTGGGAATGTCTTCGCTTCTTCTTCCTTCTTGATCGGCGCAACCACCCACAGCATCTGGCAGATATCCGCACTCTTCCACCAACCCCGCTTATCCCAACTCTTCATGCCTTCGATGATACAAGGTAAATCGACTAGAATCGCTGCGTAACATCGACCTCGAATCGTAATTGCTGCTCGTCGCGCGTCTGGACCAAAGAACTTCATTTGTATATCGGGACCACCTGCTGAAATCGGCATGCCTACTTTCTTCTCAATGATCATTTGTCGCAGGTAATCGCAGTCATCTCCAGGGAGCAGTCGCAAGATGTATTCCTCCTCCTCCATGGGATCGATTTCATGGTCGCTGGCCTCCGAATCGTATCCATCTCCTGGGATTCTGGGCTTGGGTTTGCCCTTGGTCTTCACCTTGAATCCTCCATTTGCAGTAAGTGGTGTCTGCAGGACCGGGGTCTTTGGAGTTTTGGCACCAGAGATACTGAGCTTTACTTTCTTTGGGAGGGGCGGCTGGACCGCGATTGTAGATCCTGTTGTCTGGTCATCCTCGCTTTCCTCTCGCTCTCTCTTCTTGCTCTCTACGAGTTTGGCGCTTGGTTTCGATGCTCTGCCAGCCTTTGACTTTTTCGGCTTGGGCTCTTCTTCAGCGGGCTTTGGGGTAGAGGGGGTAGATTTAGTGGTAAATTTGAGTTTTGGCCGTGAACCGCCCGGCGTAGCTGTTGCTGTTGCGGGAGTTGCTGGTGATTGAACAGCGCCAATGCCAGTACTGTTGCCGCTTGCAGTATTGAGCTTCAACTTGACTTTAAGACTCATGATGACAGATTCCGATCGTGATCCGGCTCATACAGAGTGTTGTAGGTAGTAAAATGGGGTGGCGAACGTGGATATTTGGTGATCCGATCTGATCTTTGAGAGAGGGAGAGATGGGAGGCTTGAGAGAGGATGCATATGACAAGGCTGGCAGGGGTGGAAATATTCCGGTACCTCACTCCGGTTGCTCACAAACCCCACTAGCGCAGTTGCTACCAAAATCCCAATTCAATTCACTCCATTAGACTCTACCAGCAATACCCTCTTTTAGGACCACCTAGATTATCAATTGCTACAGCTACAGCTACAGCTACAGCTATTCTGGCCATGAAGAACTTCAGGTCATTTGTCCCTTGACCTTGTTGTCCCTCCAAATTGCTTCAAAGCCTACGTCCACAATTGCAAGCTCTCTACAAGACAGCACCACAACCTCCCAGAATTCAGAACAGCGCAGCACCTACCAGGAGTTCGGCCCAACTCGCACAATTACCTCCAGAAAATGACAAACCCTCAAGCTTTGCACCACGCTCTTTTGCGCCCATGTGTGCTCCACGTGCTTCGCGCAGCTGGATTCCACTCGACGAAGCCCTCGGTCCTCGATGCCTTTACAGATATTGCTGCGAGATTCATGGTCACAATCGCCGAATCCGCCTTGGCTCACTCTGATGTCAATCATGTCGACGAACCCGATCTAGCTTTCAATATCACCCTACAAGATGTGCGAATGGCGATGGAATCATGCGGCGTTATATACCCAGAAATGCCTCTGGGAGAGCAGGAATACTTGGGTCAAGAAGACACTCGAGGCGTAGATGATTTCATCAGTTGGGCACAAGGCCCACGAAATCGCGAAATTAGGAGGATCGCGCTCGAAGGGGGAGATGGGGCAAAGGATGATTATCTGACTGGTGAGTTTGGATGTTTTGCGCGTAGTTTTCATACATTAACAACATATAGTTCTCAAGAAGAAACACAGCACGACGGATGAGGATACGAGATACAATGGCACGATTTTAGGGAAACCCGCAGAACCTCGAGCCATCAAAATAGAAGGTGGTGAATTCGAGAGCATATCAGAATACACAGAGAAACTACGGAGCGAAAACACCCTCAAGTCCATTGCGTCATCTCGACGGCAGTCCAGCGCTCTCAGCTCTTTAGGGGACGAAATTATGGAGGATATGGATTTCTAGTGGTTGTACAGTTGTTTGATGCATTGCGATGGCGTTTGGTTGGTTTTGCTTCAGGCGTCGGCCTCGTTTGGTACGTATGATAGATACATGGATCTGTCCGATCAAGAGAGCTAGTGGAACTCAATGAAAGTTCCCGTCACTCTCAATTTGCTTTCGCTTCCCATTTGTCCTTTTTTATCCTTCATGCTGAACCTATTCCTTCACTCTCAACTCGATTTCCAGCTCCTCCATCCACTTTCGCACCGCCGTTTCTTTGCGCCTGGATTTCTTCTCGGGCTCCCTTTTGCTCTGCCTTTTGCCTATCCAAATCACTAGTCAAACTGTTTTGCTCGCCCCATCCCGCGTTCTTTTTGTCGAACTGTGCATCCATGACTTCTCCTTCTCCTGGTGCTCGCATTTGCTCTCCTTCAAGATCTTCCTTCTGTGGTCCAACTCGCGTATTTGGCAAGGTAGCATTGCTATCGTCTGCGTTGTCTTTTGGGTGGTCGCCGTGGCCAGCTGCTGTAGCTGAGCCGACCGACATGGCAGGTGTTGCTGTTGAGGAGGATTTGGTATCATTGGGGCCGTAGGTAGTTCCAGCTCCTGGGGCGCTATTGAGTGTGGATTGATCTTTGGAGGCCGACATGACGGTAATTTGAGACTTAATCAACTTGACTGTCTTTTTGGAAGTGATTATGGGGAATTGTAATGGAGATTGTGTTTTCTGGAGTAGAAGCCCATGATGGGTATGTTATTTGCGCTACTTCAAGCCAGTGACGTATTGTTCATTTGATGTAGAGGAGGAGTCTATGGAGTAACCGACTCTAACCAGACCCCTCACCCCTCTTTGACTAGATGTCAGCCTTGCAGCCAAGGCCAATTATTGGTTTCAAACTTCAAGCGCAGTTGACAGCATAATAATCTAATTTACGATTTAGAGCAAATAACTTCAACCCCAAGCTCTGATTCCAGCAATTTACTCACCTATATTACTCGTCGATAGCTTCCTACTATCTACAAACCTCGCACACGCGTGGGGAAGCTCACCCCAGAATATTTTACCCCGCCATACCACCCCTCCGGATCCTCAAGTGGGCACATTTTTGGAAAATGCCCTTCCCTTTTGTACTTCCGACCACTTCGCCATTCTCCTTTTCCAAACACTTCAGCAGTGATTCTCATCCCTCGCTTCCCCTATCCGCTAGCACTTATCGTGGCGTGCTTCGAGATATTCTAAAGAAACACAAACGACTACCGCCAAACGAGCAATCCTCAAACCTCGGAAATGTCATCCTCGCCCTAAACAACTACATCCCCTACCTCCTAGCCCTCGACGAAGGACTAGGAAGTCAACCAGTAGCCGGAGAAGAACTAGATGTCGTCCTAAAATCAACACCAACCCTCCAATGGCGACCCACCATATCAGATAACCCCATCCCCGGCCGAGACCGCGGAAAAATCAAGATCAAATCTCTGGAATATGAAATCTACTTCGTCCTCTCGATACTAGGATACACACAAACTTTACTCGCACGAACGGCACTTCATCCTCTTTATTCGAGTGCAAATGCAAGTCCTAGTCCTGAACAGAGAACTCTGGCGATAACTACTGCGACGAAACACTTACTTTCTGCGGCTTCGGTGCATGATTACATTTCTACTAGGACGGACCAGTTATCTTCCGATCCACCGTGTGTAGATATCACCAAAACCGCTTTTCGCGCATTTTCCTCCCTTGCTATAGCTGAAGCGACTCTGCTCGCGGTTTTGAAAGATGACCCTTATCCTACGGCCGTTGCGCAGGATCGCAATAAAAATGATAAGGAGTGGATGATCAAAGCACCTGAGATTCCCAAAGTTCGAGCGCATCTTTTTGCTCGTCTCTGTTTGGCGGCTGCTGAACACGCTGCGAATGCTCATTCTTTACTTTCTACAGGCTCGGGGAAGGGAAAGGTGGATGCGGATTTACTTAAGTATGTGGAGGATCTACGGAAGACGGGACGGGGGAAGGCATGTCGGTTTTTTGGGATTGACGCTGAGCTGGGCGGGCAAACTGGAACGGGGATTGCGTGGTTGCAGGCAGGGGCTTATGAATTGGGGTTTTCGGGTGGGAGGAAGGAGGATGGGAGTAAGAAGGGTTTGAGTCTTGGACGGTTGAAGAAAGATTGGTCGGAGAAGAAGGAGGATAAGAGGGTTGAAAAGTGGACTGCTTGGGGAGCTGATGCGGGGAGGTTGGAGGAGAGTAGGGTTTTGGAGATGTTGGAGAAGAAGTGGAATAAGATGAATGATACTGTAAGTGATTCCAAAACACCTTGGGATTTTGCTAATGAGATGTAGATCAACACTCAAATTATACCTCCAATTGGACCCCTGGTGGCTTCGATGCCTTCTGGGAGGGAGATACATAGTATGAAGCCTTTTGTGCCTCCTACTCTTGATACTTATGTATTGGAAGCTATGAGAGCACCGCCTGATCGTGTTGATGATTATGGTAGTGCTGCAAGTTCTGATGAGGAGGGGGAGGCTCAAACTCCTGTTGGGGCTTTCCCTGGTACCAAGACTGATTATCGGAGTGAGAGTACGAATAACTACTTCTGAATAGTTACAATGGTACTGATATCCAGTTTGCTACTTGATCTCAAGCTTCTTGTGAATCGTTGGGTATTATTTAGTGATGAAAGATGTGCCACTAAAAGAAGGAGAGGGGAGATAATGAGAAGAGCTCTGTGAATGCTATTTCATTTCAAGCTCCATCAACCAGATTCACTGCTAAACGTTCATTAGACGGATTCACTCCATCAACCACTCACTCCCCTCTCAGTGAATCACATCCCTCACTCTTCTGGGACTATAAATATAGCTTCCTTCACCTCTTCATCTTGTCTTTTTCCTTCCTACATAAACACATATTTCTATCACTCTCATATATACAAACTCACTACACACTTTTTATATACATACATAGATACATACTCCACAACTCAACTCCACAACATCAAACAACTTCAAAACCACAAACAGTCAAAAACATCCACAATGCCTTTCGTCATCGACCCCACAGGCAAAGCCTCAGGCGTACGTTTCCTACCCCTCCCCTCGCTTCTCAACCTCTCCTCTCGCCTGAATCTTTTCCCCACCACACTCCACCCCTCTCACTCCCTTCCTTCATAAACCCCAACCCTCCATATCATTCACACCACACCTAACCCCCAAACAGCAACCCCAAACAGAAGCCGAAATTAACGCCGAGCTCGAAGCCCTCCAAGAGGAAGTCGCCCGTCAAGAAGCAGAACTCGCAGCAGCCGAAGAAGAAGAAGCCTATTTCGCCGAACACGATAGGAAGAGACACGAGGCTGCCGCTTCTACTGCTGCTGATGCACCCGAATATGGTAGTGGAAGTGAAAGTGGTGCTCAAAAGTCTTTTGAAGGAAATAGTGAGAAGGGGAGTGGAGACAAGGGAGAGAAGGGAGAGGGAGAGAAGGGAGAGGGAGAGAAGGGAGAGGGAGAGAAGGGAGAGGGAGAGAAGGGAGAGGGAGAGAAGGGGGGATTGTATCAGAGCGAGGAGCGGGAGGCTGTTGAAGTTAAGGAAAGATTGAGATTTCCTTATCCGGCTTATAGTACGGTTTCTTTTGTTAAGAAGTGAGGTTTTGAGGTTTTGAGGGCAGAGAAGTGTAGGACATGAGGATGCGTGCGAGGTTTACCTTTATTTTCTTTTATATATAGATATCCGAGATGGGGGAATGTGGGCGATGATAAGTGTGGGATTGAGGAGATGATGTTTCTTTTCCTTCCTTTTATATAGCTATACCTGCCCGAGGCGGGGAGGGAAGAGAGGCATTGGGAAGGAAGAAAAATGGTGGAGGGAATGTCAGGGCGGGTGGAAAGAAACTGACCGGACTTGCAGAACAAGAGCTACTAAAAATCGAAGATGTTTTTCTGAACTTTTGACGTTATGAGTGAGTGCATGTCGTTGTGTGTGCAGTTTATTGACAGTTGCTTGAGAGTTCAAAGAGATGACGAGAGTTGAAAGAAGTAAATGATCGTCTCAAATATTCTCATACAATTTTTTTTTTAGACGACTTAACTTACGGGTGAAAAGGACTTGAAAGGAATAACAAAATGAGTTGAGGAATGCCTAACCTCGTCCAAGCAACTCCACATTGGTCTAAACTTTACGCGTGATATCTTTGAAAGGCCATCGAAATTTGTCTGAGATCAGAAGAGTTGAGGTATTGTGGAATTATATATACTTTCGGAAATAACTATCTCCGTTCATTCGCGAGACCTCGCTCCATTGTCATCCAATATGAATCGTAACTGGACTAGGAAATCGGAATAGACCAAATGGCGGAGGGGTAGGATTTGGATCGCGAGGGATGCCGATGCAAAATCTAAACCAAATGAAGTCGTCAGACCAGCAACTGAATATTGTGAGTTTCGAGCGGGAGAGCTATTGTTGTGTGTGGGTTTGAGTGCTAAATTATAAACTATATAGCATACTCGTGGGCTGGCGCGTGCTGTATGAATTTTCAATAGCAGAAATATTAACAGCATAACAATTACTTAAAGCAGTAAGAATCTCCAAGGTCTAGATCTCCCACATACTTAAGCGATAATTCTGAGACTCGGGAACTCAACACCTCAAACCACACTCTCGCTCAAAATACATCATTGCATGTGTAGAACAAACAATGCAAAGTAAACATCAAATGATTGAGAAACAACTATCTTGACGATAAGAGAAGTTTCGGGAAACAATTCATGCCTTTCACAAACCAGTACGGGAAGCTACATGGCAAATGAAGGGGCATATCAGATGTAATTTAAAGTGTGCAAGAGAGTTTAGATGATCAACCGGGAGGGGCAAGCTTTGACCAGAATAATAATTGCTGGCGCTGGTTGTTGCGATATGGTCGAGATTTTGACGAGTGTACACTTTTTGAAATGGTCGAATAGTCGATAGCATAACACGGTAGTTGTTTAGTTCAATATTATGTGCCAAAAACTTAAAACCTTACAACTATCTCTTGTAAATGACGAGTTTGAATAGTGGCATTCTCGCATCGAAGATGACTTTCAAACCCTCGCCTAATTGGGCTTTCGCGTTTCTTGGGCTAGAAAGTAACGTTGGGCACACACGCAGAAGGGATTTATTGCAAACTGAGAATAACTTACTTTGA
Source organism: Hymenoscyphus fructigenus (assembly GCA_001414455.1). Lineage (NCBI taxonomy): Eukaryota > Fungi > Ascomycota > Leotiomycetes > Helotiales > Helotiaceae > Hymenoscyphus > Hymenoscyphus fructigenus. The sequence continues at coordinate 336,507 of LKUV01000033.1, read as the reverse complement.
CTATGAGTATGTAGCAGGGGCTGAAAGTAACTTTCACAATTCCAACAACTCTAACCTTAAGTCTAATCGCTTTGATCTCTCGAACGCGAATTTGATCGCGAGTCCATCACCAGCCATTTTAAGAAAAACCGAATAAAGCAATGTGTTTCCTTTTAAAAATTCAAGTCATTAAACATAAAAACTTCATACCAATATAGACAATAAAGAGGAATAGCGTACCGGAGCAAAGAGAGAGAAGAGATATTTTATCGGAACCGGGCAACGGAAGCGTACTTAAACTCCACGCAAAGGAAAATTACCATCCAAACCCTGCCAACAACCAAGCAATAGAGTCATGCCGATCTGTTTACTCTCACTCATCCAATTCACTAGATCGATCCAAATTCAATGGGCCTAGCCAGCTTGAAACCCCTCCCCCGCCCCACTCCCGCCAAGCAAACTTTTATGCCAGAGAGAAAAAAGTAGGGCTGCAATAAGCTTCCATCCACGGGCCATCCTTGAACCTTCCAAACCTTCCACACCATCCTTTCCGGCGATCTTCCCAATCGAGAGTACGAGACCCTCTTGCGAATAATGTTTGGGCTGAGCCTCTAAACTCAAGAAAGATCCCGTCGTCACTCTGCTGACACCAAAACAATCCAAAAATTTAAAAAATTCACTCCGTCAGCCACGGCTGTCTCGTTTCAAGCCTGCCACCAGTCTCCACATCATCCTCATGCAACAAGTATGAGACGACATGGACAACTCCCCAAAGGCACAAGCCCATTGAGATCAACCATAAGACCCAAAGAACCCACACCTTCGCCAACCTTGCTGCTTAACGAACATGTTATCGTTCCTTTCAGTTCCCTTGATTATCACCAGTTGTGCCTGACCAGCCCACTTTTCTCCATTTCTCAGAAATCCCATTGTCTTCCATTGCATATTGGGTCGCCTTGCATATTTGCATTTCGCATTTACGCATTTATTCTGGCAAACATCGAACATCGCATAACCTTCCAAACCCAGGCACCGCCAGCCTTAATATGGCCCTCTCGGATTATGTTAGAAATTTATTGGTGTCGACGATCGGGGAATTCGTTGGGACATTCCTCTTCATGTTCTTCCCATTTGCTGCTGCCCAGACGGTAAACATTCCATCGGCGACAGGTGCATTAGCTACTGGACCGGATCCCACTCGACTCCTATACATATCTTTTGCCTTTGGATTCAGTCTCACTGTGAACGTTTGGCTCTTCTTCCGAGTGAGCGGAGCTGCTTTCAATCCGGCCGTAACATTAGCATTAGTTGTTCTTGGTGCTGCACCAATCGTCACGTATGGATATTCTGGCTCTTATGATTGTGTGGGGTAAATGCTAACAGGATTGCAGAGCATTATGTGCGGTTGCTGCCCAACTATTAGCATCGATGGCGGCTGCAATTGTCGTCAAGCTTATAATACCGAGTCCAGGAAACGTCGTTCACTTTGCAGTGGGCCTAGGTGATGGAGCATCCGATGTCCAAGGCTTCTTTATAGAGATGTTTGCGACTTTCGAACTCGTCTTTACCATCCTTATGATCGGGGTAGAAGTATGTGTCTTTCCGTTTCTAGTTATGATATGCTCCTAACGGCATCTAGAAAACAAAATCAACTTTCATCGCACCTTTCGTCATTGGACTGTCACTATTTCTCGGCCATATGATTGCAATTTTCTGGACCGGCGCAGGTATCAATCCAGCAAGGGCATTTGGCCCAGCTGTTGCCGCGACATCATTCCCTTCATATGAGTGGATATATTGTATGAGAACACCATGCAGCCTTATCAGGAAATCATGCTAACATTTTAACCAGGGTTCGGTCCATTTGCTGGTGCCCTTTTAGCGGCAGGCTTTTATAAAATCCTCAAGATTCTGGATTATCAAAAAGTCAATGGACACCAGGACAAGTCCGGGGATGAAGACCTATCGCCCCTACTAGCAAGACAAACGGATGAAATTGAAAAACAGCTCCGCGCATGGGGACCACGAGCAAGGAGAAGTAGTGATCCGGAGTCACTAGATTATTCCCCGAGGAGCCCACATTCATCGGGAGGAAGGTCCGGATCCGGAAGATACCGAGATCAGCCACGTGCCTTGAGGCTGTATAGACTCTCTGGATTGGAACCATATATGTCCAAGGAAGACCTACAACAAGGGAAGCCTGTCATGAGAGAATTCGAGTATACGCCAACCCAGAGTCGATATGGGAGATCAAACCCTTCTTATTCCCCAGAGGAACGACCCCAACACCCGCGAGAATGGTAAAACCATTGTATTTTTTATTTGATTTGAGCGAGCGAGCGAGTATCCAAAGAGATAGAAAAACAACGATATGAGTCCCCGGGCCAGCCACAGGCAGGGAAGAGAGAGAGGCAAAAGTGTAAAAACACAAAACTCCACCCCGAAACAGCTCAACCTGAGACGGGGACGAAAGAAGTCTAGACCCTCGAGTGCGGAGAGAAGATCCAGGGCCACGACTATGGAACATCAGAACATCAGATGTTAGTCCAGAAATAGTACGAAGCTAGAGATCCCTCAAAAGGTTGAAACCAACCATCTGAACGATTGTGGGGGAGTGAAGATAAAGAAGAACAACTTGTAACTTGTAAGACTAGGTCGCCAATAGAATAATGTTTTGTACAGGCAATAGGAAAATGTAACCCAATCTGAGAAATCTGATAGATGTGACTTGGCTTAGTATGTGAACTTGGAAGGTGGGAAAATGTTTCTCAGAAGTCATCAAGCGATATCCATTAGACTTCCTCCGGTTCTCCCTTGGGACCTTCGACAACGCACCCAGCTTGAGAAGCCACGCTTCCAGAAGGACCTCTGTTGAATTTTGATACTCGTTGTTACTTCAGACAACGGGTACGAACCACAGATAACGAGTAACAAAATTCAAACCAACAATTCTCCGTTGTGGCAGAACTGAGTAATGGGAATGTCCAACTTCGTACCTCGTACTTGTACCACAATTGATCGACGACTCGACCCCAGTTGAGAGAGGTACCTAGATCGATCTGCGTGGGTTTCATTGGGTCTTCTCCACCATCCCCAGACGAAGGTTTCCGCTCCTCTGGGAAAATTATGCTGGGAAATCCCCGTTGATGGATGTGCCCTTATTTGTGGCGGGTGGGGCCTCTTCCTCCTTCTATATTCTCCTTATCAGCACCCTCGCCATGACGAGTTCCGCCCCATTTGTGGTTATCGATTGATTGTATTATCTTTGAGGGGGCTGAGGATTCGGCGCGAGGAGGGTGGTTGCGGCGTGGATGGGGGAGGGTCGTGTTCGTGGCGATTTCGAATTGAGTATGCAGCATGGATGAGGTTGTCGATGTCGATGCTTGAGTTGACAATCTGGAGGGAAGTCCCATGTTGACTTCAAAATGGAGAAGGGAGGAGAAAGACTCGAGAATTGAAATCGACGATCATTTTTGATCTAACCCGATTAGGAGGAAGTCCTATTTAAGCCAGCACTAAGGGTTGCAAGAATTCGTGACTGTAGCCCCTCGCGCTTTCCCTTCTACAATTGTCCTAACACTTCTAGGAGAATGAAGATAATACAAATATAATTGTTCTACTCGCTTAGGACAATGAAATTCATTTTCCGAATTTTAGTCGAACAAATTAATCGGATGTAGAGCAGAGAGAGTGCTCTTGGCCTGTCACGAATTCCTGCACCCCCTGGTGCCGGTAGATTGATTACTTGCTCGTACATTGTACTTCGTCCTCTCCATTTCACAAACACAACACCAAAGCAAATCGTAACTATATTGTTTTCTCGTCGTTGGTGCTGCAATTCTGTATAAAATCTGTCTCCAATAGAGGAACATGTTCTACAGGACTTGGATCGAATTTTTTCAACATGGCAAAAGTATGGTGTACCTCCGTACAGAGCCAGAGTCTCCCACTACATCTTACATCCGTCATTTCCAATTTGCACAGACATCCTACCGACTCTACCCCCTTCTCCTGAATCATAAGGTTTCGTCCATTTTCCCGAACTCCCGCTCTTGTCCCACTCCGGGAGCAATAATTGGCACGCCTCATCAGATCTCTACTTGAGAGCAACAGCAAAGACGGAGATAGAATTGACGAAGCGTAGCACAAAGGCCCCAAGATTCTTGAGAGGAATCCGTGTCTAAATCGTCTCACACCATTTCGTCACCGACGTCTTCGGTATTTTCAAAGCTGCAACCGAGATTCGGTACCTCTATGCATGACCAACTTTAGCATATCGAAGGAGTATTGATAGGCAATCTTGAGGCAGCTATGAGGCATCCATAAACGGATAAATTCCACGACTTTGCAGGTTATATAAGTTGGAGAAAGCTGATTGGAAGATCCTCTCGCAAATCGCATCCTTCGCATCAGCCCCATTGACAAGTCCGAGTAATACGTACTAGCGGACTTGCCATGGGGACTGTCCGCATTGAGTCCGTATTCCTATAAACGTCGTAAAAAAATCTAGAAGACGTTTTTGTTTTCATTATATATCTCTATTTTGTTATGTTTCTTTGAAAGTATTTTTATTTGCCGCAGAATTTTTCCGTCTAGAAATATCAATAGAACAACCTGGACAAGATCGCAAGCATGGGAAGCATCGAGAACCCGTTGGCTTATCGGACCAATCCATCAGTTAAGAAAGGATGGATACTAGGTGATAAATTTGATGCGCGGATGCCACATCACAATGGAATCAAGGCATTGTAATACACCTATTTCAATTTCTCTCGTTTTTATACTCTCATTGATGGGAGACCCCCCTCCCTGTCTTGTAGTTACTGTCTTGAAATTTTCCGCTAAAACTTCATACTAATTTAATTCACAGATGGGAAACAAAATGGAAATTCCCCGTAAGTTCCCCCTCAAAACCAAAGATATTAGACGAAAGTTCCGACTGTAATGATACCAACAGTGCACCAAAAGCGTTTATCCATTTCACGACGGAAAATTTGAAGATTTCGAACCTGTGTTTGAGAACCTCATCGAAGTTCGTCAGATTCGTCCTCTATACTCACTAAAAAAATCTCATAACTCACAATTTACCTAGAACAACATAAATGATGGATACGGAGATGCATACACAGAAGCATTCTTTCCAATGGCAGAGAAATTAACCAAGCAAGGCGACGAATTAGCAGCTTACAAGAACTTCGCCGCCTCCTCTGAGCTTTACTTAAGAGCTGCTTGTTTATATCGTATTTCGAGGTTTCCTTACATCACTGCCTTCCCAAAGATTAATTCGGAGGCGAAATGGAAGGCCTGGGAAGCACAGAAAGAAGTGTATATGAAAGCGGGAAGTAAATGGGATGAACCAGTTGAAGAGGTTAATGTGTAAGTTCCCCTCATATTTAGTCAAATTTCGTTCCCTGCACATAGACTCATCATTTATAGACCATTCGTCGATAAAAAAGGTGCTGATCGGGACGTCATTCCCGTATACACGCGTCTCTCCAAAATTGCCAAACCAGATATTAAGAAAACCCCTGTGGTAATTCTCTTCACGGGTCTCGATGGCTACCGACCAGATAACACCCAAAGAAGCGACGAATTCCTAAAACGTGGATGGTCAGCCATAATAGTCGAAGTCCCCGGTACTGCAGATTGCCCAGCCGACCCAAGCGACCCCGAAAGCACTGATAGACTCTGGACCAGCCTCCTCGCCTGGATGGTCAGACAAGATATTTTCGATATGGAAAAGGTTATGGTTTGGGGATTGAGCACTGGTGGTTACTATGCTGCGAGGATTGCTCATACCCATAAGGAACAATTGAGAGGTGTTGTTGCTCAAGGAGCCGGAACACATTACTTCTTTACGAGGGAGTGGCTTGAGAAGGCTGATGGACATGAGTATCCTTTCGCGTAAGTTCTTCTTCCTAGAGGCTTATTTGGGAGTGGAAGCTGATGATCTTGTAGACTTGGTCCGGCGATCTCGCTCAAGCATGGCTATGAAAATTTTGAGACGTATATGGATGAAGCGGTTGGGAAATTTTCTTTGCTTGAGACGGGGATCTTGAAGAAACCTTCGACGAGATTGTTGTTTGTTAATGTAAGTTGTGGGATTCTTAATTCTTGTGTGATCTGGCTAATTATTCGGAAGGGAATGGATGATGGATTGATGCCCATTGAGGACTCGATGTTACCCTTCGAGTATGGATCTCCTAAAGAAGCTAGGTATGTATTCTGACCTCCAACTCGATCCTGTGGAAAATTAATAATTCTTGACATTAGGTTCTTCAAAGATGCGCTACATATGGGATATCCTGCGGCGAATGGAGCTGTATATCCGTGGATGGAGAGTGTAATGGAGTGATTGTTGAGGGAAATGGGTTGTAGGAGTTAGTTCTTGATGTATACTCGCATGCAAATTTCTTGGTATTCTATCTTGGATTTTGTCGAGCAAAAAACATCCTTTGCAGCCGATTCTCAAAACACAGATGAGTCTTTGAAAAATGGTCCCACCGATGCTTTGCGGAAATTGAGAATTACTTCGTATGTATACTTTGAAATGGGTATACCCCGAGAGAAAAGGCATCCATGGCTAGATCTTCATAGATCGCCTTGGTGATCACTTGTATCGTTGTTAACTGATTCAGACTTGCCAAATAATGTCATCGTGGCATGCACGTTCCTACCACGCCCAACTCGGACTGTACGGGAAAGGCCTCAGACAACGCAAAACACCACTGTAATTTCCCCCCAAAATCAAAGCCCCTCAGCCTCACTCACCAATACCAATTACTTTTTACCAACAAACTCTAACACATGATATCTACGTACTCACTAAGGCTGCTTGTCGTAAAAGAAGATTATCTGCTGCGGATGTCAGCTAAAGGAATCGCACACGTAAATCCAACGAAGGCTAATACTTGGCGGAGGAGTTTTTAGCGAATCATCGAAGGAGCGTCGTTGATTCCAACATAAGAATGGGAAATTTCCGGTGAGAGTCTGTGAGATTTCGTGTTGTTAATTTGGTCTAGTCAGAAATAGACCTCTTGGTATTTAGGCGGTTGGGTAATCTAGACTTTTTGGTGGCTGAACAATGGGGATATTAGCCGCTCAGACGCAAGCTTATGTATGTATGCAGCATGAAATGGGTTCGCGGTAGGAAGAAATAAGTGCGGTGTTTTGATGTGTGAGTACGTAAAAGGAAATGATGTGGTCGAGGTGAGTAATTTTGTAAGCATTCCTTATTACTATATGAGGAGATTGTCCTTCCCCATTCCAAGAGAGACTCTACACATCATTCACTTTTCCATTTCCATTTCATTTACCACTTACGTTCTTTAAGTAACTTACTTTCCCTCTATTTCTTGTCTTGAAGCAAAGTCAATATAACAATCATTCCTCTCAACAATCCTCTTCAAAAATCGCAAACATGAAATTCCAACTCACCACCCTCCTAGCTCTGGCTCTCACCTCTACTGCCATCGCGAATTTCGTCCCTGTCACCAGAAGCAACAATGGAATCGCTGCCCGAAGCATGAAGCATGGACAACGAAGAGATGAGATACCTGCCGAGGGAGAAGTTGCTGAAACCGATGAGCTCGAGACTGATTGGGATGAGAGCTGGGAGGAAGAGTTTACTGCAGCAGAAGCTGAGGAAGAGGCTGAGGAAGGGGAGAATGGCGAAGAGGTAGCTCGAAGAGAGGATGTGGGATTTCCAATTGAAGGTGGGGAGGCAGCCGAGGTTGCTGGGGGAGAGGGAGAGGACGAGAAGCCAGAAGTTGAAGACGAGGGTGATGAAGACGGGGGTGACGAGAACGAGGGAGATGACGAGGACGAGGGAGATGACGAGGACGAGGGAGATGACGAGGACGAGGGAGATGACGAGGACGAGGAAGAAGGTGAAGGGGAAGGTGAAGGAGAAGGTGAAGGAGAGGGGGAAGTAGAGGTGGTGGATGTCTAAAAAGTAGTGTTAACTCCTTTTTCGACATTTGATTGAAACATTGGAAAGAACAGAATTAAGAGACTCAATTGTTTTGACGATTTGTGTTGGATTTTTTTGCATTGTTCATGAGGCATTTATAGAAGTAGGGAGGGTTGGATCGGTTGATAAAGAGTGCATTATATCAAAGACAATGTGTTTGAACTCAAATCTAAAAACATTATCTTTCGCACACATTAGTCTTTAGAACTTTGTAAAAGAGATGTCCAAATTGTACCATAATTCGCCGCTCTTCACTTTTATTGCTGTTGGTGAACTATAATATATACTTAGCCAAAGAATAAGTCCGAGTCTGTCGATGTCATCTAGTTTCTATATGACCCTTGATAGCAAAGCTTATTTTTTTATTAAAAAACTAACTTGCACGTGTACTACAGAAATCCTTTATAAGCATTTAACAAATGTGACTCAATTATATCATGTAATCACAGCGTGAGAAAATATTAGAGTGGAGTGGAGTTTAAGACGTTACTCTTATTTAATATAGAGTAATAGGCTTACTCTTACTCTAGAGTAATTACTCTGATTTACTCTGAGTTACTTAGAGTAACGCCGGGCCGAACTCAGGTTAGACCGACCGATACGTAGCGGTTACCGGTATAGTTTGTCAAGGGGGTTCAAGAGGTCAAAAATGTAGGCACGCCTCCTGTTGTAAGCGGCAAGCGAACGATTACGAGAGCAAGTAAGAATATTCTAAGGTAAAAAACATTTCTGGTAAAGTATTCTTCTTAGCTTAATATAATCTATTTATCTCTTTTAGTCCTTTTGGAGTCCCTTTACAGCTGATTTATAGGTGGCTATTTATAGTATATTACTCTGAGTAACTCAGAGTAGAGTAACAGGTGTTACTCTTATTTACTCAGGCGACCTATTACTCTTACTCTACTCTAATCTACTCTGAGTTACTCCGAGTTACTTAGAGTAACTGTGTAATTTATTCTCACGCTGTGCAATCAGGAATTCACACAATGCCGGAACTTGGTGACAGTCAACACACCCAGTGAATAGAGAGAATAGATATTTCCACTTCATTTTGACTACTACATGGGCTCTTCATTAATGATAGTGAGAAAGTGTTTGATATTTTGGCCTTTTCTGGTGAGTCTCAGGCTTCTTGGTCTAGGGATTTTAGCAGGCTGTAGGTACTTATTGGGTTGATTTATCTACAATTGCTGCGGGGTTAGTAGCTATATTTTGGTCGGCTATTGGTGAAATGATCTTGTTATCTTGGATCTCTTCTGACCTGCGTTCATTTGAACGTTGGAGGAAGTTCACTTGACAGTAGTGAAATCCAAAAAGTTTTAGCTTCAAAGTAACACTCATGGTACGACTATGATTCTGGGAGATGAAAATTACCGACTTCACTTCATTGGTAAACTTCCCCCTTCTCCAAGGTGAAGTCAATTCAAGTAAATTAATAGCAAGCCAGGCCAACAAAATCTTCCCATCTAGCTGTTGAAATGTCCCTTATTTGAAGATACGGAAGAATACCAATGTCTCGTCAGGCCACCCACAATTAAACTCCCAAAATCACCACCTCCCCCCTCCTCAACCTTCACAATCAATACCAAATTCGGCCCGACCATCACCAGAACACTAACCCGACGACCTCTTCCAACTTAATTAACCTTGCTAAATTAGAATATCGAAACCCGTTTTGAATTAATACAACAAGGGTGTTCATACCAAAGATATTTATCAGCTTTGAGGTTCGACAGCAGACTAAGTTTCGACGGAAAGTTAAGTTTCAACCGTAGTTCTCTTGGAGTGTGAGCTAGATTTGGATGTGTCTGTGGTATGAATTTTGGAGGGAAATGCCGGGTTTCATGATTCCGTCGGCAAAGCTCGATTTATCCAATGATTTCTGGTTGCTATAGTCGTTCTGTTACTAAGCCAAAAGACTTTTGATATACCTCTATTATTCATCTAAAGGTGGATTTTCCAAGAGCAGCTTCTTTCATCAATGAAGTCCTCTACAATTTAGCAACCTCATCGCTTCTCCTTGCCAAATTACGCAATTCTTGTCCCCCTTCAGGCCTATTTTGCTTTCAGAAACTTTCTTGACGCATGTACCCAAAAGGTGCTCATTCAAGTGAATTCGAAAGGTATTGAACTGCACGACTGTGACACATGAATCTCACTCTAAGCTTACGTGAAGATGGAAATGCCACGAATTGAATTATAAAATTAAAGACTACACAATAAATATATACCAAGAAATAAATTCTAAACCCCATTAATCAAAAAATATATAAACCAAGATTAGAAATATTAACCTCTTTCTCCACACAAAAAAAAAACTCCACCACCCATTACTTCAGAAAATCATGATTATTCCATCTATTCTCTAACACACTGGTGATAGTAAGGACTCCACTCCTTACAAGTCATCCCCGAGGAACACACCTTAGATCCAGTCCAGTTGAGACCGCCACATTGATAGTACTCTGCGACTGGAGTCTCGGTTGGTGCTGATGCAGTGGATGATGGGATGCTTGTTAATGGAACGATGACGGTACCGAATGTTGTTGGTGCTGCGGATTTCGTTGCTGAGATGGTAGAGTTGGAGTATGGAGGGATTGCTGAGAGGGTTGAGACACTGGATGCACTGCTTGAGATGATCGTTGGCGAGGTCTCGTTGAGTTTGATGGTGATGGAGGATGCATCGGCATTAGGAATTGTGGTTGGGATTGATGCGACGCCAGTTCCTGGGAGGAAGGATGAGGATGGAGTTTTTGCGATTGAGGTCGAGTTTGTCCACAATGGTTTTCCGCTTGGGATTGCGATTTGGGAAGTGGTCTCACTGGGTGGTGCAGTAACACCTGTCAAGAATCCGGTTGGTCGGGCAGCAACAGTAGAGGTGCTGTTGGTAAAACCCGCTGCTTGAGATGCAGTGAACGGAAGGTGACCTGAAGCTGTCTGGAAAGGGAATCCAGATGACACGCCAGTTGATAGAACACTAGTAGCCGAAGCGACATTGAGGCTGGAATCATCAGTGGCAGACGCAACTCCGCTTGAGGTACTGTTTCCAAAGTACAATCCCTTCGAAGATGTAAATGGGAGGCGACCTATGGGTTTAGCTGGGAGAGTGGTGTTTCCAGCAGGTCGAGTAAAGCTGGAAACAGCTGAAGGTTTAGCGAAGCCGGAAGAGATTCCGGCGCCAGTTGGTAGAATGGAGTTTGCATTAACTCCTCCGTTCACACCAGTTGTGGTGTTCGCAAATGGCGCACCTGATGTGTATGGCAAGTGCCCAGTTCCCGCAGCGGTACCCTGCAGACTGTTTGTTGGTTTCGCAAAGCCCGACGAGACTTCGGATCCGGTTGGAAGAACTGATTTCACCATAACTCCTCCATCAGAACCAGCAGTTGCATTCAAGAATGCGGCACCAGATGTGTAAGGCAAATGTCCAGTCCCTGTGGCTGTACCTTGGGGGCTGTTTGTGGGTTTCGCAAATCTGGAAGAAGCGCTCGCGCCCGTGGGATAGACGAGGACGTTATCGAAGGAAACTCCAGTTGAGTTTGCAAAATGCACACCAGCTCCAGGAGCATATGGTACATGTGAAGCAGTACTGGAAGAGACATCAGAGCTTGTACTTTCCGCTTTGATCTCAAGTCCTTCTGTGCTCGATTTCGAGTCCAATCCATATTGGTTCGAAACGTTTCCTGAGGGGAGGGCGCTCGATCCGGAGGGAGTCAAAGACTTGATAGAACTAGTGGGACCAGCAACACTATGAAACATCAGTATATGTTAACCGCCATACAAAAATGATACTACTCACTTTGTGGAGTTACTCCATTTCGCCGTTGGTTTTTCTCCTGGCGTAAATCCAGTAGATCGCGCTGCTCCAGAGACAGCAGACTGTGCTGCGATGATGGGCAAAAAGCCGGCAAGCAAAATAGCATTGTACTTCATATTTTCGTTGTATGATAAGATCGTTTATTTCGTAGTTCGTAGATATCTAGTTTGATGATTTTGTCGTCCAAGCGAGTGTAATATGGCACAGCCAAAAGCAATAGGCAAGAAAAGAATGTGTTGAGGTGATAAAACACTCTCGCAGACTGGCAACAAGCAAACGTTGAGAGAAAGGCAAAGAAATCAACAAAAAACAAGGGAAACTGAAGTTCAAGTACGAATGGGAAAATCTAGAACGGGGCCTCTCATCTACCAATGACCGAGATTCATTTTGATGATTCGAGGGAGAAGTGTTTACCGCCCCGCTTGGGGTGCACAAAATGCCTTGGATCTCGCACGTTCTGCAGTCGGACGCGTGCAAGAGCAGGGCTCTGATAACGTTCTCGAATTCTATCATCTTATTCGTATTTGAGAACCTCTACCATTCGTTCATCTGTTGTTGACAGTGGAACCAGAGGGTAGGAAACAAATTAGACGTTGGAAATTGTGATTCAAAGTGGAGAGAAGAGTGTGAAAATGCGACCCTGGAATCCGGAAACCTGGTCGAAGATCATTGCGGCGCTACCTTAAAGAGAGGCACATCCCGCGAACATAAAGTTTTATGTTTGAAGTATATGAAACATTTCTCGATGGGGCGGGCGACGATAAGCTTTCTCTTCTGAGAAGAGCACGTGATATTTGATATTTTCTTCTTCTTGAGAGAGGCGAACTCAAGCATCAACACTAAGAGCACAATATTCTGAGCTACTCTTTTTATCTTGCTTAGACAATCAAATATAGCTTCGACAAAACACGTGACTACACTCGGTGACATCAGTCATAATTTGGGTGGTCACGGATGACAAACTCTCTTTCCGAGTGGAATTCCGCAACAAAACACCGCATGTTCACACGTCATAAGAGACTTAGAAGGGAAAGAACAGGATGAGGTGAAAGCAAGCTAATGCGCTCATGGTCTGGATGCAGATGAATGTATCATCCACTGCAGATTTGCGCTGGGTTTGGAACATCCTACAGAATAGCTTCAGGTTCGTACCTATCTTATTGTTCGAGCTTTTTAGGGCAATTCAAGGAAATTATCCTAAGCACCTAGAAAAATTGAAAATTAACCCAGATAGCCAGAACAATCAATTTACGGTTGAACGAAAACGTGTCAAACATCCTATAGGGTGATCTCATCTCACACAAAAAATGTTGGTTCACCAAAGCTCCACGCGCCGCAAGTCTTGTACTGCTTGTGTTCAAGCAAAGAGAAGATGCGATTTGAGACTTCCAAAATGCAGTAGATGCGTAAAACGTAAAGCGGATTGTAAATATGTAAGTAAATATCCCCCGCTAAAGGTAAATCTAACACATCCAGGCCACCCACTCCCCCAAGCCCATTGCGGAAAGAAGACAGCGACCCACGAATCGATATTTGAACAGGGAGTCTCCACAAATCGACATGTTACCAGTTCAACAGACCTCGCCAATAAGCTTTCCAACTCCCAACGAAAACAACTTGGAAAATGTTACACACTTTGACCTATTGACAATCGAATCCTTCCCCTTCCCAGAAAGAGCGGTCATCAAACCAGACCAGATAGCTTTTTGCATCAACCAATTCAAAAGTCTTATCCCACAACTAGTGCAACAAAACAAATCACCATTCATACACCACGGATCCTATCAAGAAACTCCACCACCCATCTACCTAGATCTTCTCGGTACCATCGCCATGTATTCCCAAAAAACACCTCAGAACCAAACTATGATCTTTTTCATGCTCGATAGTCGAGTTTCCAATCTCATTGAATCCGAAAAATCTTCCTTATGGTTGACGACAGATTATTTACTTGGTGTACAAGCACTGATTTTATACCAAGTTATTCGTCTTTTCGATGGAGATATAAGACAACGAGCCAATGCAGAAAGAGACAGAAATATCCTCGATTCCTGGACTTGTCACTTGAGTTCGACGAGTAATATGTACAGCAACGACATGTCCAGCGAATCAGAAACTTGTTACCAGAGATGGATATTCATCGAAAGCGCAAGACGTACGGTTTTAATGTCTCTTCTCATCCAAGCAATGTATTCTCTCAGCAAAGATGGATATTGCACCACCGTTCCTCTAATGTCCACTTTGCCACTCTCCGTGAATGGGACATTATGGAATGCATCTGAGGAACAGTGGTGGGAGCAGACTTTTGGATTTGGAGGGGAGTTGGTTACTTATCGGGATTTTACGAATAAGTGGGGTGCCGGGGAGGCACTTTATACGGACACTTTTGAGACGATATTGCTTGCTGCTTGCAGACATAATATTCGAAGATTGCCTCTCATGGATATTACACTTTAGGACCAATTGAGGGGTTTGGAATATAATTTTGGTTGTACGAATATCGGGTTACTTTGGCGTTGCGGAGTTCCACTCCTGGCTCGCGCTGCGGTGGAATTCCCCAACCATCTCGCTTATGAAAGGAGAAAGGGAGCGTGGACTGCTTAGAAATGATGGAGAGATTAAGGAGTTCGAGGAAAGAGAAAGCAAGTGCGGTTAAAACAATGGTCTACTTAAGAGGCTTCGACCATCTCATCTCACTTCCACCACCACCAACCTCATACCAAACCATCACATCACAACCATGTCTCTCTCCTACCAAATCAACATCGTCGACCCAACCCACTCGCACCTCTCCCCAGACCTCCTTAAAAACCTTTCCATCAAAGAATCCCCCATCCCAGCCCCTGGCCCAGGATCCGTCCTCGTCCGCATCCACGCAGCAGCCCTCAACTTCCGCGACCTCCTAATCCTCTCCGACTCTCCTCTCTACCCAACCCGCACACCCCCAGGTCTAATCCCCTGCAACGATGGAGCAGGAGAAATCATCTCTACTGGTCAAAATAGCACTTGGAAAGACTCCATTGGAACCGCAGTGATACTTACCATCAGTAGAGATTGGATAGATGGCGATGTTGAGGTTATGAATATGGAGAACGCTATTGGGGCTGGGAAGGTAAATGGGACATTGACGCAGTATGTTGTTGTGCCTGATGAGTGGATTGTGCTGGCGCCTAAGAATTTGAGTTATGAGGAGGCTGCTGCTTTGCCCGGGGCGGTGGGGACTGCAATCAATGTTTTGGGGAGTGTGGAAATCAAGAAAGGGACGACGGTTTTGACTCAGGGAACAGGCGGAGTAAGCTGTGCTGTGATACAAGTAAGTTTACCCTCCAAACCTCCGAGTTCCTCATACTGATGTTTTGTAGTACGCCGCTGCTCTGGGAGCAAGAGTCATCGCCACATCCTCATCCGACGAGAAATTGCAAATCGCCAAAAAGCTCGGTGCTTCCGAACTCATCAACTACAAAATATCCCCAGAATGGTCCACCGAAGTTCTTCGCCTCACCAATGGCAGAGGAGTCGATTTAGTATGCGATGTAGGAGGTTCGGGAACACTCGAACAAACTGTCAAATCCCTACGACAAGGAGGAACTGCTTGTCTTGTTGGATTCCTCACCAAACCTGATCCAGTTGATATCTTGATGCCTGTTATTATTCGAGCACAGACGTGTAAGTCAGCCTTCATTCGAAAGGTTGGCAGCATACTGACAATGGTATAGTGAAAGGGATCTTGACTTTTAGTCGAAAGATGCTTGAGAGAGCCGTGACTTTGGCGGAGGAACATGATTTGCATCCTTATTTGGGAAAGGTGTATGATTGGGAAGAGGCTCCGCAAGCTTTTGAACAACTTAGGGAGCAAAATACTGTTGGGAAGATTGTTATTAAGGTATAGGTTTGAGTTTGTAATGAAGAATTTTCCCCTAGTAGCTAGAATATTTGACCTATGAAATTGATCTATGAGATCTCTCTTCTGCCATTGGCAAGACAGCCAATAAAAAAGCAGTGCTGCAGTTTTTATGTATGGTTAGCAGAGTTTCCGAAATCCATACCCACTTATCCGACCGACGACAATACTCCCCCTTTCGACTTGTTGACTTGTTGAGGACAAACTCACAGATCTTGCGTAATTTTCAACCCCTCCGTGGAAAGAAGTGGGTTGATATGCATGGTGCATCTGACGGGAGGGATGGCGAGGACAGAAATTTCTGTACGCAGAGCCTCCAAATCAGAGTCACGTGGGGGGTTTCGTTGATTCGAAATATATATGATTTTGTTGGTTTGGTCCTTCTTCCGAATCCAAGGTCTACCTTTAAAATGAGTACCAAGAACAACTTATGCATCTCAAAACTCCCTACAAAACTCATAAAAGCATGGATGAGAAACGTAATTGTCATTTCCATCGTCGTCAACCAGACAGCCTTATCAAAGACTTTTCATATTGATATGATATTTCAAAGAGGAACCTAGCTTCACATGAAACCATTATACTCCAATTGCCGATGTACACAAAATAATACACATCCTCGCGAGAAAGAAATAAAGTTGCACCGCTTCTAAGTGATTCTCATTGTTCTAACTTCTTGATTTATCTGGACAGGAGACTTCGACTTAGAAAGTCAATCCCTGTGATAAAAGTCCGAAGATCCGAGAGGAAATTGGGTATCAAACATCTAAGAAATCCATCTCAAGACGCCGTACTATATTCCCGCAAAAATAGCAACACAAGAAACAAGTAAAACCAAATTAGACATGCCCACCTTGAAATATGAGACAATTCCCCTCAATTGGCCTCCTCGCGTTCATCGTCTTCCTCCAACAAAGTAATGTAATACTCTTTTTTGGCATCATACTTATGTTTGATACCCCTCTCTGTGCACATAATTTGTAATCCTGAGATATAGAAATCGGCATACCCAACAGATCCCGTATCAAGCCTTTCAACTGAGCAGCTTTTGGTGCTGCACCACGACCAGGCATTTCTCTGCGACGACATATTTCCGAAATCTTGCGTTCTGTTCCTTTGGCCCAATGGGAATCTTTCTAATCGTAGTCGTAGATGGGAGTCTTGGGTTGTTTCTTGCTCCTTGCTTTATCTTGGATTTGATGGTCTTGCTTGTTGGCGAGGCGTTCTTCGGAAAATGTGAAGCTTGAAGAAACTGGATGGCCGGTCAATGCTTCGAGTTCTGCCTTGGTCTCATCTCGCTTCTTGATGAAATCTGCGAGCTTCTTGACTTTTTTCCTTTTCGTAGTATTTGGCCACTTGTTTCGCCAGAACTTCTTAGGTGCCGTTTGCAGACAATTTGAAGACATCGAGACGGTGTTGTAGACGCTTGATGCTCCAGGAGGAGAAACTGTTTGTTGTCTTTGCCTTTTCGAGTTCCTCCTTGATATGGGAAATACCAAAATCATCATAGACGCTGAGCATGGCGTAAAGCTGGGTCTCCTTTCCATTTGCGGTATCGCGATCGACCTGGTCGTTCAACTTCAGTCTATCGATCTTCACTTGTTTCGAGCACCCGGCAGCATTTGTCAACCCCCGACCATTCAATTTCTCGATGAGTTCATCGAAGCTAAAGGATTCGTAATTGGCAGTGGTTCGTTGGAGGAGGTTGATCATTTGTTCCCCAATTTTTCCGTCACTTATCTGATCGCGATCTTCGAGGAGGACTCGTAGTGTGCTATTGTCCTTGTTGCTATAATCCATCTCCGGTTCGCTCGGCGCCGCCTGTTCTTTCGTGATGAACACACTTGGGCCAACTGGTATTGCCCGTAATCTAACTAGTGAAGATGTGCGTTTTCTTTTGGGCCGAATGCACTTCGTTGAATCTTCCTCCTCCTGCTCCTTCTTCACCTCATCACTCACTTCCTCCTCCCGCTTACCGCATTGTGCTCCTCATCGAAATCATCCAATCGCTGTATAATATCTTCTTTGTGCCCATCGTCAGGCAGACCCCTTTCTTGCGCCAATTCAACCAATTATGTCTTTTTCAATTTCGCATATTCATGTTTTATAGGTGTAGTCTTAGCGTGTTTCTTGGGGGGAGTTGCTGGTTTCGTTGCACTTGAATCAAGTTCGGGGAGGGTCTTTTCGCGCGTAGCATTGTGAGTTGATAGGGGTTTGTGTAGTTTTGGAGCTTGGTCGAAGCGCCTCTGTGGCAGATGAGAGGATGTTCAGGAGGGAAATTGTTGCTGTGGATTGACTGGGATAGTGGATGATGCGACGGCAATGGACGGGAATGACGTTTTGTCCGACCCTAGGTAACCTAGCCTAGCCACCGAAACCTCTCCCAACACCACCGGCCAGTTTTTGGTCGAAGGCTTATTACCATCACCTGGTCGCAAGTGCTTCACAAGAATATTTATTGCTGCTTGGTTTCTTTCTCAACTCACACAGTTTCTGTTTTAACCTTATACCCCAGTTTCCTTCTCTTTTCGTTTGCTGTTTTGATTTATCGCTACCCCTTTTTCTTTTGCTTCTTTACTTCGCAAAGCATCCCCTTCTTTCACTTGTTTTATAAGTCAGTATATTTCTCACTTCATGGCTTCGTTTCCAGTGCGCTACTACCCAACCCAATTTGGGTGCGGCTGAGGTAGGTTGGCATCAATCAATACTTGGCAAGGCTAGCTTCTTACCCCTCTGTTGTTTTTCCTCTCTGTTTTCAAACTATTGATATCTCATCCGTCGAAGTTTCATTTTCAGCAAAGATGCCACTGTTTCGTTGTTCTGCATGCTCTGAACAAATTCCGGACACGAAAGCTCGATTGCGCTGCCAGAATTGCTCTCTTCCTTATGACTTATGTACGAATTGTTTTGTGGTTGGTAACACTTCACACGCGCACCAGCTTTCCCACGAAACCTTTCTTATCGTCACTTCCGGGCATGATTTTGCTGCTTTGAAAGAGTTGAAGCATCCTTCGATAGCCATTCCCAACCCTTACGCGCGAAGAAGAACACTAAACGCACCCCCTTCCCTTCCACCTCGACCAGAATCCCAAACATCACTTCCATACCACCAAGGTCCTCCACCGATTTCTCAGCAGCCATCTCCAGCGCCACAAGCTGCTTTCCAACAAAGTCCCCAACTCCAACAAAATTACCAGCAAAACTCATCGTCCAATTACGCCTCTCCGACCCCAAACTTTCAAACTATTCCTCCACCTCCTCCTACAAATCCACAGCCAGTGTCGAATTATCCTGCGGCATATCCATCTACATACCCCTCAACATATCCGATTCCTAATTCCAGCAGCAGTACTTCTGCACAACAAGCACCTACAACAAACTTCTCCCAAAATACATATCCTGCAGTACCCATACCTGCTCCGCAGCCGATGCCAGCACAATACAACCCACAGCAAATCCCGAATACGGGGCCAGCCCAAGAACAATATAATTCCCAGCCAACTACAAATCTAGGGCCACCACCAACACAATACAATTCTCAGCAAAACACAAATGCGGGGATAGGAGCTCCATCACAGTGGCAGACTTTACAGGTTTCCGGAAAGCCAACCCCCTTCTTGGAATCCTGTCTGGCAGAAATATTCAAACGAGTAGATGTCAATAGGACCGGAGTTCTAAGTCCAGAACAATACTCAGCATTCCTAGACGTCCAACAATACCAAAGAGATGAAGACGTTTGTAAGTCCCCCTTCAGCCCATACTTACCCAGAATCCGTACTAACAAGCCAAAAGGGAAAAAATCCTGCGTCGGCCGCCCACAGGCCTACAACGGCGAAGACCTAGCAGACTATGAACTCCGCTCAACCTACGAATCCTTCGGTATAGAATTCAAACTCCAAAAACGAAATATAGCACCCGTCTCCCAACTTCCTCCCCTATCCGGGGGTGTAATGCCCATGATTACACCCCGAGGGTTCACAGATATAACATTCATAGAACTATTCTCCGATGCTACACCCCTCGGATGGCAACGTATGAATATGATCCTACGCCATTACGGGGTATGGAGAGAATTAGGTGATATACCGAGGGAGATATGGCCTACGACTCCACCGGAGGAATTGAAGAGGAGTGTTGCTATTATGAGTGCGGCGGCGAGACAGAAGGCTGTTAATGCTGTAAGGGCTAATAAGGCGAAGTTGGATATGCAGGCGTTGGGGCAGCAGAATGCTATTGATCTTATTGATGGGACGACGAGGACTTATTATTACCAGTACTGAATATGGTACTGACGTACTCACCTCGTCGTTCGTCCCCACGCGGTACGTTTTGGACAACAAAAACTTGTTTATGAGAGGGCAAAGGAGGGGTCAGATGCATTGCGAGAGTCGTGCCTTCTCTGCTCGACCGGGCTCCACTTTCTTCGTTCAGTGGCACGAGTTCAAGGTCGAGGTGGGAGCGAAGGAGCGATAGAGTCGTGAGGTGGACGAGTCCAGATACAGGATGGATGGAGGAACGATTTTGATCTCGACCTCAACCTCCGGACAAAATCGTGCCTTCCTTGTGTGACCTAAGGCTCTCTTCCCTGTTCATAACATGAGGGTAGTGGGAAAGAGCGACACCCGGCGCTCGGGGGTTTGAGGTTGTCGACTCGCCATTTTGATCTTAGCCTCGAGTTAAGACAGTGGGGAATTTCGAGGGTTTGGTTTCTTAGTTACGATCAAAATTGGTTACCTATTTGTCCTTGGACGAGCTGTGACCTCGAGATCAGACTGATCGATATAATCGGGCGTTTCTTGTACTGTAGATATGGATGTGTAACTGATTTTCTTGTTATGGGCACGGGATGGAATTTGGTTTTGTCTTGTGCTGCGTTTTGTTCTGTTCCTGTCACCTGTGCCCCGCCGGCACATACCGCCGGGGATACCTAGCGGCCAAGACAAGTCCGATTTTTTGTTCGACTTTCTCATTAATTCTGTATTGGCTTCGCTGGTTCTTTGAGTTTTGGATTCGTGGCCTGCCATCCATAAGTTTCTAGTATATCGCCTGTCTCTTTAGTTGAAGGGGAAGAATCGTATTGGAGTATTGATGTACCATGGAAGTGACCTGGCAAGAGCGGAGTTATGAACCTAAAATTTGGCAAAACGCCAGTCTCAAGCGTCTGTCACGGAATAAAACATTTCAAGTCAAGAGAAAGAGCACAATAGGAATAAACCAAATTATATTTCTTTAATTTCGATACTCCTCATCCACCACACCTCCCGCCCCTCTCCATGAACATCGTCTCAAACTACACCAAAATGTCAGTCCATTCCCCTTAAACATATCTCAGAATATATCTTACCAAAAACAAATCGACCATTGTCATTTCCGATTCTCTCAGCGATATTGATATCTGCACCGACGGCTTCTCCTTCTACGTTGAAGAGCTCGGCTCGGAGGATGGGGACGCCTTCTCCTTCGAAGGAGAAGGAGACGTTTTGCATGCTCTGGGAGAAACCTGGTAGGGCGGCTTGTTAGTCTTTTGGTTTTGATTTTGGTGAGATGGGAACGAAAGGATTGGGATGAGTGGTTCGAGGTGAGAGGGGTTTGATTTCGAGAAAGGGAGAAGGGCGACGAACCTTGAGCTTCCCATTGGAAGGAGCCTAGATGCCGAAGTCAATTAGCATCTCGAATCCGAAAAGGAGTGTATCTACGCGGTGGATCTCTTACCATTGTTGTTTCCGATATGATCATCGAGGTTGATTTCAGCATCTACGAGCTCTCCTTCAGCGTTTGGGAGACGAGCTCGGAGAATGTGGCCATCATCGACACGGATATCTTGGGCGTTGGCGTGGAAAGACATGTTTGGGTTTAGTGGAGGGAATTGGAAGCGTTTGCTTCTCTCTTTCTGATTTTGGTTAAGGTTGAAATGGTCTGAGATCTGGCAGGTAACCTCTTTAGGTTCTATATATACCTTGATGCAGATGGTATACTACTGTCATTTCCATCTCGTCATATCTCTTGTCATATCCTAAGACGCTCCACTATAACACTTCAGCAGTGCGGTGGTGCAGTGATGCAGAGCCAAGAATCCAGTGATTCTCCAGTGAACCTCAATAGGAAGATATACTATGCATCAAGATTTGTGGCTATGCTAAAGCATACATCAACTTGGCCTAGAAAGTGGGTAGTCATCCCTCAGTTCATAGGCGGGAAGTGCACAATTGCTCGCTCTATGGCAGTTTCATTTGTACTGAGTGCAGCGAAGCGAATAGCTAAGCAGTGGTGGCAGCATAGAAAGGTCACGCTATCAAGACCCTAGTTTGTACAACGAACAATCGTGCTGCGCCAAGTGCGAACTAGAAAGCTCTTTCAAGGTACGGGCCGCTTGGTGATGTACCTTTTACTCCATTTTCTGCATGATGGAGAGTTTGTGGATGTTGAAGTCTTGGCGTATGGGTATTGTCCAATCGTTTGTCATGGTTACGGTTAATCGGCAATGTGAGGGGAGGAACTTGACTTCCAATCATCGTGGATTGGCTCTTAGAGCGGGGATTTTGAAAAGAGGGTTGTGAGGTAAGTTGGAGGGGTAAGTATGTGAGGCGTTGGTGGAGAGAATGCTTCTGAGAATTCGAAGTCATTGTATAGAGTCTGGGGATGGCAAATAACTTGCTGAAAGACAATGACTTGTTGAGATGCACTTCCAAAAGTCTCTATTTCCAGAATGGTCATTGCGAAACTCTTTAATGTCGTTTGAACCCGTACAAGGGGTGCCGGCTGGATAAATCATGCAGTCAAACGAGAGAGGGGTAGTATGCGACTTGAGTAAACCAGGTAAATACCCATACCAGCAACTGCTACACAGCCACCCCCATCATCGGAACCCCCGATATTCTCTCCCCAGTCTCGCAATAAACAGGAAAATTAGACAGCAAACAGTTCTCGTTGTTCTAACCTTTTAGGACAATTGAAGTTGATTGTTCCAACGTATCCGGATAATATTCATACTTGTTCGAACTTTTATAAGTTAGGGTAATCGAAGCTTAGTGTCCTAAAGGATCTGGAGCAATAATTCCAAGGTAATTGAAGCTCATTGTTCCAAAATATTGTGCTATATATTTAGAATAATGAGAGCAAAACAAAAACCCCTTTTATTCATATTCATTACTTCGGATTACAAATATAGCCTACAATTGTTTTTCAAGCGCACCGGTCACTTCTTCCACGCTCTCGTTCTTACCATCGCCATCATCCTTGGCTTTATCAACTCCCTCGCTCTCTTCCTCGCCCTTTTCTTTTTTATCTTTGCTCGTATCCTCATCCTCTTTCTTATCATCCCCATCCCCCTTCTCATCATCTTCTTCCTCTCCCTCTTCCTCTCCTTCTTCCTCTTCATCCTCGTTATCTTCGTCATCTGAGACCTCTTCAACTATAAACCCAAGTTTCTCGATGACAAACTTCTGTACCTCCTTCCCCTCCTGCTTATGCATCCGATAATGAGCCATACCAGCATGAAACCTGGCCTCCTTATGGAACCTCTCGTCCTTATCGGCAGCCTCAAACTTCTCCTTCCACTCATCCCATAGATCCTGGGTGAATAGCTTTTCCATAGGCTTAACTCTCACATTGTTCTCCGTCATCTCGAACAATGCTTTGCTCGCCCACAAAATCCACTGTGCTGCTGCCATGATATGACTATCAAATTCACTTGCGGCCGCAATGGGATCGAGTCTATTTGCGCCAAATTCCTTGTTGCTTTCGGCGAAGGGGCCGGTAATTAAAGCACTGAGGTTCGTTGCTTCGACTACCCCCGCTTCTAGGAGTCTTGCTAAGAAGGCTTGGAAGTTGAGATATTCGTGCATTTCAACATTCCCGTCCTCAAGTTCATGGTCTCGTGGTGGAGGTCGGCAAATACCTAAATAAAGAATTAGCGACATTGTCTAAACGGTTTAGAAGGATGAAATGTCATTTTCCGAATCTACATCGCACGATAAACCGTCATTGTGCGAGTAGGTTTTGAACAATTGGTGATTCTCTGAGATCTATTCGGATAATTCAAGTACTGGAGAGACTTACTTTGATTCAGATCCCACAGCCACTGTCCGAAACCACCATAGCCATTCTCGGGAGTAATATTGTAGAGTTCAAACTCATCAAGCTCATCCCCAGTTGCATCAGGAAGTTTAGTCTTCGGCAGATTTTGTAATTCTTTGATAGTTTCGATGAAATATACTTGTGCTTGGTGATGCGGAGTCAGCTCCATTGCAGCGATACCTATGCAATGAAAGAAAAAGTGAAGTAAATCGCGGGGAGCTGGGTATCGAATCGCGCCGCTTTTTAGTTGTTCGGCGCCGGGCTTGTTTGCTGAGACATACGATATATAGGCATCTTGGGTATCTTCTTGGATGATTTGATCGATTGCGCGAGCTGCGTCTGGGGGTTGTATTGCTGTCTCAAAGAGAGAGCGCACGACGCAGTGGATTTTTTTGGGTGCCTCCCATTTGTCATCTTCTTTGACAAGTTTCAAGAACTTGCTTGGGAACAGGGTAATTATGTCCATTCTAGGGGTATTGAGGGGATTTTTCGGGTGTTGTTGTGTGTTGTTGTGTGATAAGTTGAAAGTGAAGTTCTCACTAAAGCTGTCCCCGTTTATGAGTCGGTCGGCCTGTAAAGTGCGGGTGACGACGGGTTGTGGCAGGCCTTGCGATGAAGGATAAAAGCGGCAGTGAATAGCTCTCGTTGTTCCAACTTTGTAGGATAATTTCAATTATTACCCAAACTTTTTGAGGTAATTGTTATTCCAGATATCTGAGTCAATTCCAAAACGGAAGTTTATATTTTCCATCGCGAGGCAGGCGCAGTCGCGTAATCACGTGGTCGGTTCCTTCTATTTTTAGAGTCGCAGAGGTTGCTCAAGGTGGAGAAGTCCAGCCTCATCCTGCAGGAACAATTAGTTGAGGTAAATTCAAGGTTATTCTTTATCCCCACATCTCGTCAGATTCAGGGGCTGTGATCCCTTAACCCCTAAGCGAAGAGGAAGGCGGAGTTGGTTTCGCATTGCGATGGCCAATCGAAGTCTTGAGTTTTCAATCAGTACCTCGCATTTCGTATTTATGTCCCAAATAAATGATTGGGGCTAATCAAAAATGATCAGGAAATTAGTACGTGATATTTGCAAGTGCTTATCATTTGTTAATGTACAGGATTGAGCTACTTGCTTGACTCGTTTCAGGTGATCCTATTATATTGCTTGCACGTGAAAACATTTGAAGACTAAGGATTGAAATAGCTGAAATAGCACTTTCCGTGGTTTGTACCATGCGCCACAGCTTGGTCGGGGCAGCTGCTCGTACAATTGGAGTGTTGCTGTCCACAGGATTTCTCATTGCAAAATCGAGATGTTCGTTTGTGGGGAAAATCAGTGTCCGAGTAGGATTGTGCGAGATGAAGCTTCAAGGCATATCCTCAGTATACTACGTTGTAGAGAAACTGGGAATATTGACGTGAAGTCCCTCATTTATAAGTAGACAGAGATACCTCCCTAAATACTTCTTTTTCATCAACAATCAACACTTTCTCTATACACATCTCTTTCCTATCTGTTTCCTATCTCTTTTCTATCAAAAACCAAAACATACGCTACAGACATCTCTTCAGTCAGCTACCGAGTCCAAAACAACTTCTCACACTTCTGAAGTTCTCTTTCTAAAACAATCAGAATGCAATTCAACACTGCCGTTATCATTGCCTTCTTGGCCGCATCTGCAGTAGGTCCCCAGAAACTCAGTCAAATATATACACAGTAAAATGACGATGCGTAGACTGCTGCTCCTGCTCCTGCTCCAGCACCAGCGGCAAAGGCATATCATTGCGCAAGCACGCTCGGAAAATTCAGCATTCAACAAACCTGGGCACAAGCAGCAATGGCAAACGGAGGAGCCCTTGATGCATCTGGGAAGGGAGGATCAACTGGGTAAATAGAATACTCCACCCCTTCACATATCAACAGAACAACAAACTAACCTCCTCTCCCAGATTCCCACACACGTTCTACGGAGGACAAGGAGACGGACCAAGCAAAGGCACCCAACTCAAATTTTACGGCGCAGACGCGAGATGCAACCAGAAGAATCCCCAGCTATTGGAGTACCCAGTCGCAAAGGATGGCAAGAAAATTGAGAAAAATGGACCAAGAGATACTACAACACCAGCGAGAGTTGTGTATCTTAAGGATGGAAAGACCCTTTGCGGTGTTATGACGCATGTTGGAGAGGACCCAAAGACACACAAGGGCAAGGGAGACTTCAGAGTTTGCGATTTGTAGATGGGATTGGGACCATTTGACTTGGTACTTATTTCTGTTTAACTTGTGCATTTCTTCCGTTGCGATGGCTCTGATATCTCAGCGATGCTTTATTTATTCTGCATTCCTTGGGTTGCATATACGGGCACATTTTTAGATGGGCTGAAGATTGGAGTGATGGCTTTCCTTTTTATTTCTCTTATGCATTTATTCGGCTGCATTGGGGAGATCACTTCGGTGGGGGCGCGTTTGGGTTTTGGTGGGAACTTTTTAAAATTCCTTCATATTAAATAACAAATCGCTTCCGAGATATTACTTCAGGAGCATACGCTATGGGAGAATCATTTGTACTATTATTCGGAAAGAAACATTTAAACCGCCCGGCACCCATTTTGAGACCCCTCCCCTCGCTTTTTGATGCATCCTATTTACCCGTGAAACCTTTCCTTTTTCGCTCCAATACATGCAAATGCAAATCCATCTCTTTCTAATCTATAATTTCTCAGTCTGAGTAATGAGATATGGTCTCGTAGTAAGACCCCAGTTACACACCCCGGAGCCACCACACGTTCCACTCAAATTATCACCAACTTTGAAATGTCCCTCGCCAGTGAAAGTTCTAGTATAGACCTCATTCAAGACAGTAACATTATCCACCAACTTGAATTCCAAGCCAAAATTTGTCGTCGCGCCAGTTCCAACCTCGCCATCACCAGCCAGTAATTTCATAGTCCAATATCCGTAATCAATTGGAGTGCATGGAATTTCCACTCCGATGGGTACATCGTTTCCAGGCAACCATTGCGCGCTGCAGTTTGCAGTGCTAGGAGGGAAGACAGCCGTTCCAGTTGGTGTGGGTGTAATATCTAGTGTATTTGGTTCTACAATTGTAGTGTTCAGGGTGGAGTGAAGGTCGTTTCCTGGACGGCCAGATGAGGAGTGAGTGTAAAGAGTTGTGATTTGCCATGGTTGGAGGTCATCGCGCGCGATTTTATTATTCATGACAGGGGATGCAGAGGCGATAACTGCGAGGAGAGCGAGGACGGTTGAAGAGAGCATTTTGAAGGAATGATTAATCATTTGGATGTTGGAGATAAGATTAAGGGGATGATGATGAAGAACGTGAAAGATGTGAGAACAAAGTCTTAAGGGATCGAGGAATATGTACGTAGCAACTGTGGGGAAATGGATGTCACGATCAACATACTCGTACCTCTTTAAGCATAAATCCACTAGATCTTGGTACTACATAAGCCCACCGAAAACCTCTCAACACATTATTGTCATGAATACGAGATATTGACCAATGAGGTGGTAAGTACAAGAAATCAGTGGGCATTTACGAGGGGCAAACAAGCCGCTTCGGGTACCTCAAGCCCAGCGCGTGTCGTGCCGTGAAACTAATAACACGAGAAATTGACGAATGGGAACTCGTTTCTCCATATTATTTCGGATACAAATCAGGCAACTAAAATGAATATTTGACGTGGTTAAAAACAGAACAGCTCATCTCTGATGTACGTAAGTGGATTGCATAAATTAAATCACGAGGAAAAGCTAAGGAGATATTATCATGTAATCCCTCACGTGATGTAACAGAAAAGCGTGAAGAAAACGTGAGAATAAGTCTTGATTTAACGAACTAATGAACTACTGGTTGAATTCATAGAGTTTTTCGTTGATTTTAGAGCAAAGGAGTATAATTCTGGTTTCCATCTAGAGGACCAGTAAGTCCGAAAAGTGGAAGAAATTGCAGGTGTGGTGATAGAAGGCGGCGGTGACGAGTTTTACACCCTGACCACACTGACCTTCTCAAGAACCAGATGAGAGACTTTTGCACCACCAACTGTCATTGGCCCTTATAGTTGCGCTTCCGACTTCAATAAGGAATAGACAGAGCTTTCCAAACATTATAGCTCTACAGTATGAAGCATACAAATGGCGCGACAAGAATCCGTGCATCTCTCTGGTCGATATTTCTCCCCTTAACTCTCATTTCGCTGCGAGACTCAATGCGAGGTGGATTGTTTAACCTGATGTTTCCAACGTTAGGCTAATAACCTTATTCTCTTCACAAGTGTGGAGGCAGCTCTCGCAGCGTTTGACTACTGTATTTGGTTCAATTTGCTGTATGTCATTTGTCCGTGCTCTAAACACTTCGGTGGTCCGTGGACGAAAGAAGACAAGAACATTCTTTGCAAAACGGACGGCTTCATATGGTGGGCCGGTCGTCTTACGAAAAAGTTTAAGGGGCTTCCTCCGTCTCTTTTGAGCCTCTTGTTTCCCTTTTACGATTAAGCTTCGAGGGGCAAGCCAGTTTCAAAGTTTCAATATAAAGGTTACCTCATGACTGCTGATAGGTCTGTTCTCTTAGTGCGAGCCCTTGTGGGCTTTGAGCGTCGAATGATCTGCGTGGGGAGAGTTTCCCGCGCCGTTGGTAGCAGCGCACAGCCCCAGGTAAAATGGGTATCCTTGTTGTTGTGGCCAAACTCTCAAGAAAGCTCTCCAATCGCAACCTGGACGGAGTTTATTGTGATTTTTTCCGCCCTCCAGAAACAAGACGAACCAAGTGTAGCACTTGTACGGGAGGGGAGCATGATGCCGGTCATACCTGAAGCCGCGCTCAGAGAATCATATAAACTGGAGTGAATGACAGACCTTCAGCGGATATGTTATCAAGCTTGCATCGGCCCTCGAGCTCAAAGAAGACATGCTCGGAGAATTTTCCAAACTATCAGACT
Organism: Hymenoscyphus fructigenus; assembly: GCA_001414455.1. Lineage (NCBI taxonomy): Eukaryota > Fungi > Ascomycota > Leotiomycetes > Helotiales > Helotiaceae > Hymenoscyphus > Hymenoscyphus fructigenus. The sequence continues at coordinate 307,815 of LKUV01000033.1, read as the reverse complement.
TCTTTCCATTTAGTAAAGAATGAGAGGTTACTTCTTGTTGTTTTTTGCCTTGGTGCCAAGTAGTTTGGCTCAGGTCAATCCTTTGGTTTCCTTACCACAATGTGCGGTATGATCCACCAATTTACGACCTTTTTTTTTTTTTTTTTTTTTTGTGGAAAAGAAGCTGATACGTATTATTATTTTTTAGCTCACTTGTTTGATAACCTCAGTTCAGGCTTCTACTTGCCAGCTTACCAACACGACGTGTGTGTGTTCGAACGCCCCACTACAAGCAAAGATAGAAAGATGCGTCTTGACACTCTGCACGATTCGACAAGCACTTAGTACGAAGAACACAACATCCACCCTTTGCAATGCCCCTATTCGTAATCGGACAAAATCTTTTGCAGCAATAGTCAACAGCCTCGGAACCATCAGTGGAGTCATAGTAGGATTGCGACTTTTATCAAAATATCTTGCCGAGAGAGCCTTCTGGTGGGACGATGCCGCCATTCTTCTTACACTTGTTTCCGGAATACCATCTTCGGTCCTCTTAGGTCAACTGCTACCAAGAAATGGGGTCGGAAAGGATCTTTGGACAGTCCCATTTCCTAACATTACGACCTTCATACATATTTTTTTTACGGTGGAGCTCCTCTACTTTTTCCAAGTCGCTTGTATGAAACTTTCGATATTATTCTTCTATCTGAAGATATTTCCAAATGGCAGGTTCAAGTACTTCCTTTGGGCTACTATAATATTCGATGCTGCCTTTGGGTTCATTTTTATATTTGCCGCTCTGTTCCAATGCCGGCCAATTCAATTTTTCTGGACGAACTGGGATGGAGAGCACAAGGGAAAGTGCTTCAACAGTAACGCGATGGCATGGTAGGCAATGTCTGAGTTTTTTTTCCTTCTTTGGGTTATTTTGGGAGGATCAAGACCCTATTTCCTCCTCAGATATCTCACTTCCTTTTCTCATAAGCCTCTTGTTGTCCCATCAAATAGACTTCTCAAAAGGGCGACACTGATTCAGAGATTATCTACAGGGCCAATGCTGGAATTAGTATTGTACTAGATTTTTGGATGCTTGGATTGCCGTTAAATCAAGTCATGAAGTTGCACATGAATTGGAGAAAAAAGGTCGGAGTAGCTTTAATGTTCAGTGTTGGGGTATTCGTCACAATAGTTTCGATTCTCCGCCTCAAATCACTCGTCAAGTTTGCTAATTCCCAGAACCCGACTTATGATAATTTCGAAGTTGGAATATGGTCAGATCTCGAAATCAATATCGGTATAATTTGTGCTTGTATGCCTGCCTTGCGCCAGCTGCTCATTCGAACCTTCCCTCGAATGTCAGGAACTTCTGGATCTCATAGCAGCCGAAAACGAAACTATTATCCCAGGAATATCAGTAAACCGAAAGTCATTGGCAAGGGAATCATGGATGATGATTTGGATAGCATTCTGCACGAGGAAGATTATGGGGTAGAGCTAGGAAAGAGAAACCAGGAAATGCACTCGAGGACCGACGAGGAGTCTGGGGGAGGTCCTAGGGGACACTATTAGTTGTTTATTTATCTAATTTCGTATGAGAGGCTCCTTTGACTTGAGTTCCGAGGGAAACAACTGCCATATTCAAATTCTTACAGTTTCTTGGGTGTTATTAGAGTCTTCTGCAACTAGAACAAGGACAGCGACTTTTGTTTTCCAACGCGAGGCTGAGAGCACCTAGTTTTGATCTAAGCGAGATACATAGGAAAGGGGGGAACTCAGTTTACGTTTTATTAACCATTTTTTGCAATAACATCTTGAAACTCGTGAGTTTAGGAAAACAAGTAAAAAGAAAGTTTTCCACTCGGTCGGAACATTGTTTTTACCCCTTGTTTAGAATCTAGAAGAGTTGAGGGAAGTAGAACCATGACTAGCTGACACGGTAAATATCGACATCTAATCTCATACCGAATTCTCACTTCTATCACATCTTGCCCTCAATCTGAATTTGAACGGAACCGCTCCTTTCACTGGCATTCCGCCGAGACCGTGGTACCTGAGAATTAGGTATTTTCTTCTAACAAATCAATGTCGAATGCCGTACATAAAATTGCAAAACTCAAAATTATTCCCTGTTTGGCGAATTGCTGCCCAGGACATTGTCTTACTCTACTACCGTTTGGAACCTAGGCGCTTTCTAAACCTTCTATTGTGAAGGTCGGAAACTCTTCACTTCGTCACTTGAAAATGCCCTTTCCGATAGGACCTTAATTTTTTCGGATGGTTTCAGAGGCCCACTGTAAGGATCTTGAGGGCCAATCAAAAAAACATCTGCCCAAAATGTATCAAGATTCTTAGGGTTATCAGGATTCGCTGTATTCCACATTTTGGGTTCAGTATGAGCAGCACCAGTATTAATCGCTATCGTTTTCCCCCTGCCGGACCAAGAAACAACAAAATCAAAATCGAAGATTTTCGGATTTCAAAATAAGTAGTTCTTGTGGCAATGTTCTGTTTAGCTGCCTGTCACCTCCCGAACTTCATTATTAGCCAATCGGAGAGCTCCTGCGGTCATGAGTCTTAGTTGATAATCCGGCATGTTGTTGTCCACTCCAACCAACAAGCATCACAGTTGGTTGGTACTCACCTTTCTCGATGCAACTCACTACTTGTCCAGGTTTATCGCGCCCTCATTGTCTAGAAATGAACTTTCAAGAACCACCAAAATGTTCATATCAAACCCAAGAATTCTAGAGACTCTTCCATTCTGTTTCTGGTGTATACACTCACAGTTGTTGTCAATCTGGTTCTGTGGAGATGTCACATTCTTAGACTTCGGGCTCAGGGCTTTGTAAGGACTACTAAGTTTTATTCGAGTTCATTCATTAACGTTTACAGCCAATGCCAAAGTACAACATCTTCTTCGGGCATCTTCTAGTTGTCAACAAAATTATATCGTCACTCCTCGCAGATGCCCATGGACATTATCTTCCCGATCAAATCCGGAGGGCCTACCCAGGACTAGGACCAAACTTCTATCTAGATTTGGCACCTTTTGCTCCTTCAATGCTTATTCTTACCTCCCTTGATACACTTCACCAGGTCACTCAACAACACCCCTCGGAAAAATTCCCTAGCATGCGGAAATTTCTCAAACCACTAACCGGCGGACTCGATATTGTTACTATGAAGGGTCAGATGTGGAAGAAGTGGCGACACATATTCAACCCTGGCTTTAGCGCTGGAAACCTGACAACTCTTGTCCCTTTGATTGTTGCAAAAACTGATAATTTCATTTCAATTATTGAGAAGAACTCTGAAAAGCAAGACATCATAAAAATGAAAAACTTGTTAGATGACCTTACGATGGATATTATTGGTTTAGTTGTTTTGTAAGTATTAATTTCCTTGGTGTATCCTCTTTTCCTCAAGCTTACGAAATATCAGGGAGCAAGATTTTGATTGCCAGCGTTCCTATAATCCACTAGTTAGTGGGATAAGGAAGCAGATCCGTTGGCTTTCTTTTGGGGCCGAGCCAAATCTTCTCGTGAGATATCACCCATTCAGGCCGTTGATACATTGGTACTATGGCCCCAAAGTCGACGCACTTGTTTCCCGCGCACTTCAGAAACACATCGAAAATCGTAATCAAGCCGATTCTTCAAGCACAAAATCCGTTATAGGGCTTGCCCTGAAAGCACACGAGTTGGAGAGCTCCCAAGACAACCAATCTGCAACCAGAATGTTCAAAAAACAGAAGATATGGATCCTTTATTCAGAAAGATATGCATGGCTCAAATCAAGCTCTTTTTGTTTTCCGGTCATGATACCACGTCATCCTCACTCTGCTATACTCTCTACCTCCTTTCAAAACATCCGAAATGCCTCAAACGTGTGCAACAAGAACTGGATGAAACATTTTCAACTAATCGGAGACAGATTTCTGAAAGAATCCTCCAAAAACCAGCTCTGCTCAACGAAATTCCTTACACGACTACTGTAGTCAAGGAGTCTCTGCGTTTGTTCCCAACAGTTAGCAGCACCCGTGATGGCGAGCGTGACTTTTTTGTCACAGATGCTCAAGGGAGAAAATTCCCTACTCAAGACTTTCTTGTATGGGTGAATCCACATGCTGTTCACCATTCACCTGCACTATGGGATGAACCGGACGAATTCCAGCCAGAGAGATGGCTAGGGGATAAGCGGAATGATCTCCAAAAGGGAGCATGGAGAGCCTTTGAATATGGGGCAAGGGATTGCATCGGACAAAATCTAGCTATGATGGAGTCAAAGATTGTGATTTGCAAGACTGCTAGGGATTTTGTTATTCGAGATGTCTATGCTGATTTACCAACTGGGTCAAATAAACAGGTGGAAGGGGAGAGAGCTTATCAGGTTCAGTTGAGTCAGCCAACTGGGGACTTGCCATGCAGAATTGAGAAGCTTCATTAGGAAAACTTCGTATGAACTTGCACCTCTCTCCTGGGGAATAACTCTAGCTATGAAATGATAGACAATTCCCGAGTTCCGTATTTACGTACAGTGCATAGCGGGGTTCGTTTTTTGATCCATTATTTTTAAACTCCGTAGGTTCAAGAGTCACTGTCAATACTTTCACGGAGTTCATGTAGTATTAATATTATACCATCAAAGAGGTCTTTTCTATTTCTGGAAGAAGTTTAATCTTGTCATTACTAGAGCATTTCGATTCTCATCTGCCATTTCACGCCTTCGCTTACATTCTGGGTTGAGTGAAACACTAGCAATGTCTTCACCAGTCATCATTCCCACGGATAACAAGTCTCCAGATTCTACCTCTAAAGATGCCGAGAAAGATGTTGTGGGTGATGTAGTAATCGCGGAAAAAACAGATGTAGCCGCACAGGAGCCATATCTCGTCAATGGCCTTCTCTTCTCCCCTCGCTTACAAGCCTCGACCCAGATCTTGTCACTAACAGACTTTTCTTTTTTTAAGGTCACTTGGAATGGCGAAGAAGATCCCCTAAACCCCTTCAATTGGCCCCAACGAATAAAATGGGCAGTCACTTCTTACCTCGCTTGGAGGCATGGCGACTTTAATGTCCTCGACCATGATAGCACCAGCTCTTCCCACCATCTCCAAAGACCTTCATACCGATGATGTGACGACCCAAATGACCCTGTCAATATTTGTGCTTAGTTTTGCATTTGGTCCTATGGTTTTGGCTCCTATGACTGAAGTTTTTGGTAGGAAACCTGTCTGGGTTCTTTCGGGTTGCTTTTATATTCTCTGGAATACTGTTTGTGGGTTTTCTAAGAGTAATAGGGTTATAATTGTGAATCGGTTTCTTGCTAGGCTAGGAGGGAGTGCTGAATATGCTGTAAGTGAAAAATTGGAAAGGGGGATGAAATAAGTTTTGTTCTAATTACTAGTGTCTAGGCCTCAAGTCCAGTCAGATCCGATGTTTGGCGTCTTGAACAACGTGGACATTCATTCGCGATATCGACTTTCCTCCCCCTCTTTGGTCCAGCATTCGGGCCAATTTTCGGTGGTCTCCTTACCTCTTCCGTCGGATGGCCGTGGCTATTTTGGGTACTATCGATCTTCGATGCTATCTTAGTGCTTTCTACCCTCTTTCTATTTCCCGAAACTCACGCCGGGACAATTCTCACCCGTAAAGACAAAGCTTTACGCAAGAAAACCGGCCAGCCATACTATTCCGCCTTCGAGCGAGAGAGCGACTCGCTTTCTCACCGCCTTAGTGTCAGTCTAGCACGTCCATGTCGACTTCTCCTCACGCAACCCCTCATCCAACTCATGTCACTCTATCTCGCCTTCAATTACGGCATTCTTTTTATCGTTCAGTCTACTTTTGCCACTCTCTGGATTGAAGGTTACGGGCAATCGGTGTCTACTTCCGGACTTCACTATATCTCCATTGCGATTGGCTGCATAATTGCATCGTTACTTGGAGCACGTCTTATGGATCATGTATGGCAACGTTTGAAGGCACGAGCAGAAGGCATGACTCAACCCGGGTATCGCGTACCCCTGATGATTCCGGGTGCGATAATTATTCCCGTTGGTCTCTTCTGGTATGGATGGTCTGCTCAAGCTCGTGCATTTTGGCTTCTTCCTGACATTGGAATTGCCATCTTCAGCTGTGGGATTATCGTTGGGACTCAGGCGATGCAAGCTTATGTTATGGATTCGTTCTTGGGTTACGTTGCAAGTGCAAGTGCAGCGAGTCAATTACTTAGGAGTATCGCTGCTTTTGCGTTTCCTTTGTTCGCTCCGAAAATGAACCAGAATCTTGGGTATGGGTGGGAGAACAGCCTGTTAGTGTTCATTTCTATTGCTATTGGGTTTCTGGCTCCGATTATATTGTGGAAATTTGGTGCTGTTTTGAGAGCCAAGGGTAAACCATAGTGGTAAGAGAAGTGAACACTGCTTTGCGAACACACTATTTCTCATTACTTTGGCCCTTCTCGAATAATTACGGCTATTTCCCGGGAACTCCAGAGAACTACGTTTCCATTTGCCCTAGCACAATCGAAGTCAAGGTAGGTGTTCGCAGAGTAGTGCCTACTTCTCTTAGGTTTGGTTTGGAAAACATGGTTGCATTCATTCTTCTCGCCTTCTCACTTAGATATTTTGAGATATTTTGGAATTAGAATAGAAGATTAGTACAGAAAAAGAACTATCCACTGCCGCAAATAACTGGAAGATGGGATAGCTCTGGGGATAAGTTATCTACAAGTATGATCTAGTTAGATCTCAGTATTTTGCTCAACAGTTCTGGAAAATATTAAATCTGATATTGCGTCAACGAATCGTTTCACTTACTCTTCTTTGGGCTTCCAATCCTCCACTTTGAAATAGTATCAGGATACTTACTTGCACGTGATACTCATCCCCAATCTGTGTTATAATCGCTGTATTTAGTAAATGAACTAAGCGAAACTATGGATAAAATTCAACCAATTAAATCGTGAACAGTGCTATCTATTTACAATGCTTTATTTGAACTATCACATGTATCGCACGTGCAAAATATCTACCCCTATGAACAAGTTTCTCGATAACTTTGTTTTATAACTTTGAATCATCGCTTCGGCTTGATTTAGAGCTGCACGTACGAAATCCAAATTTTGCGGTGTATATTCTTGTTACCTACATATCAAAAATGATTCGTCATGCTAGTGTGAAGCTGATAAATCCAAATAAGCGAGCTCCTAAGCCGTTCAATACAAAAAACCAGTCGATGACGCCAAAATACCATCAATTTGGCAGCCTTCCGAAGAAATGGCAGCTAACACTAACGAATATAACGAGAAAGCAGACATCTTCAACCTGGCAAATAAGGATGGTCGTTTTGTAAGAAAAGAAAGTCAATTCCGCAACACCGTGGTTGCAGATCCGAATGCGGACTTTCCCGCCGAAAGTGGAAGATATGTATTATACTTGAACTTGGGATGTCCTTGGTATGAAGACACGAATGATTCTTGAATCCTACTGATTCAAACAGGGCCCATCGTGCAAATATTGTCTACAAGTTGAAAGGTCTTGAGAATGTGATCCAACTTGTTACCATGGGGTACAAATTGACACCCGAAGGATGGTAATACTACTCTCTCAGCTCGCGACATATTGCCAACATTACTAACATATCCCAGGATTTACGACGGACCTACATCAGACCCATGTGATCCACTCTATGGTTTTACGAAGCATTCTCAGCTTTACTTCAAAGCTGATCCCGAATATACCGGACGATTCACCGTTCCAGTTCTATGGGACAAGAAAAAAGAGACCATCGTCAACAATGAGTCCTCCGAAATCATTCGAATGCTATACACGGCATTTGATGAGTTCATCGCCCCTTCACTTCGGGAGACTGCAAAACCGCTTTACGGAGAACCCTATCGAATTGAAATTGACAGAATGAATGCGTGGGTATACGATACTATCAACAACGGGGTGTATAAATGCGGCTTTGCTACATCCCAGGCGGCATATGATGAAAACATTATCCCCCTTTTCAAATCCCTGGATTTTCTGGAGGAACACCTGGAGAGACACAAAACTCCCTTTTTATTTGGCGACCACATCACAGAAGCTGACATCCGGTTATATCCAACAATTGTTCGTTTCGATTCAGCATACGTTACGATTTTCAAATGCAATCTCAAGATAATTCGTTATGATTACCCCAGATTGCATGAATGGTTGAAAAGATTGTATTGGGATACTGGAAAGGAAACGAATGGTGGTGCTTTTGGGGTTACGACACATTTCAGGGCCATTAAGGAGGGGTACACGCACTCTATGAAGGGAAATATTGTTCCTGCTGGACCAAACCCAGATATCTTGCCGTTATAAGTACATTGAAATCGTTCCCCAGATCACCTTACACGCATTAAATTTGCAACCCTCGCTTAAAAGGGGAGCGCTGCTTAGAATTTACCACAGATTGTTGCCTGTCAAGATTCTCCCAAAATCTCGACCTTTCTCTAGTGTTTAAAAAGTCCCTTCTTTTCCCCCTTACTCGGTGTTTCTACCGACTCTCCGGCTCCATAGTATGTTTCCGCATACGGTGGGACAGTTGTTGAGCTTTCACCAAACTCGGGGTTTCGCTTTGTCAGAAGGATTTCCCCCATCTTCGTCCCAATAAATTTCCTTGAACGGTGGAGCAGGGAAGCTAGAGCAATTATAGCAATTGCCCCTACGAAGACCCCGATTCCAATCCCTGCTTTTGTACCAGGTCCGAATGTTTCTTTCGTTGTTTCCGGTGTTGTCGTTGGAGCAGACGATGCAGTGCTAATTACAGGTGTACTTGTACCCTGGCCTGTCAGTAGTGTGACTGCCGTGTTGGTGGTGGAGGAGGGTCGAGAGGTGGAAGAGTCTGAAAAGGTGTAGGATAAAGTTGGACAATTGAATGTAGTGGTAACGCAGTCTGAGTTTAATCGAATGGAAGAATCGGTATTGTAACTTACGACACATGCGATGCATGCTAACGTAGGATTTATGGTGGATGCGAGGGAAAGGGAGGGTTGAGTGCTGGAAGTCGAAGTGATGAAAGTTGAACTGCTGGAAGTCGGTATGCTGGAAGTCGTGGGATTATCGATGGATGTGTGTGTATTGGGGGTGTCCACCAAGGTGGTCGTGACAAAGGTGTCTGGCGGTGTTCGATCATTGAATGAGAAGGCAGCCGACGACCAGCCGCCCCTCGAACCCGCCTCGATAATTGACAAATCGAATACCATGTTCACCAGCAGGTCAGAGGGTACGTCCCATACAAATGACCCCGTAGCTCCATCTATATCTTTTCTTTATCAGGTTCCAACACCCTCCCAAGATGAGAAGCTTTGAAAAACTTACTGTCTGGACCAACCTGCATACCGGCAGCAATTGGAAAACTGCCATCATGAGGACCCAGCTTCATACTAACATTACGGGGAGTGGGATCCCAAGTGATTCTGTAAGGTTTCCCGGGTTGTATTCCATCAAAGTTGTTTGTGATCTTCGTCATCGCAAGAAACACTCTGCGCGCATAGGTTTGAAACCTCCAGGAATGAATTGTGGGTTTCAGCCGTGACTTATCGCCTTTCTTTGGTTTGATAACTGAAGATGGCGAGGAGTTTTGCGACATGCGATGGGGATTGCGGCAACACAATAAGAACAAGCTTCCTCATATATTCCAACCTGCAGGAAATGTTACATATGCCAAGAAGAAAATGTTCACACCCCTGAAGCTCACATTACAAGGGGGGCCGTTTTTGTGTTACCGCGTGCAACACAACGAGCTGCTGGGACGCGAGAGGGTCGTAACTCTGACTCGCGACTTAATGTTTCCTTTTAGAAACAAACTTAGTGATGTACAGGGCTGAAGTGTACAGTTTCAAGACCTATCGCAGTTTAAAGGGAATTGAAGGGGGTAGCAGATTCAATTCGAGAATCAAGGGTTGGGAGATAATCTCATCTCGTGATATGCACTCGCCCACCCACCTCCTGCAGACTACTATATCTGTTCCGAACCACCCAACCAATATTTCCAGCTATTACCTTTGCAATCGGGCTTCCTGATAACAATAATGCCTATCCGGTTTGAAAGTAACTCGTTTCTAGTCTTCTAGAAATTCTCTGCTTGTCATAACGAACACCCCGTCTCTGTAACCTCCCTTCTAGGGGCCTTTTCGTATTCTTATACAGCGATATGCAAAACTAGGCAAGAGCCTCACAAAATCGACTTTCACGCCCCTCGATATCAATCGACAATTATACTTTCTAAAATTAATTCCTTCGAGATATAGAATACGTGCACTGCACTTGCTATATACCTCAAAGGGCTTAATTCTAGGAAGCGTTGTTTTCGTGAAATAAATAGGAGGGCGTTCCTCGATTTTGGTGTCGCATGCTTTTTGGTGTTCGTGGAAAAAGAGGGGTTTTTACGCTAGTCCTGCATATGGCTGTAACTCAAAGGACTGCAAGATCCTTAGTAAATTTCCATTCTACCAAACTGGGGTTGTCCCCAGTACCAACCTCGTTAAAATAGGGCGAAATGACAGGAGATAGACAGGAGAGAAAGACACCAGCCAGAAATATCAATCCCTAAACTTAAAAATGGTGCCGTGCATATTGATAGCAATTATTCTCCACAGCACTACATTTTTCATCAACAAAAGGGGGTTAAGCGAGTGAAAGTCCACTTGTCACTTTGACAGCAGTCAAAATCCCCGATATCAATCCCTCAAGCAAGAACTGAAATTTTCTTCTCTCTCTTCTTAGCATCAAGAATAACACTGTTTTTTTTAATATAAATCTCAGCCTCTTCCCCAACCAAAAACGTACTACATTTTCTTACCTCCCCTAATTATTCACCAGTGAGTGCCAAAACTCCCAGCGGTAACTTACTGACTCTCAATATCTCTTTTTAAGAAAGCTTTATGTTGTGTTTGAAAAATTGAGTTACAGGTAGATGAGTTTGGCTATACCTTTTTTTGCTGAACTACTTCACCAGGGGTAGCAGGAATTCGTGACTGTAGTTTAAGGCACCTTCCCCTTCTACAGTTCTCCTAACCCTTCTAGAAAATAAAGGCAACATGATTCTAATTGTTCCGGCCTTGTAGGACAATCGAATTGGTTTTCCAAGTCCTGGTTGAACAATTAAGGGAGCAGCATAAAGGTGGTCTGCTCTTGACTAGTTACGAATTCCTACACCCCCCGGTGCTTATTATCTTATTTCACAAAAGTCCAAGGAGAGGAATAAACCATTAAATTTCCATCATCCGGCGGTGATGAAGAATAGACGTAATTCATCAAATCAAATGGTCGTAGTAGAATTACCTTCTCGATCTGTTGACTTATTAAATTCCGAATTGGTCCGAGAGGCCACTTTACTGACATACGTTAAGACTCCAAGGTCTTGTAAGACTTCTTTTAAGATTGCATACCAACCTCGCGACTCCCTATATTGACCCAACTTTAACAATACCAAACATCGAGGTCGCGTGACCTATGCCACGTGATATATCGACTTTCCAAGCTTGATGTCAAGAATAGGACCAGAATTCGGTCAGCATTTAGTCTTCTTATGATTCGCAGGCCTCTTTGTTTCCATACTCAGAAGCCTAATGGTCACAAGTCAAAATATCCAAATCTGGATTCAAAAAAATACGGCTGAGTTGACTGTTTTAACGAAGGCGTGATAATACCACCACGTAGCGTAATTTCGACCTCTCCGCAAATAAGGCAAGAATAAACATTTGCCACAATTTTATGGTGTTTTAAAGTGACATCGCATTGATCTTTGAACCACTGCCTAATTCCCAAACACCGGCGCCTAGCGTAAACACGTAACAAACTAGTCACCTCCAAACATCACAAAATTAGGTACCTAATATCTGAGAGTATTTAGGTCCAGCCTTCAAGTCCCCTAAACTAACCTTCCAATATAGCCAACGAAGTTCATACCATTCAAAACAAACAAACCAAATTCAAGATGTCAGCCTCCAAGCACACCATCATCCCAATCCAACCCCCAGATCTCCCCGCCTCGGCATCTTTAATCCACGCCTCCAAACTCGCTCTGACCATAAATCGACTCCTCTATAAAAACTGGCCGGCGACAGAAGTTCAAGAAGCCCAATGTCTCAATGCAGTAACCAATGCAGCGCAAGACCCGACAATGGAGACTTTCAAAGTCGTTGACCCAGAAACCCAAGAATTGATCGGCTACCTCGCGCTTTCTAGAAAACAACCAAAAGAGGAGGGTGAGACGCCGGTAGTGACGGTTGATGAGAAGTTTGAGAAGGGAATTATTGAGTGGGTTAATAAAGCCTCCAGCGCTTTACGAGGAGATTTCGAGAAGAAGGATCATTTTAGTATGTCTTCCGCCCCTTCCCCAAAATCAACGTCTTGCTAAATCCAAAACAGGACTTACATTCATATGCGTTAAGCTCGAGAACCGTCTTCAAGGAATCGGCTCGGAGTTAGTTCAACTAGCCATTGAAAAAGCAAAAGCCGAGGGAATACCTCTCGCCGTTACCTCAGAACCTGCATCCTATGAATTCTTCAAGAAGTTGGGGTTTAAAGAGGGAAATCATCATGAGATTGATTTGAGTGAACATGCGCCTCCATATAGTGGATTTGGGGCGTTTAGATTAACTGGGATGCTTTGGTCGCCTAAGAAGTAGTTAGGAAGATTAGTTCTTGTGGAATTGCGACAAACTCGTCACCAAATATGTATGAGCACCATTCAAAACAAAACCAAAACAATCACTGGAGTTTCCCATATATGTCTTGTCCAAATGACCTTTGAAGGAAGGAACGAGTTTGACGGTGTCGCGATATTTTAACATTCGGCGAGGCAGGAGCGAATATCGAGGGAAGGAACGCGACCTTATTTTTAGTGATCACCCCCCTAAGTTCTAGCTACCTGGCCCCTGGAGCTTACGATCACCGCCCTAAATTCTAGTGGTCGAGCACCTGGCGGTTGGCGATTACAACCCTAAGCCTCAGGGATCCGTCCCGTTCCCGCCCCCGCGAATAAGCTTCAGCGTGACAGCGACATATCTTAACTTCCCAGCTGTTCAAAGTGATCTCGAAAAATAAATTTCCTTAGTCTGACCATGCGGACGTTTCTATACTCGTTTAACTCGACAAACCTTTATAAAAATAACATTAGACTTAATAGACGCCATCATCGACAAGCTATTAAAACCCCTATAGATTTTTTTTCCAGCTTTAAATTTCTGTTTCCCTCGATGTAGCTTCATTCATGGTCAAATTAATCCTGATCGCATTTGAGGGGATAACATCCAAAGACCTCGTTAATAATGAAAACAAGCATCTAGAGAGGTAGGATTAATTAATGTTGTTTATTCAAGGAGGTTGGGTCAATTGACAACTCTCCTCTCATAACCTGGCTGATGAACATGATACTCCCACCCACTTTTTTTTGCTAACTCTTTGGGAGTAAGCTTGTAAGTAAGCTTGTAGTAAGCTTGCAAGTAACGAGTGAGCCACGAGTAACCTGTAAGTAAGCTACAAGTTAGCTTCGAGTTAGCTGTGAGTAAGCTCATCACCTCAGCCACATTCACACAAGCACTCACGTGCTACATACCCCTCTCTTCGAGGGTGTATATTTACTTTATTACATGTCGTCTTCAGTCTATCAAAGACCAAAAAACCCCTCTTAAAATCATGCAAGAAATTGGCTTCGACATCTCAGTCACACCGAGGTCAAGCCTTTCCGTCGTAATATGAAATCCACAGCCCCATAGTCTTCAATGACATCCATCGGTTACTTAGTGAAGCTGTCGAAAACGAGACTAGTGCTAGACTCATCGTACAACTCCCGTCAAGTGACTGGAGAACTCTCAGAGTCCACCTTAATCAGGGGGTCGGATTCAAGTGGTTTGTTCCTTCCCTGACTTCAGCAACCAACCCCAACCAACCCGACAGGAGATCGCTCCTACCTCGAACCATGACAAGCGCTGAGTCGTTGAGCAACTTCTCGCCTGAATCAAGAGGTCCGTTCCTTCCCTGGCTGGATCTGCCCTTCAACTCAACCATCTTAGGAGAAAGTTAACCAGAGGTCACTCCTTCCTTCATAACCCAAACTCGCTTTGCTACGGGCCTCTGGCTTATCTTGGGAAAGTCAAGTTCGTCTTCGGGAAAAGAAAGAAATAGTTGACGACGGGGGGACCTCTGGGATATCACCGAGTTGATTTTCTATACACTACATCAATTATACAAGAACCAAAATACGAGCACCCATCTCCTTCCATATAATACAACCCATCCAGGTGACTCGGAAATATAAAAATAGCAAAAAGGGTATCAAGCACGAAACGCTCTCATCATCAATCCCGCCTCAACCCAGACACCAAAGACGACTCCAGTGTAGCAAGATCAAACCTCATAAAAGTAATCCTCATCCAACCCCTCCCTCTCAGGAACAACCCCCGCCCCCGCCTCCTGCGCAAACTCATCCCCAAGCCTAACATTCAACAACCTAATCTTCAACCCATAATCCCCCACCAGTCCCACAAGCTTATTCGTCTCCGCCGTAATAGGCGCCTGATTAAGCAGCATAAGCAACCCATCCAACCACTCACTCGCAAGACTATGCGTAGGCGGCATAAGCGTCAAAATAGCCCGTTCACTCAACTCCCCACTAGGGCGTCCCCGATCCTCGGGGGTCCCAGAGAAACTATTGATAGTAATTTTGGTGGTGGAATTAGGCGTCTTAACTTGTGATGCAGTGTGTGTGCGAAGGGTTGAGGCGGAGGAGATACTCGAGGACTCGTCGTTGGATGCTGAGACGTTTGAGACGACGGAACTGATGGTGGATAAATCGATCTTCTCAAGTAACTCATCCAACGTAGGGTCTTGCTCCCGCTGCGTGATGAAATCCGCATAATGAAGATACCTCCGATTATGCGAGAGCCTCACATACCTCCAAGACGCAATCGGTCCCCGTCCGCTCCTTCCGTAATCTTCTGAGTTGGCCTTGGGCAGACTCCTTGGAAACCAAGCGCCATCTAAAAGACAGCGAATCCGTTGTTCCTTGACGAATTGGAGGGCTTCCTGTTTCAACTCATCACGCACTTGGTGCAGATGTTGACCCCATTCATCCTCGAAATTCAGTTCCAGAATTTCCATTTGTAATTCTCGGAGACGCGCGTAATCGAACTCGGAAAGTTCTTCTTCGACTTCTTGGACGTCTTTTGTTCGGGATGCTTGGCCGACGACTTGCTCGATGAGGATGCGGACTAGTTCTGCGACTTTGTCGAAGTCGTCTCGTTCTGCGCCGGTGGCTTTCCAGAGGCGGAAGAATGCGTGGAGACTGGCTGTGTGGAGTCGCGACCATTGTAAAAGAAGAGGTCGGAAGATTTTATCGTAGTTTTTCATGCCGTCTAGAACGAGATAACTCTTTGCGTCTTCGACATCTGATTTCTCCACCTCGAAATGCTCATATAAGATGACAGTACACGCCAAACTTGCCGTCGCGATGGGGCATCTCCCATGCATCGGCCGTGTCGATTGCTCCAGCAGCAACTTTTGAAATGAATCCTCCTGTTTCCGCACATAATCCGTGAGATCCATCATCCCCAAAAAGCCCGTAGGGTCAAACTCCCAAGCCGGACTCTCAGTCTCAAATCCAAGTCGTCGCCACTTCTCCGGATTATGTTTCCTACTCCCCTTCCTCATATTCCCTGAGCTCCCCTCCGTCAACTCCTCTGTCCTCGTAACATTAACAGTCAAGTCCTTCTTCTCCGGCGCACTAGCAAGATGCAACCCCTTCAAAGCCCGCCTATGCTCCGGCTTCTCCAAATCCACATTCACATCCCTCCACTTCTTCAACAACACCTTCGTCAACGCCTGAAACTCCAGCAAAGGATGTGCAAGATCTTGCATAGCACTACTCTGCATCAACCCATAAACCGCCTTAATAACGCCCAAATCCTGCAACCTCTTAATAAACTTGGGCCACTCCTCCACCGTCCCACCCGTCTTCGTAGTTCCATCCCCTTCATTCGTAACAGCATCCCTCATCAACGCATTCAAAAGCATCAAAGCATTCGCGCAAAGCGCATGATCCGCACTGTTAAGCTGATTAACCACCATCTCGAAAAACTGCGGATAAACCGCCACCGCCGGCTTCAGCGCACGAAACCCAAAAGCCCCCGGGCTCCTCAGGGCCGCTGTGCGATTACTCTGCGAATGCGACACGATGGCAACGCAAATACTCATCGCGCCCCGCAGAATATTAACCAAAGGATGCGTAACAATAAGCTCCACCACTCTCTCAACCAACTCCCCAGATCCAGAAGCTTCAAAGACTTCCCAGCCCATATCTACCTCTAGAAGTCGGGAGAGCGATTGTAACGAGTATGCAAGCGTGTTTCCACCTGTTGTCATGATGAGACGTCGAAGAATCGTGAGGCCCCCCGAGGAGATGAAGAGGTCTGCGAAGGAGGGGTCGTTGATGGAGGACTGGAGCTTGAAGACTGCCATTTTTCGGAGGGCATCTTCATCGCTGCTCAGGCGGGAGAGGAGGGAGGGGATATCGGCTTGGTCCATAATCATTGATGCGGGTGTATGGATGGGGTTCAGGTTAGGTTTGAGGTTCAGCCTGTGGTCGGCTTGTGTAGAGATGGAGGAGCTCCCTGGCTAGTGGCAGAGATCAAGATCGGTTGGTCTTCTTATCAAGGGCATCGAGGGTCTTCGCAATGAACCGAAATGCTTGTTGTTTAGGGGCTGAAGTTCGGCTGGTCTCAATTGTGGTTGCGGTGTTGTGAAGTGTAGTGGAATTGTTTTTGTGGGTCTGTGCAGGAGGTCAAAGAGTCTAGAGTTATCAGAATGTCAACAACATGGAGCTTCTAAAATCTCAAGCCTTTGATTAGTTTTTTTCTCTATCGGATTACTTTCTCTCAAAAAATAATTATCATTGTTCTTTGCACTAGGGTATGTCTATAAACTTCGAACCTTCTCATCTATCTCAAGCCAATTTAATTCTAATATGCTAACAACAAAGCCAGCCGTCATCGTTTTTGCAAAGCTATATGCAAAGAAAAAGCAGAAATCTATCTACCAAAAGAACTCCCGCTAATGTAGCAACCTCACCCATCTCCATATATACATTTCCTCCCCTTCAAAAACAAAAGAAATATTATCTTCAATAAAACTTCTTCTCCCCACTACTACCACTCATATCCGTCAACGCTCTCCTCGGCGCCGCAATAGGCAAGTCGCCTCTATCCCTCGCACTGTCTCTAGCTACCGCCTGAGGACTAACGATGCCCGTTCTAGGATCAATCCGCCCTTCCAACATAGGCGTACCCTCCCCAGTAGAGCTCCGTCTTGGAGGACCACGAGGATCCGCCCAGTTAGCACTGTTCGAACCTGAAGCCTCAGGGATGTCCGGCATGACAAAATCCCGTTCGCGTGTTCCAGCTTCCAACTCATCAAGGTTCGTCCCCTCCTCATTCTGTCCAAGCTTACTCCTTCCCCGGTTAAAGAAGCGATTCATATGTGTGCGTCCAGAGTTACTACTAGGAACCTTCCCAAATGCACTTTCCCGACTGGTAGTTCGACCCAGAGAAGTTCCATCTTCGCTCGTTCGTCCGTCCTTAGAAGCTCGAGGGGCGGGTGGAGGAGATGTGAATCTGGGGATAACAACTGGGGCGCGGTCTTCGTAGACATCGCCATACACGTCGCCAGATGAAATACCAGACATTCCGAGCGAGAAATCTACACGTTTAGACATCTGACCTAGTGATTCGCCGCGATGTCTCGCATTGGAGTCTGCTCGCGAGCGTAAAATGGACGGATGGCTTCTAGGTAGTTGGAGGGAACCGGTGCCTGTTGAGGTTTGTCGAGAAACAAATGGGGGGTCATTCGTAGGAGGTGCAAATTGAGATTCTGGCGCGCCACTAGGAGAATGTCCATTGTTGGATCCATTTCCCGGTGGGTAGGCACCGTGGAGGTAGACTGGGTAATCTTGCGCGGCGCCTGCTAATCTCATGCGTGGTCCTTCGATACCGAGTTCAGTCATGGTAACCATCATTGCGCAGATGAATTTGTTTCGGCGTTGGAGACGGAGTAATTCGTTTTGCCAGTTGGATTTGTAGAAGAAGACGACGTTGAGGGTGATGGAGTAGGCTTCGTAGATGGTGGTTAATTCGGTGAGAATGTTCTTTTGGTATTCGCGATTTTCTGAACCGACGAATTCTAGGAGGCGTTGACGGAGAGAATCGATTTGTTGAAGAGTGGTGCCGAATTTGACGGTTACTGGGACCGCTTCTGCGAGACCACCTGACCGACGTTGATTGAGGATGAAGAGGGTGTTGAGGTAACTGTTGGGTGCTTGTACTACGTGACCCTCCATCTTTTTGAACTCGGTATAAAGCAAAGAGATGGTTTTGACGAAGTAGTCATCTCCCTTCATCTGCGAACCAGTGTTACCATAAATAGTGACACGATCACCAACATCGAATGGATGCTTGACGAATACGAAGATACAGGATTGTAAAAACTCCTGAGCAGTTGCGGAAAACAGCCAAGAAAGAGCCAATACCGAGGATCCAAGTGAGGTCAAGATACCGGAAGCCGATGTCGAAATGATGGAAATGAAGACGAGGATGGTGATGATGCCGACGATAAATAGGAAGATGTCATCAAGCTTTGAAACAACGGAATCCAAATCTTTGAGAGATGCTGTGATGGCTTTTCGTTCCCTTCCAATTTCAACACAAACCGCTTCCAATTCTTCCATGGAAATATCTCCATTCAAATCTTTGTCAAACATGGTGAATGCTGCGTTTGCCTCTTCATCGTTATCAAATGCGGGTCTTAAATCATCTGAAAGTACGGTCTCTGAATCATCGTCCTGTACAAAAGTGCGGTAAAGTCGTCGAGCCAAGACTTGGGCGCCACCAGTAGTGCTGAGAAGTTGGAGAATACTATGAAAATGTTAAAGTGGGTTTTCAACAAGTAGAGAACACAACTTACACTTGATGCGGATGGGTACTCGTCGCCACAGCCTTTCCTGTGAAATCTCCAGCAACCTTAGCAGCAGTATCTCCCACTTTAGACATGACTTGACGAGCATTTTTCTGTGCCTTGGTAACATATTGCATAGGAGTTCGTGCTCCTGAAGCGGTACCACCTTGATTTCCTCTCCGGTCCTCAAACTCAGAGTCCTCCATGGCAATCTTCTCTTTGGAATACTTGTAAAGTTTGACCAAACTAGAAATTTGAAACTTGTTAATCTCAATTCTGTCGGCGTAAGTTCGCAGGTGGAAACTGATAGCGATGAGCTGAATGATGATCTTCTCGATGAAATTCAGGGTCGCGGCCACAAAAAGAGAAATGATAATCTTGTTTACAATCGACTCCCATTGTCTTGTATTCTTATCGCCGTCGATGTGGTGATTCTTCATGGTTGGGAGGAAGGAGATTTCGATTGCAAGCCACCAGAAAAAGAGTGTTGCTGGCAGCTCAAGTTGTTTGCCAAGATCTCTCCATTTCTTTTCGTTGTTGGTGAAAATACTTGCAACCATACCCATTGGGTAAGGAATACATTTTGAGAGAATCTGAAGGACTTAGTGATTTGTTCCAAAGCATATTTGGTTCTAGAAACTTACTCTACCAGCCCACAGCGTTAGCCAGACCACCTCAAGCCAAATACCAAACCAGAAAAGTTTAACATGCCCAACATGTGCAGATGGGAATACCCATACACCAAGTAGAGTTGGGATCAACAGTATCAAAGTCAAAGGAGCGATATAGAAAAAATATCGGACCAAGAAACTTGAATTGTGAATCTTTTTGAAAACTCTAGCAAATTTGGTAGATGGGTTCTCGGGTGGTTGATAGACTTTCGTCTTTTCGTGTATAGGTGTAGTATCAATATCAAAATCGTCGACGGGTTCCGGGGCGGTCCGCGATCTCGATCGAGCCATGGATCTGGATCTGTTGATGTTGTCTTGATTGGACTCTGCCGCACTCGAGACGACCCGTTCCGCATGCAACATTTCCAAATCATCTGCCAACCGACGAGACTGTTCCCGCTGGCCTGAAGGGGACAGGGGAGAGCGACTTTGAGGTCCGTCATCTCCCTTCATATAACTGGTGGTGACTCGTAGATGATTGTGATCGATTTCGTCACTTTCCGTCTCGCCTTGTAGTGTTCCATCTCCATCCGAGGAACGTCGCTCGTGTGTACCTTGTGTCTCTGGGCGTTGGCTTGTCGATTGAGCGGGTTGGAAGGCGGGGAAGGAGTATTGCTCCTTTTCGTTGACTGGAGAAGACATTGTGAATTCAAGTTGGGATCGGGTTGGGAGTTGAGGGTTGGAGGTTGTCTCTCTTTTCTCGAGACGCTTTGATGGCTTATCGTGGAGAACAAAGGAAGCTTCCCCACTCGTTCTAATAAGAGCAAATCATAGGACGTCGAAGCTCCACGGTTTTGTTCTGCTTCTTCCAGAAGTGGCGTAGAAGGTTTGGGTATTTTATTCCTGTTGGGAGCTCTTTTCGATGCTGCCAGCTGGACTGTAAGTTTTGGAGGTGTCGTTCCAATTGATATGCCCTTCAAACGAGTGTGATGTCAGTTGAGCACTGATTGGAGTAGGAGGAAACGAGGATTCGCGTTGGTGAGAGGTCGGGAAGAGAGGACGAAGAGAGGACGAAGAGAGGACGAAGAGAGGACGAAGAGAGGACGAAGAGAGGACGAAGAGATCAAGTTGAGTCAGGTTGAGTGGGAACTCTTCATAGCGTACAGACGCGGTAGAAAGTGAATACAACCGGCAGATCCAAGAGTTGCCACTCTTTTGCAGAGGTAAGGTTGAACTAGCTCTTTTTCTCGTAGAACGTCCAGCCCGTCTTCTTGTTGGTGAGTCCTGGCAGTCCCCTTTTCCCACAGCTTCAATCCCTGCTCACCACATCCATCCCACCCACACTGCTTCCCCTGATGCTCCCTGGACGCGCCGCGCCATCTACCTACCAGCACATCGGACCGGGTACCGCACTGCCATAAATAGGAAAACCTTGGTCTATCAAAACAATTGCCCGCCTCTGATTGGAGCCATTTGTTTGCACGAATCGCCGCTTCCCTCCCTTCTGGACACCTAGCGGGTCCCTCTAGATCGCCAAGTGACGCTTGTCTTGCACTCTTCACAAAACGACGTCATCTGCAACAGTTCCCTTTTTCCCTTTTTCCCTTTTTAGCTTTCCCCTTTCTCCCCTTCTCCCCTTCTCCCCTTCTCCCCTTCCGCGCTTTCCTCACGACGGACCGATTCCCATCATTCGTCACTCAATCAATCGTCGCTCCATTGAAGCTCGAAGCTCGCCCTTCCTCGCTCACATGTTGTAAGCTTCACTCGCGTTTCAAAGGAATCTCCCGCCTGCAGAAAATAAAATTCAACTGGTACAATCAAGCATCCTTATCGTGATTCCCTCCCTATCAGCCCCCTGGATCAAATTAAATCTGCAGGGGAACGATAACAGACCGGGTTCGCTGCAGCCAATCGTTGCCGCCATCTCGCACATTCGGTGGGGAAAGGTGGAACGGATGGCTGACTTAAATTCCGCCACTTGCTCACCCGTCGTGGAGGAGGACGTGTAGATGTGGGGGTCACCCAACAAATTTATTTTATATGGAGAGCTGTGTTTCCCGTCTAGACTTGCAGAGGGAAATACAATACGAGAAGGAACTGGGAAATCCTTGATGCTCTTCCCATGCGAGGTGAGAATTCTGGCTTTTAGTTGCTGGAGCTTGGATATCTCATGTGAAGATCCCTGGCCGAGTGTCCGGATTTCGCGTTTTTGGGTGGGCTGGTGGAGAATCTTGACATCTGATCATCGTGGAGAAATATGAGGGTCTGGAGAGCTGGTCTCCATCCTGACGATCGCGTGCTTACTTTTTGTGGTTCTGCTTCGTCTTTCTTGCCTTTTTTGGGGATGGGATGGGGATGGGATGGGGATGGGATGCATCGCCGATTCAAATATTTGTGGTCATTCTGCGCTCTCGAGTTTTATTTCACTCCATTTCTTTATTCCGACACAATTGTATATGTGCAAAGAAAAGGCTCTGCAGAGCTACGTTCAGTCCGCTCGTTCTCAGATGCAAGAAAATTTTACCAAGTTACGAGAAATATTGGTTCTATACCTGTGAGATATCTTTCTGGAGGTTCTATACTCACACCCCACATGGATATTATTTATCAGGGCTTCTGTCTTTCTACTTTCAAGTCGACATTTGATGACTTGATGAAAAGCCTAGTCTACGTCCCAAAAATACATTTCCTGCTTGAAGGTGGGAACCTTCGGGAGCTTGACATTCTTACGCTTCCACTAGTGTGGGAATTATAGGACTCGCAATGTATCTTACTCTTGGTCCCACATTTTCATTCTTGGAATTATCTCTTTTTGAATATATCTAGATTTCTGCGAATGGGACATGCTCTAGCTCAAACCCCTAGGAAATATCCTTTCTATAATCTTTCCAGGCTTGTTCTGAAATGAAAGAGAACTATCTTGAGAAGCTTTGCTCAAAAACAGGAACCGGGTGTTCTGTGAAATAATTACACGTGACCTCGCACGTGTTTCGGGGTAAAGCGTCTCTTGAACTCTGGTACAAACCTGGTTCCATCTAGTTACTATATAATATGATGGGACTATCTAGTATGCATAGTTATGAAGTCTCTAGGTAATTCCAGATGCCGAGGTCTAAATGTGTCGTCAACCGTGTGAGAACTTACCTGCCTACCTTTATTTAACTCAATTTTTACAAACTCGAACATCATTCCCTTGATACTCTTCACAAATACTTCATTCTCGCCATGGAATCTCACCGGAAAGCTGTTGATCAAATAGCGACTGATGTGAAAGGGTTCTATGCCCGCAAAGAACCTTTCCGCATCTTCCATGGCTCTACCAATAGCACACGAGTAGTTCAAAGGGAGCGAGTCGTCGACATCAGCTCTTTGTCCAATGTCATACGAATCGATCCAGTTTCGAAAATAGCTGTTGTTGAGCCTAATGTGCCTATGGATAAATTGATCGAGGCAACGCTGGAGTACGGCTTGATTCCGCCTGTTGTCATGGAATTTCCTGGCATCACTGTTGGTGGTGGTTATGCGGGGTCTGCGGGGGAGAGTAGTTCATTCAAGTACGGGTACTTTGACCAGACAGTTAAATCTGTTGAAATAGTGTTAGCCACTGGAGAAGTTGTCACATCATCTAAAACCGAACGGCCGGATTTATTCCAAGGCGCAGTTGGTTCTTTGGGGACTTTGGGAATCATGACATTACTCGAGTTGCAACTTATCTAAGCTAAGAAGTTTGTAAAAACCACCTATCATCGAAGCAATAATGTACACGACACGATTCAGACTATCCAGCGTGAGATTGGAAATACCTCCAACGACTACGTGGACGGTATAATCTTCTCAAAAACCCGTGGTGTGGTGATTGCCGGCGAACTGACAAATGAGAAGCCCAAGTTCGCTTCGCTGCAAACCTTCACTGCCCCTTGGGATCCCTAGTACTATCTTCACATCAAGAAACAGACTCTCATCTCGTCTGAGCAGTCTGATGTGCCTATAATAGAATACATCCCACTACCCGACTATCTATTCCGCTACGGCAGAGGCGGCTTCTGGGTCGGCCTCGAAGCATTTAGATACTTCCCCTTCATCCCCTTCAACAAATTCACACGGTGGTTCCTAGACGTTTTTATGCACACCCGAATGCTCTACCGTGCCCTCCACGGGTCCAAAACCCAAACTGGGAAAATCATCCAGGATTTATCACTCCCCTATTCCACAGTTGAGGAATTCATAAATTCCACAGCCGGTGAACTTGAGATTTGGCCACTCTGGTTATGTTCTTTGAGAGCAATGGATCCACCAACTTTCCATCCCACCACTGGTCAGCCAACTCCGAAAGCGATGTTGAATATTGGACTTCGGGGAAGCGGATCGAAGGATAAAGAAATTTCCATACGGCAAAATAGGAGGCTCGAGAGCAAGCTTACTGACCTGGGTGGGCGGAAGGTTCTTTATTCTCAAACTTATCCCACGTCACAGGGATTCTGGGGACTCTATGACCGCAAGTGGTACGATACTCTTCGACAGAAATACAATGCTACCACGTAACCGACGGTTTACGAGAAAGTGAAAATGCCGGCTGAAGAGCCCCGGGGTTCTTTTATCGAGAGGATCGTCTCTGGTTGGCCTTTTGCCGGTATTGTGGGGATCCATCGAGCTATACGGAGTCGAGACTATTTGCTTCATCGAAGACCTTTTTGGAGGTTTAAGAGGGCCTTTTTGGTTGCTCCAAATGAGGATGGGGAGCTCAAGGAGATTTGATGTGAGTGGCGAAACGACCGGATTCAAGGGGTCTTCATCGCTTTTTGTGTAGATGGTCACAATCTAGTCCACAGTTACCACTTATAGGGTGAATCGAGTTATTGACCTACTGGATTTGTCAATATCCATCCGGATTCCTCCCCAGAGGTCATCGGGTTAAGTTAGCGATATATTATAAGGGTTGAATCACAGGATGCTTTAATAGTGCCGTCACAGATAGTCTTTGGTCCCAGGAATGAGCACCTTCGGGTAGTTTGCGGAGAACAAGTTACAGCAAACCGGGGGAGACTAGAGATGTCGTTGGTTGCGGTTTGCGGCTCAGAGTCAGCTCTGAGGTGGCGCCATTACACCTGAGTGCAGGCCGTTGTCATAATGTGTTTTCTAGAAACCATGGCGGTACTTAAACTTGTCTATCTCAGCTCAATGTGTCACCTTACGAAGTAAATCTTCGGATCATGGCGCTCGATCTTCAAACCGAAAAGACAGACGTCGTGGCAATGGCACACCCAGAGGCTTGTACTCACGAAGCCGAAGGGAGAAAGTCTTCTGTATTGACCCCCGAGCTGGCGGAGATGATTTCTACAGAGACAGTTGAAATGATTCCCCAAGCACCTCTACCGGAAGAAGGACATGAAGAAGAGCACGGTCGCAGTTTTCGGCGACGAAACTCGATCTCACGAAGTGCGAGAAGCTCCAGTTACGCATCTTCGAGTTCTACCAGATGCTCTATCAGTAAGCGATCCGACGATGCTACAAGCAAATACGAAACCAAGGAAGCATCCGTTGAGGAAATGAAAGTCGAAATTTGGAAAGTTGACGACGTGAGTAACTAGGTCAAGCCATATCTTGGACAATATCTTACTTTTTAAAACTTGGATTCTTGATGACGATGGCTATGAGCGGATCTTCGTTACTTATGATCCACTCACCAGTCCCACGGCAAAAAGGCGGAATTAAGCTCGGAAAAATACAGCAAATGGATTCTCGTTCTTCGGCGTATTTTTTCAGATGATAACAAAACACTCCGGAAAACCACGTTGGATATTCAAAGTCCCTTTATCCGTGAAATTCTGCAAGACATTGTCAAAGAAGAGCAAGCAATGCTCGTGAGCACGAACTCGGTAACCTAGCCAAATGGCAACGTCTTCAGATATGTGAGATGCTATTTCCCAATCAAACTTACCACCGGTACATACGAGAGATGCTGACGTAAATAGAGACGAGAACTTCGAAATGCCGCCATCGAGAAAGGAGAGCTTGCTACTAAACACACGGATGTATTGTTGGACCTCATCAATACAGAATACTCATCGCGGATTAAGGAAATTGAGAATATGTTCCCCAAGTATTCTTACTACCAATCTCTAATGATGTGGAGAACTTTGCTGACCTAACCGTAAGCGGACATCTTCATTTTAGATCCTTCGAGAAGCTTTCTGGCCTGGTGACATCGTCGTGAAGGGCATGTCAAACAATCCTCGGGCCTATCGCCGTATTGACGCATTCTACCGCGTTGAGCCATCTTTTCGCGGACCTGACGAGGTCACTCTTGTCATAAAAACAGAGTACATCGATTTCTCAGGTCACGAATTTCGCACCGTGTCGGAGACTTTTCTAATTTCAGAATACAGTGGAACCAAATTCATGAATGAGTTAGAGGTGTTCCCTCTGAAATACCATCCAAATAAGGAGGTGGTCGAGAGTAATCTGATTGCTCGAGGCCGAAAGTTTGCTGCTCTCAGGGGGCAGAATCATAGGATCTATAACATTTCTGTCGATCAAAATGCGGTTCATGGAAAGAACTCTTCGTTGCACAGTTCTGATGAATCACCGGAGGTACAGACTCTTTCTCTAATATTCACTTGTGTTCCGTACTAAATTTACTTCTAGATGAGGTGCGAGATTATCATAGATGCCGTGACGTTTAACCGTTTCAATATCCATGAAGCAATTAAAGTGTCAAGCATTTGTGACGAGCTTGCCAGCGGTGAGATGACCAAAAATCACTTAATGATTTGTACAGACTGAGTCCCTTTTTTCTCGTTGCAACATAAGAAGTTTTACAAAGGAAAATATTGCAAGGGTGGAAGACAAGATTTTCAATTAGAAGGTATTCTCCCAATTGGTGCTTCCGCAATAAACAAAAGAGTTAGTTTGTGAATTGGTCCGGAACCACAAGAGGGGAAGAGATTTCGACGACTTCGTAAAAGGCAAGTGACTAACTCCCAACACATCAACCTTCCAACTGACGTTTACTCAAGGCAAAGGTAAAGGCCTTGTGCTTCTTCTTCATGGACCGCCTGGAGTGGGAAAAACGATGACTGCTGAAGGCGAGATCTTCGTTTCCCAAAAGCCTCCTATTTTCGCTAACCAGAAAGCCGTTGCCGAATATACCCATCGCCCACTCTGCATAGTCACTTGTGGCGAGCTTAGCACCACAGCCGAAGCACTCAAAGCCTCACTTGAGCGGGTCCTTGATATTTGCAATTCGTTTGGGGCGGCACTCCTCTTGGATGAGCGGACATTTTTCTCGAGCAACGCACGACGTCAGATCTGAAGCGAAACGCACTTGTCTCCATCTTCCTTCGGCTTTTGGAATACTACAAAGGAATATTGTTCTTGACAACCAACCGTGTTCGAACTTTCAATCATGCTTTTCATTCCAGGATTCATATTACCCTGGCTTACTCGGATCATGATGCCGCTACACGGGAGCAGACCTGGCGGAATTTCGGGGCGCACATGGTACCAGGCCTTGATACTGGAGCGATGGACTCTAAGGAGCTGGCTACATGGGAACTCAATGGACGGCAAATAAAGAACGCTCTTGGTTCGAGTGAAGCTTTGGCGGCGGATCGAGGAGATCAAGTTAACGTGACTGATCTCAGGACTGTTTTGAAAGCTTGTGTCATTTCCGGATCACGGCAGTTGAGTTGAGAGTCTGAACTTAAGGACTAGTTTGTAATGCGTAAAAGAAGCCATAGATGAAAAATAAACTTCTTCTTGAGAACCTGTAGATCCGATGGCACCTCGGTACTCAGAGTTTCTTCCCCCTTCATATTTCATCTCTACCCTGGTACTGTATTTTGTCTTCCAGGTGTTTTGAAAAGGAGCGCGCTAATCTCGTAGGCGTTTTCATATTTAGTAACTCCTAGAAGAGTTATGCGTGGCTCCATGTTTCTGAATTTAACCCTTGTGGAAGGGTGATCGCAAACACATGACGTGACTCTGTAAACAATTGCATCCAAGTTCAGGTCGACGCCTAGAAAGATTCGGAATTTAAAGGCGAGCTGACCCACGGAATAGCCTATAAAACAGCATGGAGACACGAGAGAGTGGAGGCCCTTCGTGACCCATCGCAAGACGCAGTGGGGACTGCCCTTTGGTGGGAGAGTACCAAGGTAGTAGGCCGAGGCGGGTTGAGGTCGTTCCTTCCCCTCAACCGGACGAGGTCGCTCCTTCCCTCTCCACATACAATTTCGAATTTCGACGAGCGACTGGATATCGCACCACCATGACGGAAGCGAGAACGTGGAGGGAAGGCACCACCTGGTCTACCTCCAGAGTAGAACCCCCCTTCGCCTCTCTCCCGATCCATATATGACTTCTTGTCATCGAAAGCGAATCGCGGGGGTAGGGCTCTTTTGTGCCCTCAAGCTTCTTCGGAGTTTGAAGCTTTGAATAATCTCGACCTCGACGGTGTTCTCGATGAGGTCATTAGAGACTAGAGAACTGGAAAGACATTGACAACAGATCCAACAAAGCTGGGGGGGGGAGATAATTGTTGTGGTGAGGAAAAATGAAGGGATTCCAGCGCCTTGGAGCCCGGCAGTCTCACCGAGTATTTGCCGCTACCTAGGTAGGGACTACCTATATTTCCCTTTAAAATCCATCGTCTCTTTTCATTCACAACACCAAGTCTCCTACAATGAACTCATGATCTCGATCGATTGTGGCAGTTCCTCCATCAATCACTATTGCCTCATGTCACCTGTAACTCTCCAAGGCTCAGATAATCTCTTGCACATTGATGAGGCTCTCCAAGGGAAGCAGTGGAGCAAGTAGCAGCCTTTTTTTTTGCGCCCGAGAGAAGCCCAGGGTTACCCCTCTTATCTCTCATATGAGAAACCTCTCCAAACAGGCGATGCAAAAGGACAATCCGATACATCTGCACAGTTTCGGATATCTACATTCTTCCTTTCTTCTATCGGCCTTCTATTGGGCCAACGACGTGATACAACGTACTTTGATCCCGAGGCTCTTTTCCTGCCAGACTTTGAAAGCCCAATGATCGGGCTTGGAACTACTCCGCCCACTTCAGCTCAGGGCAGGCAGAAGCGTTTTGTTCCACACGTTCCACACCACCTTCCCTTTAGACTTGTTCTTGTTGTGAAACATTGGCTGTGGGATTTCATACTTGTTTGAATTCG
This sequence comes from Hymenoscyphus fructigenus, assembly GCA_001414455.1. Lineage (NCBI taxonomy): Eukaryota > Fungi > Ascomycota > Leotiomycetes > Helotiales > Helotiaceae > Hymenoscyphus > Hymenoscyphus fructigenus. Next base: position 279,055 of record LKUV01000033.1, on the reverse strand, counting down.
GATGGCTTATGTTTTAGTCACAGTCCAGTTGGTGGGGAGCCGTGAATAACGGCATAGCAAAGTACAGCCTCCGTGCTGTTCGTTGTTGGCTGCTGGCGATGGCTATGGCGTGTTTGCTACCGATCTTAGGCGCACATGGTGACTTGCGGCGTACCTTTAGAAAGCGTATATACCAAATCTGCTCCGAAGTATTGAAATAATTATGTATCTGGTTTTACATCAAGAAATTTTGGTATTCTATTGTTTATTATTTTCTATCTTTGATTCAATATGGCACTTGTTGGCATGGCTGGCACGTGGCCTAGGGATTTGAATGATGCTATCGATTCGAATCATGAACAGTTTCTCCCGGTTCCTATTACGGGCTATCAAGCAGAACTGGCTCAAATATTTACAACGCCATCTCCATCTTCAGCAAGCTCCAGGACGTCCGATGAATTATTCTTCGATGTCGAAACGAATATGGAGGCAATCTCTCCTTCGTATTTGACATTCGAACCAGTTGTGTCGAGTGTCTCTGAAAACGAACCTATCGATTGGAGACGATATGATCCACCAGCCGAACTTTTCCAAGTTCAAGATGATACTTCAGAAGAGATTCGAGGTATCCTTCAATCTTCAATTGAGAGGATACAAGCAAGACATGTGGAGGAGGAGGAACAACGAGCTGCGGCAGCTCGTCGTCAAAAGCCATTAAATCGAGCGAAACGAGCTTCTATGAAACCCAGAAAAGATGTAAGACTAGAACCCTAAAACTTGGACTTTGCAACTCGCTAAACCCCCTTCAAGACTACTATGAGCGGTGGACTAAGTCCCTTGGTGCCAGCGGATAATTCTCGATTGAGTGTCGGCAGTCAACTATCTCTAGCATCAAATGATTCTGGATATCAATCAAGATCTCCGGATACCAGTTCCCCAGCTAGTCCAGCGAGGCAAGAAAAAGGATTATTCTCTGGTTTTGCCGCCTTTATGAAGCCAAAGAAAAGCGATAAATTATTGAGCCCCCTTCAAAGGCTCGGGGAAATGAGTAGCGTCTTAGCACTTTCAAATACGAGTCTAGCAACAGGTCAACAATCGACTTCAGCTCCAGCAGCAGAGCCATCCGAGTCAGAAGCTTCTGGATCAACCACAGGGTGAGTTCAAATTACCGAATTTGACATTTCAAAACTAAGGTTGATAGGGAATGTGTTTCTTGTCTCGATGACTTTGCAACATCGGGCTTGATCAAACTCACCTGCCACAGCTACTGCCCACCATGTTTTCTCAGACTCATAAAGTAAAACCCCTCTCTCTTCTCTTGCCCCCTCTCACGCCTTCCCATCAGTTTTTATAGACTAACGATATCCCCTCACAGCAACGCCCTAGAAACCGAAGCACATTTCCCCCCAAAATGCTGCTTGAACCCCATCCCCTACCCAAAAATATCCCCTCACATCCCACCAAAAACCCAAAAACTTTATAAAGCCCGAAATTCGGAATGGTCCATACCCGTCTCCCAAAGAGTCTACTGTTCCCATACCCCCTGCAACGCTTTTATCCCACCTTCCTCCACAAACCACCCCCAACGCACCGCTTCCTGTCCAAAATGCACAAAAAAGACATGCACAACCTGTCGTGGTCCCTCCCATGGAAACGCGGAATGCCCTTCAGATCCGGAATTAATAGCGACGACGAATTTGGCAGAGATGCAAGGTTGGAAAAGATGTTATGCCTGCCATGCATTTGTGGAGCACAATCAAGGGTGTAGACATATGACTTGTCGCTGCACTGCGCAGTTTTGCTATATTTGTAGTGCAAGGTGGAGGACGTGTTCTTGTACTGATGCGCAGCTTGTTACTTTACAGGCTGAAACTGCTACTCGACAGCAAGAAACCGCCGCGAGAACGGTCAGGCAAAGGAGAGTGGCGGAAGAAGAGGAAGAGAACTTGAGGATGGTGGCGGAATTTATACGCGCTGAAGAAGAGAGTGAACGCGTTGCAGCTGAACAAGAACGTGTACGCGAAGAAGAGAGAAGACGTGTTAGAGAGGAGGAAGCAAGATTGAGGGAGCAAGCCAGGAGAGAGAGCTTGGATGCGAAATTTAGGACACTCGAGAGGGAAATGGAAGCTCTCCACGAGTACCAACAATCCCTCACCTCCTCACGCTACGATTTCACCACCTCGATGCATTCCCAAACTCTCAACCAGCAGCTTGATGCTCTTACACTCCGTCACTTCGAGGAATCAAATGCCCTTGCTACCGCGTCAAGAAATACAATCTCAGGATTAGAAAATATTTTCGAGGAGGAATATCTTCAACGTATCGCCGAAGAACACGCTATTGAAACGAAATACCTCTTAGAACTCCATGCCTATTGGGAATCAAAACCAGACGCCGCGTACCAAATCCGAGAGGCGAGGGATGCGTTGAGGAGAGAACAGACCAAGGAATATAAATTCTGGGACCAACATCGTCGTCTAAAAATCCAGGCTTTGGTCGAGGGGGAGAAGAGAAAAGCCGAGTTCTTGGAAACAAGACAGAAGAGTGAAATCAAAGAGGTCAAAGGAAGGGCTGAGATTGAGAGAGTAGAGGAAAGAAAACGGAGGAGTGCGGAGGAAGAGTGGGTTGGTGTTGGTGTTAGGGAGAGGAAGACGATGTTGAATGATATTTGGGAAGGGGAGATTGAGAGGGGTGGTGAGGTGGAGGTTTAAGAAGATTTTATAGATCCAGTTTAGAAGATCAAATTTGAAGTATGATTATAAGTTCATGTCATAGATCTTGGAAAAGCAAACAGTGGCTGTTGGTTTTGTGTTACTCGTCCACATAGAGCAGCCGGCTCCCACCCCCATTTCGGATTATAGAAGGCTGGAAATCCCCATTCATCCACGTCACGTTTGCAACCATGGATTTACTGGATACACCTTGCTTGAAGGTAGGGAAAATCTGGAAACAGCAGGGAGCGGTGGGATGCGGTTGGTGAACTGCTGTCACAGAAAACAACAAATCAACGGCCCATTGGCTGTTACTGAGTGCGTATTCCCTTGACTCGTCACACCAATTGAAATACCCTGTAAGACTCGGAAGCTTGATATTACTTCCCTCCAAAAAACCAATACGTACATAATTTGAAGTATCTTGTTGGGTTTAGAATGCTGTGCCACGCTCGGAGTAACACTTGCTGATTTCACTCCTTTGGAATCAATCAATCACTCAATGAAGTTAACGAATAATCACATCATTCAAAGGGCCTCGGTTATTTATCAGAAATGCTTTGTCTTATTGTAAGCCTGATGGCCAAATATTGTACTAGCACTCCCATCCGAATTTCATTGCCAAATTTTCACCCCGTATTCCTCGGTCAATCACAACCATCCTAAGAACCATAGCGGTACTCCTTCCATAACTCTTTCCCGAGTAGATTCTGCGGTGAGAATGTAATCTCTACCAGCTGCACTCTGGCGAAATTGGTGAGAGATCGATGGTCTCTCCTAATCATCAATATCCTTGAGTTAATATGCTATTCCTACATTCCTCAAAATTCATCGCTTGAAAATTACGGCTTACCTGAAGTTTCAGCTCTAATGGCTTTTGGACAGACTAAACAGAAAGTTAGCATCTCCATAACGCAACCCACTGAAACCCCCAAACTCACCCTGAGGAACCGGAGCAGCATTTGTAGCGGCTAGAAAACCGAAAGCAATGGAAAGCATCACGATGAAATGCATTTTTGAGTTTGCGGGTTTGGAAGTTGTGTGGTTGATTTGGTGGGTTGACTTGGAAGTGTTGTAGAAAGTTTGAAATGATGGTTTTTGGGACTTGCAGCTAGCAAGCTTCCAAGATAAAAGCTTAGTGTTCTTATATGCCGGAGAGAAATTTGCTGTTGGGAGTTGACGTATTGCCTTCCTATTTTACTGGTTATGCTTAGTCGGACCTTGTTGTTCCAACATTTTGATCCACGCCACATTATTTGAATTCAAACCGCTTCATGCCACTTGCTTTTACGGCAAGGTGCATAGTAGTCTCATGAAGCTCCCCTCGTAACCCAATTTGTACAATATACGCCCCTCGCGTTTCGTAGTGGCGTTGGAAAGAATATGAGCGAAGCAGGGGAGCCGGCCCCTTACAGGTAAGCTACCTCTGTTCTTCCAAATAAGCGCTTGGGGCTCATCAACTAGTAGTCCGGTAGATGAACATTGCTTCTTGTGCAACAGTGAAAGACAAACAGGAGATCACTAGTTTTTGTTATGAATGCTACTGAATGAATTGTTGATCTTAGGTCAATTTCCAACTATAAACAACCATTCCTCGAATTTTATTCTTATCGAAACATCCCCTCATAACCGATATACACAAAGTGCTAATTGATTCATGACACTGAAACTTGAAATTAAACCAAAACAGTATGCATTCTCCCTGCTCGCCAGAACTAATTTGTAACCCTGGTGGTGACGTGAGCCGAGCTTGAGGGCATACTACTCAGATTTTTTTGAGCCTCGAGGTCCCTCAATTTGATAGATTTGGCCGGGCCTCCTTCCATGCTGCTCTTATCTTGGTATACAGAAGCTTGATCTTTTGTCACTTGTTGATACTTGGAACTGTTTTCGCTGAGGGCTTCTCCGGATCCCGCAGCTCGTCGGCGGCTACTGAAAGATAAGGATGAGAGGGTTTCTAGTGAGAACATGCTTCGGATGCTATGGATTATCCTTTCTGGCAGTAGTTTTCCGAACAATGGTCGAATAGTGGGAAGACATGCTGCAACAACTGAAATTCCCATTTCAATCATTGACCACCAGATCTCAGTTGTCAAGTGACCGATGCCATCTGCATTGAGGTATGGATCTGTGATGAAATGGTTAGGACAATAAAAACGTGCGGATAAATTGTGCAATGAGAAACATAAAAATACCGTTTGTTTGTCTGATGAAGATCACTAGTCGAGCAACTCCAGCACCCACTACACTTGAGAGATGTCAGCCATTTGAAACACAATAGACGAAACAGACATACACTCCACCAAGCAAAAATATACCACAAACCGCCAACCGCTTCTTAAAGGACATTTGCAATTTTGAAGTCCAGTATATCGGTATGAGAAGAATCATGACATCTGTTATGACATCCGAAATCGTGAATGCTTGGAACATTGGTGTACTAGCATAGCAATTTGCAAGAAGTTCTTTCAAAGGAGCCCTGATCCGTGTTAGTACTACGCGAGTGATCGACCTTTCATCCAATTGGGGCCGGGAAATCTTACCATAAAGCCCAGAATTTTGTACCACAACGGAATAAAATCGCAAAAAAGAACCCCACAGTCCAGATGACAACGATCACAGCCATGGATATTGTAATAATGTTGAAGACAGTGCCCCGAAATATGCGACGATAGAAATAAATTACGGAAAGCTTCGCTGTCCCGAATGCTAAACATTGCACTAAATCGAAGGACCAGAAGATCTATGAGCAATCAGCATTAATTTTGTCTGAACCCTTTGGTTCTAGTACCTTCTCTGTAATAACAATTGATTTGCTAGTAACGGATAGGAAGCCTTTCGGGCCATGACCCTGAGGTGTTGGCTGTGCTAAACCTCCCATTGCAGAGCCTGTTAACGACGGTAAGTACAGTGTTCAAAAGCCCAGCTGATATGGATACTACTCACCAACAATCATCATCACGCCCATTCCAATAGTCAAAATCTGAATTACGAGTCAACTTCACGAAGTATCAAAGCACTGAATAGGACTTACAAGAGAAACTAATATTAACCAATCATCTGCCCCCAGGTTGGCAATATTCACAGTCTTTCTGCCATAGAAACGAGCCGCAACAGCAATTATCCCAAGAATGGGTAACACCGCACCCACTGCAATGACATTTTGAGGCGTAATGTTTCCCTCACTCGACGAGAGGAACTTTTCTGGGGCGGTAGAATTGGTGCTGGCCATGTTTGAATTTGATGAGAGAAGAAAAAGAAAGCAAGTGAGGAAAAGAAAAATGTGCAGCGGACATCAGCGGGAATGTTACAAGACAAGACAAAGTCCTTGCATGATGCATTGGCAAGGAACCCTACGGGATACCAACATACCAGGTATTGAGAAACCAATCATTTTTACATCTTGGAAAGACCAACACCTCAACGTACATAAGTACGTAAACAATAATTAAACTTAGCCTATAGCAAGCTTTCGGCAGGTAACCATAAATTACGCCCAAATTCTCATGATTGAAGTCCGTTGATATACGCACTATCGTTTTGACACTCCCGCTATCACCAGAACTTGAACATGACTGAAAGTGCTCCATTTCTCGAATTTAATTCCGAGGTGGATGATGGCGAAAAACACGAATGCTGTTCGACACAAGCAAGAACGAGTGGATTTTCTCCAAACTGGAAAGATCTCGCTCTCCTCATTTCAACCACCTCAACACTCCTGCTTTTATTTTTCTTATTTGGTCGCAGTCCATTGTCCAAGGACTCAAACATGACCCGCAATACCAGCTTGCGTAAGTGTCCAACTTGAAGTACTCTCTTTGACCGCTTGCTGATTATTGCTGTAGTTTCTCCAGACATCGACATTGAACATTGGCTTCCTAACCACTGGGTATCTAACTATAGCTCAGCGGATGCTTCTGGTATGGATCAAGTCGACAAGAATTGGAATGATATCAGGGCTGCCCATGGGATAGTGGCAGTCGATCATCAATGGGCAGCGGAAAAGGGGCTGCCTCCCTCCGACAGCCTCCCCAGTGATGCCAATAAGGGCGTATATACAATTGACGCATACCACTCTCTCCATTGCTTGGTAAGAAAACCAAGAAAACTCATGAGCGTAACTGAGCATTGCTAACCGGCATAGATCGTCATTCGCCGTACTATGTTCCAGCTTGCACAACGACAACCACTTGACGTTCCATTTGGCCACAGCACTCACTGCATTGATGCTGTCAGGCAGTCAATTATGTGCAATGCTGCAGATACGCTTCTATATAAGAGATACAATGTCTCAGATGGGGATGGTCAAATGCGTAAATGCAGAAATTGGGGTGCACTTAGGGACTGGGCCTCGAAACACTCTGCATGCTACGCAGATAGCCACCAAGCGATAGCTGGAGAAGATAGGGAAGGTTGTGAGTCGAGGACTTCTCTGGGTGATGGGGTCATTATTCGAGACTGGCCGGAGTAGAAACAAGCTCAATAGTGGAAACTCGCTTAAAATGTTTTAAAACTCCCTAGCAACGGAGAATGTTATATCGTTAACAATTCTTTCATGAATATTTGCACTTCTGTTTTGCTGACACAGAAATGTATTGATGGTCCCTTCTTTTAATGCAACGAAGCTGGGATCTTTATGTATTGATCCATATTACCGTTACATCGCCTACATGTACATGGGCACCTAGTTCCCCGGTGCATCAAATTACCCCCCGCATACTTTCCAACTGGAAGCAACCTCGTGAGCCAATTGAGAAAACACGAAAACCAACTGCATTGCAGAATTTGTAATGTGCGCACTTAAGACACGACATTTCCTTTCCTCGGAAGCTTTTTGCCCGAGATATTGTTGGTTTTCATTTTGGGCCGATTCTTGTGGTACCCCGCTATCTCCGACCGGCTCATTGTGCTTTCTCCTCATTTCCAAGAACTTCACAAGCAAACACCGTTTACCATGGGTTTTGCAGCACTTTCAACGTTGTGTCTGATTTTAATTGCTACCCAGTTATTCCGAATTATTTATACAATCCTCTATCGTCTCTTTTTATCACCATTAGCTAAGGTCCCCGGGCCGAAGCTCGCGGCATTGACGAGTTGGTATGAATGTTACTACGATGTTTTTCTTCCCGGCAAATATGTTTTCAAAATCAAAGAGTTGCATGCACAATATGGTACGTACGTAATAGTTTGTCTATTCATAGTGATTCTCATTCTGTTTAGGCCCAATCGTTCGCATCACTCCTCGTGAAGTCTCCATTTCCAACCTAGAATTTCTGGATACAATATATGCACCAGGACCACACAACAAGCGCAACAAGGACTTTGAGAAAGTGAAAGCGCTCGGTATAAATTCTTCAATCGGCGGTGCAGTTGAGCACGACCTTCATCGAAAAAGGAGAGAGTCGCTTAACCCTTATTTCTCCAAGAAAAATGTCATGAGACTTGCGCCACAAATAGAGGCCAAGATTGCGCAGTTGAAAAAAATATTTACTGCCAGTGCTGAGAGAAAGGATGTTGTAAATCTTTCCGACCTTTACTTTGCATTTTCCAGCGAGCAAGTCACCCTTCCAATCATGATGCATCAATTTCTAACCAAACCAAGTGTCGTTTCCCAATATTGTTTTGGTCACAATCGGAATCTTCTTTCTAACCCCATTCTTGCTTCTATGATGCGGAAAAATGTTGCAGCTGTCTTGAGAGGGTCCAAGTTCAACCTCCATTTTTCATGGGTACGAGATATCACTCGTATGCTTCCACCCAGACTTGGAACACGTTTTATTCCTCAAGGAATAAAAGACATGATTACTTTTAGAAAGGTAAGACATCTTGTCTCGATTCAAATGCTCCATACACCAAATTTTCAGACACTAACAACTCTGTATGCGTAGAGAATTCGACAAGAAATTCAAGAGGTAATTCAAAAGAAGGAAGTTAGCGGCGATAACCCACATTCTATATTTCATGAATTGCTAGATAGCCAAACACTCCCCTCATCGGAGAAAACAGTTCAAAGACTCGAGGATGAAGCAACTTTGCTCGTCATGGCTGGTATCTATCCATGTACTTGTTTTACTGTAGTAAGCTGACTGAGAAATAGGCACTGAATCCACCGCGAAATCGATTTGTATAGTGCACTACCACCTCCTTTCAAATAAGAAGCTAATGGAGAAGCTTCGCACTGAAATAGCAGCAAACCCCAGCTCTACATTAATCGAGCTTGATCGCATTCATTATGTAAATGCGATGGCTTTAGAAGCGAACCGTCTTTCATTTGGTCTCACCGGCCGCAATCCACGAGTGTCACCCAACCAAGTGATACAATACACCAACACATCCAGTGGGATAACTTACAAGCTACCTCCAGGTACACCAATCAGCACTTCAACATTGGTTGCACACACCAACGAAAATGTTTTCTCAGACCCTTGGACTTTCAACCCGGATCGCTGGCTTGGAGACGAAGGACTGGAAAGGAAGAAATACATGTTGGCTTTCAGCAAAGGTCCTCGACAGTGCATCGGGATGCACTTGGCTGAGGCAGAGTTGCTTTTGACAATTGCGGAAATGGCAAAGTGGGATATGGATTTGTTTGAGACGGAGGAAGAGGATGTGAGATTTTTGCATGATTATCATGTAGCTACACCTCGCTTAGGTTCAGTGGGAATTAGGGCAACCGTCAAAAGCAAGCAGGGTAATTAGAAATCGGGATATACGTATTATGTACTCCAGTCGTAGGTTTCGTTTCTTTAAAACAGCATCATCGGTTCTTTCAACAATGCAATCTGGTTTGCATCTTGGACCTTGACGTAACTGAAAAACCACAAATCACTAACCAGCCATTCTTGGATAGATTGTACAATGACCCTGTCGAGATGCTTTAAAGTTATAGTTCAAAACCTTACAACAATCCTTGCTTTTATAAACGCCCTGAATCTGGTGGTTTTATGTTTGAAGTAAGGGGAAACATATTATAGATTGGGGTTTTTTTGATATTACATGTGGCGAAATTATGAAGAGACAACGAGTGAAAACTATTGAAGTAAGTTCAAAAATGTCTATTAATGAAATCTATTATCTGCTTGACGAAGCCTATGCTGCACTATGACAAAAATGGCTACCGGGAAGTCCAAATGAATATTTCCTACATATTGAACCCCGAATTGTGAGGCTCGTAAAGTTGCCCATATCAAACTCAGGGCAGTACCGAAATTAAAGTTGTGTATGCAGAAGGGAAAATTGGCGATATGGTGTATCGATAGAGAGCAGCTGCCGACAGAATCAAGTCCATATTTCCATCAAACCTGTAAACTTCATGTAGGGTTTCAAGAATGTTCTTCTTCCCTTCTTCTATTACACGCTCAAGAACCTCTTCCTTATGGCCGCGCAAGCCGGAGAGCCTCCACCCTTTGCTAGCTAAGAATATAGCAACTCTAAGGTGACCAGAAATTGTAGCACGGTCAAGCGCATTGAGAGCAATGCCCCTTTGAATGACGTATAGCGGTATTTCTCGCTCCCCTACCAGGAAATCCTTGTCTAGGAATAAGGATTCGAAATACTCAACGATTTCGAGTTGATTGCAAGCTGCAGCCTCGCTTTTGAGGTGCGAATAGAGTCTTGAGAGATAAGCTTCGTGGGGTGTCTTGACTAGTGAAAGAGACTTGGTGAAGCAAAGTTTGAGTATCTTAATGTTTCCTCGAGAGCATGCAGTCAACAATTTTGAGTATAACCATCCATATTTGGGCGTTGAATTTGAATCCCAAGAATCCACATCACAATTGTTGATTGTCTCAGACATCTGTTCAGAGAAGTAGAAAACAGGGGGTTCGGAATTCGCACCGTAAGTCCACTGTGCGGCATCAAGCAAGCAAGCCTCTATGTCAAAACTTGGATGTTCAATTAATAACACCCGCACTAGGGGGCAATGATTCGTGACAAGTGCCCACCCAAGGGCTCCAATCAGAGAATATTTCTTGCTCAGATTTCTCCTTAGGTCCCATGGTTTGAATGGGAATGGGAGGTCCTTTTCGCTAACAAGGTTATAAAACAGCGTATCGCGACGATTTCTACGATCATTCGGTAGAAATTGTGCGGTGTGCCACAACCAGTTTTCCTTCACATAGGATAATAAACAATAGTTCTCTGGTGTAGAGTCCCCCTGATAATTCTTTGTTGGGACGTATTGGTCGTATGAAATTCTTGATGGTTCGCGCTGAGTGTTGGAGAAAACGCGTCTCATAAGATTTGAGGATGCTATATGGGGAATGACCAAAGACTGCAGATGCCCACCACTAACTGCCAGTTCCATGGCTGTAAATTTTGCCGTCGTACCGCTGTCTTTATGTACAGTGACCTGGGTCTCAAAATCGGAGAAGTTGAGATATGCGACACAAACCTCTCCAAGTAGCTGTTCTCCTTGTTGTACGTCGAAGTGAAATGGATTGTTTCCGTAATTCTGGGCTTTGAGAATATATTGTTGGACAGTATAGTGGGCCAGCTGAACAGTCCCGGTTTCTTCGTCTAGCACAACAAGATTTCCACAAGCTCGAATAAGCCTTATAATGCTAGTTGGTATCTTATCACTATTCCAAAATTTATCCTCAATTGTGAAGGCAATTGCCTCACAGAGCTCGTCGATAAATAGGGGTCGCCTTGCACATATTATCCATCGGAACAACCGGCTGACAAGGTCTTGTCTTTCTGCGCCTATAATTTGCCCGAGAAGTCGATCATAGGTTTCGCTAAGGTCCTTTGGGAGATTCTTAAGAATAGCTCGAAGCCCATCATCTGACTCTGCTGTGCATAGTTCTGACAATTGGAATACCACCCAAAGGAACCTATATGGAATCTCAGCCAAGACTCAATCGCGAAAGGTGGTTAGGCAAGTGATGATTGAGTGAGAGAAAACAAAAACTGGAAGCTTACATTCCTTGTGCTCCGCTGACAAGTATTGTGACAATCTCTTCTTTAAGCTCTGTAGCTCTGATAACCATTTTGCCACTGGATAGGAGCGTCGACACCGATTGCCGAACAAAATTCTCAATATCCGATAAGATGGCTTCCCGAGTGACTGGAACGCTAAATGTTGACTGGTGACTAGAAAAAATGCTGTTCCCAACATCTTCTCTACATGACACAAAGATCTTGACTGAACCAGATGAGTCCCGAGGAACAGTTAAAGCCTGGATGGCTTCATAAACCTTCTGGAGGTCTTGTTCCTTGACTTCATCAATTCCATCAATCACCAGTACCACACTTTCGAATTCATCGATTGTCTTGAAAAATATATGGAGCACCTCTTTCATTTCTGGAACGCGCTCTCCGTCATGATAATAGTCATTGATGAGTTCCACTATCCTTGTCGGGAATTCGTTCAGTTCGAAAATGGTGCGTATTAAACCTCCGAAAATTGCATTTGGGTCTAACGTTCGCTTATCACCGTAATCGCAATAGTGATATCCAATGACAGCTTTCTTATCTTCTAATGCTGAAAGGAGATAGTCAATCACACTCGACGTGAGAGTGGTCTTTCCACAACCAGCTAATTGAATTTGTGAGTAAAAACAAAACATAATTCTATGTGGGCGAGTTCTTACGTATCCCGTAACAACATATAATGGATTGTTCGCATGATTTGTACCATAAATTCCATTCTTCCCGCTCGAAAAGCCAAGTACCAGTGTTTTCTTGTCTCGTACTTCTGATCTTTGCGTGTTTTTGGACACCACTGACCTCGGACAGTATGGCCAACAGCTTCTTCTTGAGCTGGACTATATTACGAATCAGCGAGTTTCAAAGTTCAGCTATGGTTCGGTGCGAAATAACCTTTGTCATTCATTTGCTGTAACTGTCGGTCCCTCAGAACGAGAGCTCTCTCTTCAGCTGCCTCAATCATATTGCAGAGTTCGGCCTCTTTCTCAACGTTTTTCTTGTGACTTCTAAACTTTGTTTCGGCGTCTTTGAACTTCTGCTCTACACTGGAGCTAAGCGGATGCACAGCTCGTTTGATGAGACTTTTCTGTTGGGCTTTGATCATACTCCTGAAATCAGTACAGAGCTCGATGATGTCCAAGTAAGTTTTGGCAATGGCTTCGTTTAGTCTGGGGTGTTTGTTTTGAGAGAATATTCTTTGGAAGTCCTTATGTGCTGTCTCTCAGTAGTATCCTGATATGGTGACAGGAAACTTACAAATAACCGTGGAAGAATATCCCCAACCCTACCAAGAGTGTTTGTCATTCTTTCGTAAAATCTGGTAAAACTTCGTGCCAGAACTAAAATGACTCTCAGGCTTCCCCACAGAGGTGATAGAATTTCCGGAGCCGCATTGGCAAAAGTGTCCATTGCCTTGCCATATTCTTCGATTTTTTCCACTAGTGGTTGAACAGAAGCCATCGCATTTCGTGTTTTAGATTTCACACGATCTTCTCGTTCAATATTTGAAGTATTGTAGTAGAGGTTTTGTGGTGTCGCTTCCTTGAATAGAATCTCCTCTTCTGGTTCAAGATTTGCGAGGTACCGATTGCGTGCTGTTTCCCATGGATCAGATACTGGCGCTGCTGAAGCCATACCGAGATACAATTTCCCTTGCGGTGTGCAAGAGGTACTCCCAAAAGAAAGAGATGTTACCCTCTGGTCGATATAGGCCGCGTTGCGATTATTGTTGATTTTGCCATGCACAGCCTAGAGTTTTCAAGGCTGCAGGCCTGTGGTGAGCACTGGTGACCCACCCGACATCGCATCGTCGCAATCTGCGGGGTTGTTACCCGATAAATAATGGTGTGCGGATCCTCCCCCACGCGTTTCATTTTCGACGACAAGAAATCACATATAAAGAGGGTGAGGTGGCGGATTTATACACTAGGCGGGGCCAGAAAGTTGAGCCTTCCCATAGCATTATGGGCGTAGTAGCGCGGTCGACGTCCAGTTAAGTCAAGAGGGTTGACCATGAAAGTGAAAGAAGAATGATCTCGTCAATTTAAATCTCGATAACCAATGGAAATAAATGACATCTCCATTCAATCCATGGACGTCTCTTTCTAAAGGAAAAATTGCAAACGTAGACAAGGGCAACTGGCAAAAAATGAATAAATTCCAACAAAAGGTATATATGAGTACGAGATCCTTTTTGGGAACCTATTCCTCCAGACCAAGAACTGACCAAATATCAACTTGAACAAACAAGAAATATCACAGGCTGTTTACCACCACAACAACGACATTTTGCCTCGGGCCAATAGCATATCTCAACACGTAAATAATAAACACACGATCCGTCCTTTTCAACAGAATCGGAACCCCATTTTCATTCGTTTCATCGCAAGACCAAGCGACAACGCTGAGGTGAGAATGACTTTTCTCACTCTCAGCCTCTCACCCAAATCACCGAACAATGTATCAGAATACGACAAACCCTAACTCCATGCCAAAACCAGAATCGTGGCTAATTCCCAGTTCATAAGCTCCCTTCATCAAAGGAATTTATTAATCCAAGACCGAAAAGTCGTGAAAGGGGTGTATACAAATAATCGACCAATCCAACGCCTCAAATACCTTCCCCAGTCAACAACCAATTAAAGGACCCCCATCGTATAACTTGTTATATGCAATCGCTTCGCCACGTCTCTCAATGGAGCGTACTGTCATTCTTATCAGACCGATACCCACTCTCACTATCCGTATAAGAAAAAGGCCTACTCCCATCGGCCAGTCGCGGCGGCGGGTTACCAGTACTTGGCATTCGTTCAGGAGTGGTGGGAGAAGGAACGGCCATTTCGTGAGGACCGCTTGACGTGGGAGGACGGACTTCGTCGGGGTTGTAGGGTCTAAAATCCAAGGAAGGAACGTCAGCTGTAATCTTAAACGATATCACTCAGCTGAGCCACATTGGTTATCTCCACCGTTTCGGGCTTTGTAGCTGTACTGAATACGACGATGAAGAATAGGGGAGAGTACATACCTCATGCCTACTACACCAGGAGAAATACCTGCGTGTTCCATCTCGTGAGAATATGCGGGGCTGGGGAAACCTGGAGTCCCTGGTAATGAGGGGTTACTTTGATGTCCATTTTGATAATGCGCTGGATGCATTGCGCCTGCCATTCCCATCATTTGTGTTCGTTCATCGATGGGAGGGGAAGCACTTCGATAGCTGTGATGATCCGTCACGGGGCCACTATAACTAAATCCAGGAGAATTCGATCCTGACAATGGGGTTTTTTGCATATTCGAGTAATGAGCTTCTGACATCCCCGCCGTTGAAGCTTGGTATGAATTATGGTTGTTGGGATTGTGTTGCGGTGGCATTTGCGATTGTCGCATGATTTCCTTGACGGTTCGTTGTCTTCCACACATCCAAGCAAGTGCTGCGCCCAAAACAAGAACAGCAACACCCCCGATCGCAATCCCAACAATCGCTCCTGTTGCTAATGTTGCATGCGCATGTTCTGCCGGGACAACGGTTTGGGTGGGACCGGAATTCGTTGTCGCTGGCGGGGACGTAGGAGTCATAGACGCTCCTGTTGCTGTAGTTGTACGCGTAACTGCTGGAAGGGACGAAGCCTCTTCTTTCGGGAAATTCTCTCCTGGACTAAGATATAGTTGCGCCTTTTGCGTGGCATCAAATTGAGCTTGGTAGTTGAAGGTTGCGTTCTATCAGTCAAAGTATTAGTTCTCTCTGCGGTCAGAAATCAGGCAAACTTGGGGGACGAACAGGATTAACAACACCAATCATCCCCTGAAGACATGCGCCAGGAGATGAACAGTAAAAGAAAAAGGGATCCGTGTCGTTAACTCGTAGACTGAAAGTCGGAGGCTGTAATTCAATTAGCCATTTGTTCATCCCAGTCAGTTGAATTCATACATCATTCCCCACAATCTGTATGGGTTTGAAGCCACTCCAAAACCCGACCCTTCCCGGGGCTGTCAATTCGTATGGTATACATGGGTTATTGCCAAATGCTGCCCTCGCTACTCTGTTGTATATTTTGTTAGCAGCTGGACGTGGGAATTTCACTTCGTAAAATGTTCGAGAACCAAGTAGCTTTGCGAGGAACGAATGCAGATATCGTATAACATGGCACGGCTTGGGAAAATTTTGATGCGACGTACGAGTGATTTTGGGGATAGAAAAAGAACTCTGTGAACCAGTCAGTATTGATCATCGAACAAATTAGGATATTGCGAAGCAAAGAATGACTTACCAATAATATCTCCAACACTTGCATTCAGTTGATTTGGAGAAAAGTTCAATCCTATCTACAATCGAGTTAGCTTTCGAAGAGATAGGAAATGCTTGGATGGAAACGCGTACAGCACCGACAGACACGGTGTGTGTAGCCGCGGGAGCACTCGATGTTGTGCTTGACCCCTCAGCTGCAGCTATCCTCGACCCAAGCAACGCAACCGATAAGATCGTGAAGACATTTCTCAACATCTTCAATATTTGTTGATGATGATAGCCTTGAGATCAACGATACTTTGTAATCGTCATGGTTGTGTAGAGGGAAAGAATGAATTAGGCGTGAGATTCGTGAAATGGGTGTCAGCAACTCTGGTTCCCTCCTGCGGGGTGGGTCCATCCTCCATGTACGAAGTACGGGGGCAGGGAGGAAGCTCTCAATGCCAAGAGAGGCAACAATAATTAACGAAAAGAAGTGGAAATTTCAAGGCACAGTCAGCTGTCAGCCTCAATGGGGACAGAGAAGAGTTGTAGGGCTGCGGCACGGTCTTCCAGCAATCAGAGCTTCGATGTTGAACAACTGCTCGCAGGAACGTTGCACTGCTTGTGTGTAGTACATTCGTATCTCAAAGTCACTTTTTGGGAATTCTATCCTCATTACTTCCACCGAAAGGCGGTTCGGTTCCTTCGAGTATTTTAACGTATTATAGTGGCGCACGCGAGGCTTGGTGGAGACAACCAACCGCGATGGCGACGTTGTGGCTTCTAGGAACGAGATTTTCAATCGGCAAATCCGAGTTCAATGTTTGCTCCCGAAGGTTTGCTGTGTGCTGTACATGCGTACAGCCACAAAAGCCATCGACGGAATGGCTCGTATAAGCTCGCCAAGCCGAATTGGACTTCAAACTGCACTGATAAGGAGCTTGTTAGCTTGATGGGAAATCATCTCCTGATTCTTGCCTACACATTGATTAAGCGCTCACTCATTTCAATATAAAACATTCTTCAAAATATCTTTGCGGAGCTGCGGAGTTGCGGAGTGGGGGGTGCATTGAATAAATCTCACGATTGTGATTGACTGCTTTTGAAAAGGGCGCCGTGGCTGCGTCGGCCTCGGTGACGATTTGAGAGGCGAGCAACAAGGTTAATTTTTGGGGGCTGAGAACTGATATCTCGTAACCTGGTAATCCATCTGCAAAGTCGTATCCACCAATCATGCTCGGTACAAATCAGCATATTGGATCAGAAGTGCATCACGGACCGGGGATGGAAGAAGTGCAAACCACATGTCGACCACCATCTCCATATCTGGATCATAACCCCTTCTACGATCATAGGTTCACCTAAGCGAAATCTAAAAAGTGTGTGTGATGAAAAGCATGGGTATATGCCGAACTATAAACAGGTTACTGGGATTTGACTTTCCTTTTTCCCGATTCAGAAACCCCCAAAACTCCACTATCAACAACCAATGTCCACAGGCACCACATATAACAGATTCCGAATCCCACCACACCAACCCCAACATTTGCCACGACCCAGAGATCTGGTTTGTCTTTTGGTGGTAAAAGAAATGCTTCTGCGATGTGCCATACACCCATACTGAGGTAAAAGATGAAATGAAGCGCTGCTGTCGCATATCCGGTCCACGAAGATGGGCCATCTTGCTTGTATGCAGATAAAGTTGTTGGTGGGAGGCCAAGAAGATACGCCCATAGAAGAGACAAGACATAGTAGGGAATGCGCAAATCCACACGCTGGAGGAGTGGAAACATGGTCCATACGCCCAGCATATTTGCAAACCCGACCCAAGCACGAGTATTCTTGCTCAGTCCTTGTTTTCCTGCGAGCAATACCGTCATTGGCATCAAAGGTAACAAGACACTCTTTTCGTGGACCTGGAAACTGAAAAGAAAGAACCCCCACGCGGTTGTCGCTAATGCTACCGGTAGTAGTTCCTTTCTTGGATTTAGGAAAATCACCAAGCATGCGGGTGTGATGGAACCGAGCGTCAAAAGCAGTGAGGCTCTTTGGAGAAGCTCAGATGGATACTGGCGGAGTTTGACCACAACATTTAGTGCACACCAAAAGTTAGCAACTTTATCCTCGAACAACCCTCTGGCAAATGGGAAAACTCTGTAGATCATTTGTGCCAATTGTTGAACGATTGGGTAGTACCATGCTCGATAATTGAGCAAGTATGAGTATTGCGTAAAGATCGGCAAGGGGGCTTTGTGACCATGGAGATCAGGCCGGGCGTCGATACCGCGATAAGAGTCGTACAAAGCCCCCAATAATAGAGGAAGCAATAGGACGGCGAACGAGGAAACCGTGACAATTGCGATCCCAAGAAAGCGGGAGAAGTTGATTCGCGGGAATAAACAAACGCCTAGCAGGTAGGCAAACATAACTGGAGCATAATACAAAGCCATTTGTTTGAAACCAAGAGCTAAAACAAAAAACACGCAACTCCACATGAATCGACCTGCGAGGACACTTGACATGCTGGCAAGGACGAGTCCCAACATGACCGTGTTATATTGGAAATGAACATGGTCAATCAAGATAGTTCCAGGTTGCATCAGAATTGCAGTAAGGGCAACTGAAGCATTCCAAGTGTTGACGCCTTGTAGTTTGCTGAGTCGTCTTACAAAAATGACGGCCGCAGGTATGAAGACGAGATATTCAGAAACAATGACTGTTCCTCGCATAAACACTTTCAGTGAAGGATCATTGATTCCCCGGGAGTTGTGTAATTCAAACCAAGATGCATCAATCAGCCCGCCAACTTTGCCCAGAACCCAGCTATGATACGCGGTCAAAGGGGGATAGTCGAGACCCCACCATTCGAGATCGTGGAAATACCATTGTGACACGGGTAATTGTGTGGTGACCTCCATCCAATGTCGCTGGGCTTCGTAATCTCCGTACATTGGGGGCTTTTGAAATCCTATAGGAACAAGTTAGCAATGGTACAATTGGAAAGCAAGAAGCCGTTGTTGACAGATCTCCTACCAGAATAACCCCAAAGACCCGCAGCCCACCTAAAGAGGCCTACCGCCATCAATATTAAGGGCAAGATTTCCCATTGCGATAGCGAATTTCGAGCGGGCCAAAGAAAGGCAGCAAGAGGGTATGCAGGCCGGCTTGATGAGGACGAAGTTGGTCGCCCGGTTGGCAGAGGGGAGCTAGGGGAGGCTTCGCTGCCATTGCTCGTCTGCTTAGCTTTCCGCCGTGGTTTGTGAGGTGAAGGCCCTGCCATGGTCACCGGTGATGTGTAGAGGGGGGGGGAGAGGCCGGTTTAAAGGGCATCGGTATCGAGTGCTGGTGATGTGAGCTTGACCGAAGCTTGGTGTTGAAAGAGCTCATAAAATGGGCAGACATCTTTGATTGGCCGACGCGGTTTGAGAGCTTCAGATCACGTGTATGTCGGGTCAGTTTCGGGTCTCCAACTGCTTGATCTCCTTCCACCGTCCGTGGCGACTCCATCTTCAAATGCAGTACCGGCGCCTTATCTTCTCGACCATAACCAAATCAGGTATTGAAACAACTTGATCACTTTTAGCCAGCCAGTCAGAAGTCGAAACCAACCTTAAATTCTTCAGCCCTGTCCTCGAATTACCATATCCGAAACAACGCGGGGATGGAGCTCTATATTTACCAACAGTCAAGTTTCAAGAGCATCCGAGAAGGACTGGATGACAGGTGACACTTCTTGGCCATCCTGCTTGCGGATTTTTTTACCCCTGGGTTCCATTTATGTACAACATTTCCTCGTATGATCTTCCTGATCCCTGGGCAGCTCGCTTCTGATCGTTGTTTCCATCTTCTCCAAGATCCGTACTTGGCTTATATTCCGTTCTTGTTTCGAAGCTTAATTCCTCGAAGGCTAAATTTGAGATAGCGATAGCTCGTCTTTGGCAACTTGTCCGAGGCAACCATATTTCCTAATTGTGTGCGGTCGTTGAGTCTTTGAGCATTTAGTTCTGATCAAGAAAACAACACAGCGCATTGTCAGACATATGGTTTAGGTCACTTGAAGTGAGCTTTTGCTATACATTTCTTCGCTGCGTTACTTCTATTTGGCTTCTTCTAACTGTCCTCTTGTCTTTTTGACTTTGCTCGACAGCTTAAGCTTTCACTGTGGTTTGATTTCATCTCATCGTCTTATTAAAAATACCCATTCCCCACGACCCCCAAAATCCACATCAAAGTATAATATTTACGAGACCACTAGCTTAAAATTCGTTTCCACTAGCAACAAAGAAACAGGTGCAGGTGCCACTATTTGCTAGCTGTTTGCGAGCTGCGGTGGCCTTGATACCTGTTGCGTTTTTCTTCAATTTTTAGTAACGAATTGTTTCTGTTCCTAGTCTGTAAGACGTTCTTATATTTTTACCCCTCAAAATCATGACTGGGGACATTACTCGGATAGTTCAAGTCCGCATTTACTTCTCATTCGCAGATTGATGATGCGGACCGATTATTGGTAGTGATTTGGTCCTATAACCACCGAAATTTGGTACCAAACCCTTGAGAAGCTTGTTTGACACTGGGGAATTTTAAAGCGTATCAATCATGACACTGCCCGGTCGGTTTTTTATAAAGTTAGGCCCTTGAGATATCCATGACAATTGCCGGTGCCGGGCCGTTGGCTGTGGGCTTTCTACTAAGTTAAATGTGCAAGTGCAATGTCAATCACGCCACGGTCTCGTGTGGGTTTTGTACTTTCTTGACCTATCAGCGAGATTTGAGCATTGAGAAAAACTAGGTATCTCGTTTCAAACACTGTACTCGGATTTGGCATTAAATATTCTGGGATACGAGAACCATCTGATGTTGTTGGCATTCAGTGGGCTCTAAACATTCCCCGGTGTTTAATGCAAATGCTATAGATTCTTTTCCACATAAGTGAGTTTATTTGAATTCCCATGGTTATTTTCAAATGGGGTAAAGCAAGTATTGATATTCAGTTCAGGGGTTACTGTCATCTATCTGGATATCTTGGAGCAAGGGAGTTGGAATCTGTATAAATCTCAGTGCATTTCCATTGAGAAATTGACCCTCAGCTTCATCAGCTTCATCAGCTTCAAGCTTCTTCTCCAGTCTCTCCTTCTTTCGGCATCTTCATTCTTCCTCCATTTTCATTTGAACTTCTTCCATTTTCACTACACTTTCATTGTTTGACACAATAAACACTACAATCATGTTCTCTCCAATCCTAATCCTAGCAATATTGCAAGCATCCTTAGCCTACGCCGCAGTCCCAGCCATTGAGGGGTACAAAATTACATGGAGTGATGACTTTACGGGGGCGGATGGTTCTCTACCGGACTCCAAGAATTGGATCATCGACACTGGAACTGGATACCCAGGCGGTCCAGCAAACTGGGGAACTGGCGAAACCCAAGTCTACACCAACTCGCCTGCAAACTGCAACGTCACCAAAAGCCAACTTAGACTCACCGCTCTCAAGACCGCCAGTGGAGGTTGGACATCTTCTCGAGTCGAGACTCAACGAGCCGACTTTCAAGCTGTCGAGGGAAAGAAGATGATTATTCAAGCAAGCATTAGCATGCCTGATGTTTCCGGAACTGCAGCAATTGGATATTGGCCCGCATTCTGGACGCTTGGTGGTAATTACCGTGGAGTTTACACGAACTGGCCTTCGGTTGGAGAATATGACATCATGGAGAATGTAAATGGAATCAACAAAGTCACTGGAGTACTTCACTGCGATGTAAGCTCACCTGCCCTCATAAAACCAGCGCCATTTACTAATATTATTCCAGGTCGCTCCAGGAGGAAAATGCAACGAAATGGACGGCATCGCCAACAACCTCGCCTGTCCCAAAACCGAATGTCAAGGAAACCTACACACCTACGCACTAACCGTCGATCGTTCGGTCACACCAGAAACCATGTCTTGGTCCGTTGATGGCACAAAATTCCACACTATCACGGAGACTCAACTGGGTACTGCGATCTGGGCACAGACTGTTCAACATGGTCATTTCATCTTGTTGAATTTGGCGATGGGTGGTGCGTTCCCTAACAAGGTTCATGGTGCTGCAACGCCTTTGAACTCTACTGTTTCTGGTGCGAGTCTTTCGATTGATTATGTTGCAGTTTATAATTCTGCATAAATTGGAACTTCGAGGATGCTGAAGTGAGAAAGGGGATGGATGTCCTGGGTCATTTTGGATGGCTCCGGGAGCTTGTTGTTGACCACTCTGGATCGGCTCTAGAAAGTACGGTGGATCCGTGACCAAGTGTGATATTTCTTGTATATTTAACAAGTGCCGGGAGTACTTTAGGTTCTCCGGGCGAACTTTTTGCGATGGGTTTTGGAGGGATTTTGTGCTGGCATTTTGGGAGTTAAGATTTTACAATTGTACCAGAAAAAATGGTATAGAATTTCATGTGCATTCAAGTTGGCTCCAGAAAATTCTTTCATTGGTAAAAACCTTGAGATTCCTTCACCACTTGCAGTTGATGAGGCTCTAGGCTTCCTTTTCTTCTTATCAGCGAGGCAGGGTTGAGTGAGAAAAAGGGCGGAGGTGCATCTTTTCCCCGCCCTAAATGCAGGTTGATTGAAGATTTCATTGGTCCTCTGTCTCAGTCCTGCAGCCCAAAATCGGTGGAAACCCAACAGACAAGCCTGATAGGTGGGAAATCCAGAAAGTGAGGCTGCTGTGCGATTCGTTCTTAGGCAGCAATGATCAATCAGAGCAAAAACCATCTATATATAGATCACGAGCTATCTTTTTGCTATTTTTAGCTCACCACAAAAGCCTGCACCCCCAGGTTCTTGTTTGTGAAAACGGGCGGCTTCTCCTATATATATCAGAGTCGGACAGAATATTAGGCCGACGGTCTGAAGTTCCCCCGCTTCTTCAACGTTTCTCGTCCCCCTTTGAATTTCAGGCGCAAATAGCAATCCTTCGATATGACTGGTCTAGAACAGCCCTCAGGGGATCAGCAAATGTCTGACTTCAATTTTTGGCTCCACTCCTCGCACAACCTATCACCAAGCCAAACGAACCTAGGGTTACCATTTGACGTTCCAGTATCTGCATGTCTCGACTGGAATTTTTTTCAGCCTCAAGCTGAAGACCAGTTCCCGGGCTCTTGGAGCAGGTTCGATCTGCAACAAAACTTCGGAAAAGAGCTTGCCGGATCTTGGGTAACTTCGAGTGTCATCAACAATAAGCACCTATCGGGTGCAACGAGTTTTACGCAAAGAGATTTAGAGTTGTAAGACAGACCCCACAGTAACTCAATGCATCCAAGGAGCCTAATAATTTGATTTCAGTCCCCCAAATTCGTCTTTTGACTTTACAAGTACAAATTTCGTTCCGCTTGGAGGAGTAGAATTCCAAAACACGCCTTCGAGTCCAGAATCTGCATCGTCAACCACATCTTGTTCCTCAAAATCATTTCAAGCAACTGAAAAATCACACGGTCAAGTCACTTCAGGCATGATAAATCAATGTGATGAATGTAGCAGCCATTTCCCCACCAAGGTTTTGTTGTACCATCATTCGCAACGGCAAAATCACTCCCCTCATTTCTGTCGATGTGGCAAGGGATTTTCAAGGCTTGATGTACTCGATAGACACATCCAATCTCTCAACCATGTCTCTACGACATTTCCCTGCCCTCATTGCAAAAGGCATCGTGGAATCAAGGCTTTCCGCAGACGAGACCACCTCACCCAACACTTGAAGGGGTATCATCATATGGATATCACATCAGACTTCGAGGATTGTGATTCGTCACAGAAACAGAAAAACTCGAGAAGGAGAAAGCGAGAGAAGCTTTTGAAATGCCCACACAAGGATTGTTCATCTTCTGGGCTTGGATTATCTAACAGCAGTGAGAACTCCATGCAGAAGTTCAACAAGTCGATTTTCCGAACACAAGGTCAGCTCACGCAGCATTTACGTGAATTCCACGACGAGTGTCCCTTTCCGTGCCGAGAAAACCGATGCTCTCGCGTGGGAGGAAGGGGGTTCTTTAGGAAGAGAGATTTGATGAAGCACATGAAAGAGTACCATCTTCCTGTACCAGATGATGTTTCCAGCAACTTTTCTGGCTCGATGGAAGGCAAGGCAGATCTCACAGGAGAATGAATTCTGAATGCAGGTGGGGGTTGTAGTCGAGACGAGTATTTCGGAGTGTATGGTGAGACGAGTACTGAAAGGAAATCAGAGATGACGGGAGTGAATAGCAAATCATCTATAGACATCACTTGAATATCCCATATTTTTCTTCTCGGGCGGAATCGGCTTTCCTAGCACCGACAGAAGGGATTGAGAGGTTGGTCTTTTCTCGGTCGAGGTCGAAGTCGTTCCTCCCTGGATTGATCTCGGGAGTCGGGTCTGGACCTCCACAGACGACGAGCCTCAAGATCGTTCCTTCATAGTTGTTTGCGGGAATGGGTTCGTTGGAGATTTTTCCGAACTTTCCCCCAATTTTTGGTAGGGCGCAAAGGCTGTTATATGTTTTAGTAACGGATAAGTTGTTGTTTGAATCAAGGGTTGCATACTATCCTTTCGTTTCGTCTTTGTTTACCCACCACTTACAAAGTCTACCATTACGTTCCGAATCATCTGCATCTTTTTGAACGTTAATTGGCGTCCAGTTGTCTATGCCCTTGACTCGAAGGATGGGATGGTGTAGCCCGTCTTCATGGTTGCCATCTATCCCTCCCGCTTTCGTAAACGTTAGGGAGAATTCTCCTGTTTCATCTTGGAAAAAGTGTTGAGTTTTATCTGTATAGTTAGTCATGATTGTTTAAATGTGTAGGCAAATCTTGGCTGCCACCTTTCTCACAAACATTCCACTCTCGTTCCTTGCCCGGGTTCTTGTTTCCGGGGAGTATTTCAATATTGTCATCAATCCAGCACTCGCTACCTGCCGTTGTTCTAAAATGAATGTGCACTGAATCATCGTTATACTCCGGGTCCTAAGATTCGTCAGTGAAGGGTACACATTGGCCTTTGAAGAAAATGAAAACCATACAAAGGCATTTTTCTTTTCATGTCGAAGCTCCGAAACCATAATCGCAAGCTTCACAATGCCATCCGGAATTCCTCTTTTCGTATCAACTGAAGTAAGGCCTGTTTCATGAAGAGTTTTTGTTGTTGGAACAGCTACACTTAAGGTAGACAAGGCCGAAAAAGCGATGATATTAACCCCTTTCATGCTGAGACCGAAGTTCTGACCAGGAGAAGCAATTTGAAAAATAGTTGATCGAGTATAAGTGAGAAGTGGGAGAGGGTTTTGTCAGACTGAAATAAGTGGGTTGATGTGTGCGACCTGCTTGGAGACTTGATCCCAAGTAAATATATATTGGGCTTTCGGAGTCTCGGAAACTAAGTCAGTGACTCCGCGATACAGGATTGCTAGCAACCTATTCTCACCTTAGTATAGTACGTACGAACGAACGAGAATGCAGGACTTTACGCTAAATATGAAATTAAAACTAAATTAAAATAGAACTTTACCAACTAGTAAACAATGATTGATAGTATACTAAGTGCGTAAATTTGCCAAGGAAGAAAACAGGATGGGAAGGATCAGGTTTCGCAAGTAATGATTACTGAATCCTTGATCACCCCATTTTCAATCGGCTGGGGAAACATCTCCATTTCTAATTAAGTTGCATTTGAGTCAATTGCCGTGAATCTAATATTGCAGCGGGAAAGCCACCGCGAAGCGCAATCGCTTTATCGTATGCCTAAGCCTATAGATGAGAGTCTCGAAGCGCTGCCACGCAAATGCGAAAGACTACAAACGGAAGACCGACTAGGAATTCTAAGTCCGAACCTTAATTTCATCACACAAAAGAGCTTTTCTTTGGTAAAATCACGTCAAAACAAATCACACCTTATTCTCGCCTAAAGCTCCAAAGAAGTAAGCGTTACGGCCCCGCCATTAAACTACCATCACGGGCTTACTAAAACAATTTTGTTCCATTAATACCAACATTTCCAGCTTAAATATGTACACCTTTTGGAGTTTCTACCTACATGCAGACTCGAAGAGATCAAATTCACCACAGAACGCAACAATGGCAAGGGTAAATTACAACACAAACGCAGAATTATGCAATGTGAGATACTGGACTTTGGAAATGACCATCTTCCTGTCGGTTTTAAATATCAAAAGAGGAGATTTCAAATCCTTCCCGGGTGGCATTCCCCTCTCTCCGGGGGATTTATCATAGGAAATCACCATTCATCTATCTTTGGACACCCCCGACCTACCAGAAGTGATGACTGACAGTTTTTTGGTAACTTTATAACAGTAGTTGTTTTGTTGGCAAATAGAAGGTTTATTGAGAAGAATCAAAAGTAATTACCGGTATTAGATTCCTAAAAGTGAATTTTGGCTACCCCTCGTGACTCAATCCTTTGCTAAAAGACCGAAATTGGGTAGTATTTCATCTTACGGATCTGTTAGCAACCGAAATAAAAGTATTGAGCTCTTTCTGGGGTATTTTCCCCCTCAATTCTCATAATTCCTCAATCCTCTTTTAATCGCACGTGACAAAGTTCAATAGGTGATTTTAAAAAACGGTAACGACAATGTGTAGAAAAGAAAGGGACAAAAGATTCTAAAACGTTTCAAACTCCAATCCCCTTTGCATCGGGAAACGTGAATGTACAATGACTGCAAGCAGCAAATCCCTGAACTGACACTCGCTCACCATTTATTTCTCCGTCAAAGCTACTTGGTACCATAGCTCCCCTGTTTCGTGATAAGTGGGTACTCGTAAGTTCCTTCTCGTAGTTCCACCTCGGGGGCATAAAATCGCACTAAAACGTGTTAGATTATTCAGAAAACGGGATTAGGAAAGTCTTACAAAGCACACCAAATCCGGGTTCGTCCTAGGGAGATGGGAGCCAGCTACTAAAGTCAGTCCAGCAAAACAGTTCGCAAGGATAAGTAACTCACTTGGAAGTCCAGTTGGCTCCAGGGTCATTTCCTTGAATGATAATATCAAAAGGTCCATCGGCTCCGGTCGTATTAGTCCCATAAACCAGATTGCCATTTGAGTATGTCACGTTCGAACGATCCCCTAGCGAATATCTAGCTTCTGAATTCTCAATCAAGTACCCTTCTTTGTTATAAATGGTCAGACTCCAAAATCCAAGCGAGTCCAAAGGCGGCTTTCCGGAGGAATGTACAAGGTACGCTTCATCTTCTGCTAGGGAGAAATTACCCGAGTACTCTGGGTAAATTGCCTCCTCAACAACAAGAGCGAGGTGTCCAGTTCCCCCGACAGCAGCACGCTCAACATAATCGTTCCCGTAAACTCCGACTTTCGACGGTACGACTGCTGATTAATCATGGGTGAGCTCAACGGTGGAGCTTTCAAGAGTTGGTCAGGTGAGCACCATCTGTGTAGATACTTGACCAGCTTGGGTGAGATTCACACAATTTGGCTTGGAATAAACACCATCTGAGATACCAGCCAGAGATAGGCTAGTGGGAAGCGTGGAATTCCCAAAGGCGGTATTGGTGAATCGTGCGGTTAGTGTGAGGATTCGCTCGGCGGTAGCATTGGACTGAGTGGAGAAAAGAGCCAAGTCAAGACCCGGGCCACTGACAGGAGCAGTACGTTCAAGAAGCTTGGTTGTAAACTTGATGCAATACCTGCAGCTGTTTCGACATCTTCATTCAAATTTTTCAATAGTGTGCGAATGAGAAAGACCCCAATTGGGTGAGGGGCAAGGATCCGACCCTGATATCCGGGATAACAAGTGTCCATGGGTATGCTTCCATCTGCAGCAGTATTCTTTCCGAGAGTAAGTAGGTATTTTCCAGAGTAACTTGAATTGAATGCCCGTAAGTTGAGATAGTTGTCTCCATACCTGTCGAAAATCAGCTTGTGAAATTGAATTTTTTAAGCGAGTGGTAAGCGAGGGTTGAAGTACTCACGCAGTATAAAAAGCAATGCTCCAATATCTGTCGGATTCGACCTCAGGAACAGTAATCTCGATGTCATTGTACCCCACATCGTAACTCATTGATAAATAGAAAGTATCCACATTCGGTCTGACTACCGCGGTGCTGGATGGGGCGGCAAGTTTTGTGACAGTGACTAGTTCATTTGCTGGCTTTCCTTCGGACTTAAATGCCTGTTCATAAAACAAGAGAGGCATTCCGTACTAATAATGAAGCGTTAGCAAGCTCGAGCTCAAATTTGAGAAATGAATGAACGTTGAGTGCGGACACGGTTGTGTCTTGTTCTGGACAAGTTGACTGGCAAGCGATTGGGGCAACAACTGCTCCTATCATAGCCATAACTCCAAGAGAGAATATCGTAAGGAAGTATCGAAGCTTCCGGGAGGGTGTTGTCAATTCGGTTTTTAGAGGTTAAGGAAATTAAGGAAAATTACAAAGGAAACCGTAAAGAAATTTGCAAAGAAAGTCGTAGAGAAACTTGGAAAAGAAGCCGTGCAGTAGAGAATGTCTCTGGGAATCTTTCGAGAAAGAAGGTTCTTTAAATATTTGAGAACTCTTCAAATTATAGAATTCCTTTTCATCCCATAGTCGGTGATTCTCTCTCAGTGGTAAGACTTCTTGTAATATGATTGGTAGAATAGAATAAGGTGCGTACACTAAGCTACAATAGGAACTCAGCCTCATCCGTGGTGAAAATACAGGGGTGTTCGAAAGCTGTCAGTCAACGTCATTTTTCTGCTACGCGTACCACATCTGGGAACGTGTCAGCATTTCTATCTACCTACCACTCCCATGGGACCACAGAGGATAATCAGCAATACATTTTGACATAAAATTCGGCCTCGAACCTTGGCTTTGCTGTATTATCTTCGTAATCGAGCCTCCTTTGCTTTTGAAAAGCGTAGAAAGGACAGCTGAACATTGGATCAATTCAAAGTCACCGTGCAGATCATTTCACATTTCTTCCTAAGTGTAGGTGGATTTAGCAAATGAAGTAAGCTGCCAAGGCGTACGGAATACTCCACACCCATAGCCCTAGAGAGTAGCAAAAAACGTCTAGACGCAGTCGTCGGAGAAGAAGCTGTTTCCTGCGCGGTATATCATACCTCTTAGTTTCCGTGTTCTCTGAACTTACAATCACCCACGGAACGATTCATGGAGTTTCTCACAATAAATATTCATCAATGGTTAAGCGAAACAGGGGGCCACGAAGGCCTCATATAAAGTCAAGATTGGGTTGTCTACCCTGTAAACAGCGATATATTAAGGTACGAATGGATACACACTCGTATATTGCTGGGCTAATATACTTTCTAGTGTAATGCACGAGGTCCTTGCTGTACGAATTGTGAAAGACGGAAAATGAAATGCAGTTACACCGGACCGTCCACCACACCAACCAACCAACCACTCACCCCACGGGTACCAAGAATTCAAAACCTGTCCAGTCTCGCAGTTATGGCAAGCTTGATAAATACTACCAAGCCATTGCATGGTCGCGAGCTCGAGCTTTTGATGCACTGGACTACAACGACAGCGCTGACACTTCGTACAACACAGGCATCTGAGACTACTTAGCTTTGGCAAACGCGAATTATTCAGATAGGGCAAACTCACACCTTTCTTCTGCAAATCATCCTCTCCATAACTGCTGCTTATCGAGCAAGCAAGCAAAGTGAACACTTCGACGGCGGGTCTCTATCGTCACCTGTCTCTCTATCACAGCAACGAAGCGTCTTCATCATTTTGCCAAGCTTGCGACAATGTCACCATCACTCGACCTAGAACCTGCAGTAGCCTTCCTCCCGGTGCTCCACCCGCCAACGCGATACTGCCATTCATCGTTCTGACAGCCACCACTGCACTTACTCTTCTTCCTGTGCCCTCATCGTCTTTAAATTCTCCAGCTCCTTCACCATTGCCCGCAAGTACTGAAAAGATGGATCTCGACAACTTCATTCATTGGCTTATTTGTGTATGCCGTGCCCTCGCCTTCGCCAAAATGAGCCTGGAGACAATCAAAATAGTTGCGACTTGGCAGGAAAAAGATATAAATCATCTCAACCGCACCGGTTCAAACCCTTCGTCATCACTCGCATTACTCAAAGACTTAGAACCTGCATTGCTCGCCTCTCTCAATCAACTTAATGTCGCGGCTGCCACTTTAGAAGTTGATAATACAGAAACGCTTCAACTGGCCATCGCCCAGACAAAACTCTGGTCATGCTTGGTTCCGCTACGCCAGAAGACTGTCATGTATCTTTTTCTGTGGTTGGACTCTATGTCTGATAATTTCTTTCGGCTTATACAACGCAGATGTCCAGTTGCTATGGCAGTCACAGCACATTGGCTGGTGGTGTCTCTAGTACACCAAAACCTTGGGTATGGTTTGTTTCTGACTGGCCAACACGCGCAGTCAAAGCAATTGCTCACGCGACAGAAACTGCTGGTAAGGGGGGCCTCCTGACGTGGGTTCTGGCCGAGTTGTCGAATTAACTAAGAACAAAAACACATGGGATTATGCCGACGATACATAGGATTCTAGAGAATGGAAGAAATTGGGCGTTATGATTTAAGAATTTCTTCATATTTAAATTAGAGAGTATCTGAACCAAATGTCTTTCCTCTTCCTCGGTGGTCCTCGATGACTCACTCCTTTACGCGAGTACGCCTCGAGTATCAGTGAAGTTTTATGTGACCGGAAAATTATGCAATTGTCCCTTGCCTGCGATGGAAAGTTGCTGATCATCATTTCCTGAATTCCTAAAATCGCCCAGTGTACCAGCGGAAGAGAAATTGACCCATGCAGATAAACGGCAGTAAGGCCAAAGTTCATCTTTCAAAATAAAGCAACCCAATTGTTTTAAAACTGTTACTAACCGGTTTTTCATCCTATATCATGCGGCTAAGTCTACAAAAGCTGAAAGGGGTTAGGTGTACGACATTGTCACCTCGCTTAGAAGACACTTCCCCTTTTCCCTTGGTACAGAGCCCGACTTGTTTATCATTAAATTTAAAACACGTGGAAAATAGTAGGCAAGCTCCAATACTACTTACAAGAAGCTTGTGACAAGTTTGATTGATTTCAGAGTCAATATTATTCTATATATTTTCACCCCGACTTCATTACTTCTCAGGATCCCCACCAAAAAAGACAGGAAACTAATGCATTCCCAAGAACAATCAACAAATCAACCAACATGCCCAGGGGCCATAAACAACTTGTCTCTCTTCATTCCCAAACTCAAAACCGCAGCCAAAGCCCCCGCCGTAATAACAAGAATATAAGTCTGACTCATCGCATCCACAATAGCTTTAAAAACCTCCAATCTCGTCTGCGCACTCAGACTTTCAACGAGTTGACTCCCAGCGCCCGCAATAGCTGCTTGGATCTGCATCAACGGAACACCAGGCAGGATTTTCGAAATCGAAGTTTGCGATTTGTTGAGGAAGATTGAGTTAGCGATGGCAAGTGCGATGGTGACACCAGATACTTGTGCGCAAGTGATGAATCCTACAGCCATAGCTACATTCTCGGGGGAAACTATGGCTTGGGCCACGGAAAAGGAGGCTTGTGCGAAGAGACCATCGCCGAATCCAATTAAGATGCTGTATCCGTATACTCTGGCAACGGAAGTTTCGGTGTCCACGGTAAACATGAGTGCTCCTCCAATAACAATGAGAATTCCGCCAGCCAAGTACCAGGGCATGTAGTATCCCCATGCGGATAGAATAGCTCCGTTTGCAATGACGGCAAATATCATAAGCATGATAAATGGAAGAAGTCGAACACCGGCTTCAAGTGCTGTATCGCCTCGAGTAAACTGGAAGAAGATGGGTATCATATAGATAGGGATAAAGATTGCTGTTCCACCTGCCGCTGTCATGGCGAATAAGATGAGGATGGTTCGCGATTTGAAGAATTCGATTGGGAAGATACGTCGTGTTGGAGTGGTGAGGATGGTGTAAACTTGTTGGAACCCGAGCAGGATGAAGAGAACCCCTGAGCACACGAACATCCCAATTACCTTTCCACTGTTCCATGGCCATGTTACACCTCCCATTGACAGAGCCATAACGCCAGAGACGAAAGCTCCGATTGTAAGAATGCCTCCTAGATAATCCAACTCTTTGCAACGGTCTTTCATGCTGACTCCCGGACGGGGATCTTTGCTCGGAAGCATGAAGAGGTAGACAGGGGCGCAAACGGCACCAATACATAAGTTGATGTAGAAAGCCCATCTCCATCCAGCAGAACTCTCAACGAATGCCCCACCGATGATAGGTCCAAGAACCTGGGACTCATTAGCGAAATATTTCTTTGGGATTAGTCTTCAAAGCTTACTGTGCCGAGACCCCAAGTGAGACCAGTTCCTCCTACATACATGGGCCTCTCATGAATAGTAGTCGTTGCTGCAAGCAAAGTCATAACTCCAACATACATTCCACTTCCACCAACACCACAAATAGCCCTTCCAATGATCAGTGCATCCATTGTCGGAGCAGCACCACACAACGCGGATCCAACCTCAAACAAAAACACACAGAAGATGTACATCCATTTCGCATTGAACTGACCAAATATCTTGCCCCAAATCAGATTCGTCGAAGCTGCGCCGATGAGGAAAGCAACACTCAGCCAGGTGAGTTTCGCAACGGAATTAAACTTGGTAACAATAACAGGTTGAATATCGGCGACAATTGTATTATCGAGAGCGAACAGGAATGTTGAACTTAGAATCGAGAGAACAACAATTGCCCATTTGATTCCTCCTATATCTCGTGGAGGAGCTTCTACCGCGGTTTCTGCTTGCCCTTTTTCGTTCGCAGCATCTTCGTTGAAGGAGTTTTTTGCAGATCCATCTAGTGTATTATTGTCGTTAGGGATATTGAGGGTACTGCCGGGTAGCCTTTCTTCTGAGGTCGACTCCTTGGGAATTACTGGTTTTTCTGATAAGTTCGCCATTTTATGTGGAGCTGGTTCTCACAGTGGATGGAAACAATGTGATAAATCAATGACGAGAGGGCTTTGAAGTTTATGCGGAGACCAGCTCGAGACTGAGTCGGAAACCTATTAGAAAAGGATATTGACGGAAAATTAAAAGCCTGCTCCCTAAGGTTAATTGAGGATCATCAACAATTCCCTAATCAACAACTGACTTCGTGGATACTGGGTACTTATAAAAATCGTCGTTTATCATGTTGAGACAGATGAAAGGCAGCCCTTCCGACAAGCTTTTCCGCAATGAGCAATGATGTAGTGTGGCTTGAAGCCTAAGTCCATCCCCCAACACCCTGGCGGAGATTTTAGTGCTATATCCGTAAGCATATCAAGCCTAAAATCAGTCTTCTCACTTTGAGTTTTCCACAGCTCGCCAACACCGGTCTTTACAAACGAGCTACATCCGCTAAATCCGAAAAATCGCAATCTCCATCTCGATGAGTCAAAACACACCAGTCTTAGAAGATCTGAAACCTTGGATTGGCGTTCAATAACGCCGATGGTCTTTGATGATATCTGGGGATTTTTGAAATGGAGTAACATGAGAGTCCGAACGCCGAGCGCGCTATACTTTTATCACAGACCGACATATCAAGGCTCCTGCATTGACTGGTCGGCCGCAGATATCCTCCTACGATTGGATAAAATGCACTTCCAATCAACAAAAACTCTCTTGGTCAATTTATAATCTCACGACATCTCAAACTCTGATTGATTATCATGAGAGAAGTTAGACCAATTAACTCGAGAGTGCGGAGTGACTTTAAGCCGCTTCGGTATCAACGTCTAGTTAAACAAAGGAATTGTGAGAGAAACGCCAAAGGCGCACCAATGCTATAACGACGGCTGTCCTTGGACCGGGAAAATAGCAAGAACGGTGTAGGAAAGATAGAAGAGCTTATCGCAACATTAAAAGAAAAAATCCATTGAGCCGGGTCAGATCGTATCGCGTCCCCAATCAACAGTGCTAAACTTTACATGTGCTGTGACCTCTCAGTGTAGCGACCGCGTTGTGTCTGAACCTCTTTGGTGTGAGATTTTAGTACGAGTACTCTCTTTCGAAAGCCAAAACGCCTTTTCGCAACAGCCGTAAGAATTATCGCGGTACGCATAAAAACAATAGTTTAAGGGTGAGGTTTGAGATGACTAGTTCGTCGTTGAAATAAGAGTAAAGAAAAGAGGTGAACTATCAGGAAACCCTGGGGATCAATTGAGCTTACTAGCAACCGCGGGGAAGTCACGAGAGGTTCCCGAATCCCGAAAAGCAAGGGAAATTCCCCGATTGGCCGAGGAAGGAGCTTGTCAGTCCTTGACACTACCTACAAGTAAATACTCGATGATAAAAGCGGCAGTAGGTAGAACAAAACAAACTAATATCAGGGCTTTCTAACTTCTTATATCGTCTTTGCTTATTTGTTTAATTTCTTTTAAATAGCTAAATTAATGAAACTCAAAACGGTAACATTTGCATTGCTCTACAAAGTACACTCCAAAGTCTTCACTACCGCGTTCACTGTCTGTTATGAGCCAGCTCACGTTGTTTTAGATACCTTTGGCCGAAAACGATTGAAGCCAATTATTCGAGCTATCTAAGATAATTTTACTTGCTGCCACTTTTACTATCCGCGACATGCGAGAGGGTATTTGTAACACGACTCGCATAATTCGTATTCTACGTCAAGACTGTCAGGTTTAAGTGTTTTGAAGATAAGTTTATTTCAGTTAAAAATTGGGGGTATCAAAGATCATTAACGTAAGAGTGCCTCCACCAGGCCAAAACCGAAAAGTCCTATGTTTTGATATACTGGTATTCAAATTCCCGTAAAGCTTCCGGAGCTACCCGATGGGCTAGATTGTAAATAAGGGGTAGCCAGCTCTCTCCATTACAAGGACGAATCGACCGTCCGACCAAAAGGGTTATTAAGAAGGATTAAAAATTGAGTAAGCTCGAACCAAATTGTTCCCGTATCATTCCGCCCAACATCCACCTCCAATTGATATTGCGTTCCTCTTACAAGAGCATCATGGCGAGTAAGCCGAAGATTCCTCCTGCTGCGGCATTGACTGCGTTCGATCCAAGAGGGGATGCACCACCGCTGAAAACAGCTCCAGGGACTCCAGCACCAGTTCCGGTTGCTTGTGTTGCATTGCCGATGGCTCTAGCTCTTGTTGAAGTCGGTGGTGCGCTGGTGATGGCGGCAGCGGAAGTCTTCTTTGATTCGATGGCAGGAGTTGCGACAACGAGAGGAGTGCCCTTAACTGCTGATGCGGATATGACAGCTGATGTGGCAACTGTAGTTCGAACAAGACTCAACTGCGGCGCGCTTGAGGCCATCGAAGCCATGGTAACGCCGTTGTTGATGATGATGGTGACGGGGGGTCCGCAAACTGTGCAAATTTGGCAAACGGTCTGTTGCGCAGCTGCGGCGGATGTGAGGTGGGTCACGACAGCACTTTCAATTGCTTTGGTCTTGGAGACTTCAACTGCTTGGGACTTGGTTTCGTGGACAACGGTTGTTCCGTTCTCGGTGGCTTTGGTGCTCTTCTCGCCTTCGTTCTTTTGGGTCTTGGTTTCGTGGAGCACTACAGAGGTAGATTTCTGGTTTCCATTCTCCTTTGTCTTGCTGTCTTCGCTGCTCTTGGTCATGGTGCTGTTCTTTTGCGAACCCTATATTTAATTAGCACTAGTCACAGTAAGTTTCCTGAGATGAAAATACCTCATTGCCGTTCTTGGAGTTATCGGATCCCTTATTGTCTTTCGAGTTATCATTGTTATTGTTTGAATTGTCCTTGTTATTATTGTTGGTGTTGACTGAGATTTCCTCCACGATGAGAACGAACGTGTCGGACGCCTTCTTGGTGTTCGTCTGATCAATAATAATGATCACTGCCTCTTGTGCGGAGATAGACTTGTCTGGTGTCCATTTAAAAGATCCAGAGTTGTCAATTTGACTGGCGATATCGGCGATGATGATTGAGGTATCAGTTGCGCCCTTTGGGCAAAGTTTGGCATCGACCTTTCCTCCCATCCCAGAATTATCCCATGAGATTGTATTCTCCTTTCCAATGGTCCATTGGTCTCCGGACTTTGGGCTGCTGAAAGTGGCAGCAGCCAAGCTTGAAACGCTCAACAAGAGAGCTGACAGAGTTAAGTACTGCATTTTCGACAGTATTTATTGGAAGAAGTTGGTAGAGAGATATATGTTGAAGAGAAGTTGACTGAGGAACAAAATATAAAAGATAGAATGTAATGCTGGCCTGCAGTAACGAATGAATACCAGTATACAATTAAAATCCAAAGGAATGTGTGGTTAGAAGAAGACCAGGTGATCTGCAAAAGAAGGTCGGACAGACACATTAATACATAGTAATCCAGCCTCCCCACGTAGGTGCCATGAGTCGGCGGCACTTACGGCGCAAGGTCGACGATAGGGAGTGAAACTTCACTTCAATCCATAAAACTATCATGTCCTAGATGAAACATCGTAACTCCCCTGAGAAAAACTGTTGAACAACGGGCTGAAGAGTCTCGGAATGCAGATCATCCAGTCCATCGACGTGATGTGCCAGGGGCCAAAAATAAACGATAAGCCAGATCTCAGATTTCCCACCAGATCAAAGAGCCCTCAAAGTTTCCCTTCGGCTCGGATGTCACTTTTCCATGATTCAAGGAGGCTGTGCTAGACCCCTTCAATCTTCTGAAGGTTAAGCATAAACGCCCCTAGGGGCTACCCCGTGGTGATTATGATGAAAATGGAGGGGAAGTCTAGAAGATCGTCTGAAGATTACATGGGACGAATGAGAAAACGTCAAGAAATGGGCACAAAAACCATGAAGTCGGTCAACTGAAAGGTTGGACGACTTATGATCGCTGGCTTCAAACGCGAGCAGCCTCAAGTCTGAAACTGGGCCAAAGTCGCGGACCCACGTCTGAAAACAAAGATGAGATGAGAGAATGACATATAAAGTGAGCAGCGCCAAGAGTTTGGATTCCCCAATTCTCGAGGATCAGAGAAGAATGTTTGGATGTCGAAAGAGTCGGATGCCGAAAGAGTCGGACGTCGAAGTGATTGAGGTGTTAATTGTGGTCCAGAACAAGAATGAGGAGGCTCGAGAAGAAAACAGAGCACGTGCCTCGACCCGGCACGTGCATACGATCCGAATGCCGAGATTCATCCTTGTTCTGCTCATGTTTTCCCAAAGACCAAGCAACTGAAAAGTTTTATTTTCTAATTTATTGGAAACAGAAGCTCTGGAGATCATTCAAGATCCATATTTTGACGAGGTTTGTTTTGACATCATCTCATACGTCTTTACCGGTATTCATCCAGTGGGCGTGATCCGTCTGGAGGGAAGTCCCTTTTGCTGATTGTCAACATCACCTTTTTTTCAATCCGAGTACATCACCGGCCAGATGGGGGTCCCTTCTCTAGACCTTCAAAACCCCCGTTGGGCCGTTGGGCTTTCAAGAGCATAAAGAATTCCGTAGAAGTGTGTAAAGCATGAATATTCCCCGTTGAAAAGAACTTCTCTTCCTGCATTGATGACAGCATGAATTTCAAGGGAAGAATATGCGAAGGAAGACGAAATTCAGTCTGATGAAAACCGCTGATATTCATGTAGCCACTCTCGAATATTCTGGTCAAAAGATACCCCAGCTCACCTCTACCAAGCGTAAGGACGACGTGAAATATGAATCCATCGATATTCCGCAATAACAACCAATAACAACTGCACCTCACTACACACTTTCAGTGAACTTAATCAACGGTCCCTCCTTCAAAGCAATAAACTGATCCTTCACCTTAAAGACCTGCTTCTCCTCATCGCCATCAAAATTCCCCTCTCCCGCCTCACCACCCGATTCGAAGTCAAATAAAAATAGTACTCTCGCAAGCGACAGAGTAAGTTCGTAATAAGCCATATTTTTTCCAACACAGGATCGCTGCCCGATGCTAAAAGCACAGAAAGCCGACTGAGCTTTATCTACTTCAGCTCTACTAACGCCTCTCTTCTTCCTCTCGTCCGTGTCGTCTTTGACGATCCAGCGTTCAGGTTTGTAAAGGAATGGCTCCGAGTAGTATTCAGCGTTGTGCATGATGGCCCAGTGTCCAACACTGACATCGATACCAGCAGGTATATGGTTGCCATCAATGGTAGTTCCTCCACTGAGGACTTCTCTTGGCATTGCTCCGGGGGCGGGTGGTGCAATGCGTAGAGCTTCCTCGATACAGGCTCTGAGATAGACACAGCTGTTTAACTTTGGTCCGATTTTGATATCCTCCACATTCTCAAATTCCTTTCGAATTTCATCTCGCGCAATAGCGCGCACCTTGGGGTAGCGAGCGAGGTAGAAGAAGGTCGCTGCCAGGGTTGTCGATGCAGTATCAGAACCTGCGATGATAAAAGTTGTCGCCTCTCCCCACAATTCCTGCATTGTCAATTTCTCGCTCGTCTCAGGGTCTTTTCCTCGAATGAGATAGTGGAAGAAGTCCGTTTTGTCACTTGCCTCCCCCTCCTTGCTTCTCTCCGTCGCTTGCACCAAAGCGTACTGTGAAAAATCCTCTTTGCGTTGTGCGTGATTGCCCTTGAGAAGAAGATTGGAAATACCGGTCTGGTGTAGAGATACCATGCTGCCACTAAGATGAGAAGCAATACTTGCACTTTCCATCAATCCCTCAACCTCACGATTCTCTCCTCCAAGCATGTTGAAAGATTTTCCGAAGGCAAGTTCCCCCATCACATCGAATGATAAGTAAATAGACAGATCCGCCTGTAATAAGAATCAGTCAATGAACGTCTTAAGAAATCTTAATGTGTAACACAACGTACCATATTCAATGTTTCCTTTGCCCCCTTTTCTTTCAATATGGTACACCATTTCCGAATGTTATCCAAGATCGAGCCTTCCATCGACTTGAGAGCGCGTTCAGAAAATGCGGGTGCAATCAAACGACGCTTCTTCGCATGCAACTTCTTGTTAATCGTATTAAACACATTTGGTACATCCGTCACAAACGCTTTGTAGTAACTCGCTTTTTGAACATTGGCCTTTGGTCCGTAGATGTCGGTTAAGGATTTCGCAGTATTGAAAGAAAGTTGGTTTGGGCCATATCGATATACCGGTCCTGATATCATGGTTAGATGCTGAAGTTGGCGCGTAAGGGAGGATATGCTACTCACCATACTTGTCATGGCATTTCAAAAAGTTCATATGACGTTCCCCTTTCCATGACCACCAGATGTTATCTATACCCGAGATCTTTGCTAGAAAAGGGCCAGGATACTTGGCGAGAGGATGAAAAGTCAATCGATAGACCACCATGGATATGCCCTAAGAAGCAAATTAGCTTACTTCAACCTAAGGTTGGAAGTTTCCCTACATAAAAGGCTAATGCAAAACATCCCGTGACGACTGCCGACGGGATAGAAGGAACTTCGAATGGCACTGACGGCATTTCGACGATTGATAAATGCTGTGAGGAAATTGTAGTGAAGGAATGCTATGTTCCAACACGAAAAAAATAGAGAGAAGACGTCTGAATTAAATAATTTGATATCGACCCTAATTTGCTGCACAGCATGCAAAGAAACGGGGCATTATTGACGGTAATTCCAATGGATGATAACAGACAGTCCGGACACCGAAGCTAGCACAGTGGTGATGGGTAGTCTCATACATTGCTTCGAATTTGAAAAGTGTTAATTGGATTGTTGATGGTTGATAATCGAGGGACTCAAGGAGGGGTTGAGTCCCCAGTCATTAGAAATATCAACCAAGGGACTAAACGAGAAGTCAGTCCCCAGTCATTAGAAATGCAACGAAGCAACCTGGTAAAAAGATTTGACATGGGTAAATCGTTCTGCGGCGTACGAGAGCTCCCGGATCTAGAAACAGAATAGGTAGAGCGTCCGAATATACGTACATTTTGACAGACATAGGAAATATTCAAAAAGAAGTCAAGGTGTTTCCTTGATCAACATTCAGAAGTCTATTAATACAGCATCAGAGAGCAATGTTAAAAAAGAGGAAAAGAAGCACAAATTCCATCTTCCACTCAATTTCGCTTTCTCGGAGCATAGGAGGAAGCAGTCTCATCCATCAACAACCTGCGAGTCTAAATAAAAGAAATGCCGTTGAGTCCATCAGTGGAGGCCACACCGTCTCAAAACTCGATGTCGATTGGCTTATACCGCGGTCTGGATATCAATTGGCCTACACTGCGGCTCGGTACGACCCGTCAAACGAAGATACCATGATAGGTTGCTTGCTCGCAAGTATCGACATTTTGGTTTCGCGATCGAGATGCAATGCAACGATATAATGGGCGGGGAAGTGCGACTCAAGGCAGCAGTCCAAGACACTCCCCAGCCCACTTAACAGTAAATCTTTCAGTACGAAAACTTGCTAACAGAGCTTTGAAATGTAACCTAAAGGTGGACATGACCGTCTAGTTCGGGGGTCTTCGGCGGAGAAACGCAATAGAAAAAAAGCCAGGTGATGTGAACGATCGTGGATGCAACACACTTGTGGCATCATATGCATCCCAATTGGCATAGCTCGAATTCATCCACTCCAATCAAGACTCTAATACATGAGAGACGTGGATTTTCAATGTTGATGCAGGATTGAGGTCGGAGGTCGGACCAAATTTGAAGCCGAGCCCCTTTTATACTAGACTAACCTATTTCAGTGAAGCGTACGAATTAATGTTTTTCCTCCCGTACCCATCTCCATTCAGACGTTCGTCCATACCTACTTCTCTCAATAATCATCAATTGTGTCCCTTCTCCAACAATGTCTTGCTGTGTGTTCGTGAGGATCTGTAGGCATGACTTCGGGCAAGATCTCATCTCGAGCTCGATTTCTGCCCAAAATATCGAATGTTAGAAGGGTGCCTGCTTGGATTTCCAGGCGTGCTGCTGGGAGCGAGCCTTGAACCTCCAAGTTCGAGGTCTCGGCAGGCGCGATGTCGTTCCTCTCACTTCGTGGTCCACCCTCAACCAAACAACGATGACGCGACAACGGCGAGGGGCAATCTAGAAGTCGCTCCTTCCCCTTCACTCGGCCTGGACATGGTGCTACCACTACGAGAGAAAGAAAGGAAGGCACGACTCTGTCCGGCCATAGTCTAGGTAGCACCCTCTGACCCCGCTTTCTCTCTTTATACATGTTCTTGTCGTCGAAATCGCATCACTTGGAACCAAGTAAACTTTCGTCAATTCATCAATTCGGCACCCATGATTTATGCTTCTCATATGTGGAATTGGCAGTTGTTTTCATCAGTTACCCGTTATAATGTGTTGCTTTTTTTGGCCAAACTTCAGTGATTATGGTGCCCCCTTCACACTAGGCAGTAAAGGTGGCAGTAAATACTTCAGTTCTTATATGTCTCCCTGTCTCGTTATCCCAAATCTCTCGGGTAAGTCGAGGTAATTAATCTAGAACAATGAAGTTCAATTATCCCAACTGTCTGGGTCAATACTTTAGATTGCTGTAGGTTGGAACAACGAGAGACACCTACAAACTGCCACCTTCTTGCCCACAACCAGCCCCTTCCCCCAAGACCCCTCAAGGATAATCCCCATCTAATTCTGCTATCGAAAAGTTCTCGATTGGACTTCTAAAACATATCAAACATCACCACAATCGCATTCTAGCAACTCAAATCACTATACATTCTTGTAATGCCTTTTCAGTTCTGAATCTCTATTTGGGTATATATTTATATGTCTAGTACACCATCATTGACCAGAACTCCAAAGCATCGCTAATTTTACACCACTACATTACTCCTCACCCGTTCAAAGCATATGACCGCTCCTCCCTTATTACAATGTTCTATTTGCACCTCCGAATTGAACCCTCAGAAGGAAGCCTTAGTGGGCAGCAGCGCCACTCAAGTTATCGTGTCCAGGAGCACTTTGTGTGTTTCGCGAGTTGAACTTGAGTACCTTCTTCACTTCGTTGAAAGTCAGAACATCAATAGTAATCGGCTCAGTGCTGACAATCCATTCGATACCCTCAGTGCAAGGGGGAGTAGTGAGAGACCCAGAGTATCTAAGGAGTTGTTAACCTTAATTCACTTCCTCGCCTCTCTCTTTGGAATTACATACCGGAAAACATCGTGCTTAGCAAAATCCTTGGTGATAGAGCTCAAATCAAGGCTTGGGAGAGTAGACTTGGCATCCGTAGCAGCGACTTGCTTGATCTTCCCCAATACAGCATCGAGAAGTGGGTGGTTACCGCAACCAATCTCAATGACATATCCCACCACCGCAAGTTTACCATCTATCCCCGTCTATTAGTTTTATACTCCCCCCGCTATCAAGAACAGAACATACCTGCAGATTTATGTACAAAATGCACCTCCATAGGAAAGAACTCCCCCTCAATCCTATGTTCGGACGGAACATGGAAATGAAATTGCGCCAAATTATAAGTCGTATTCCCGAACGTAAGAGTGTTCGTCGCGCTGTCACTCCCCACTACACCATCAACCTGGACTTGTGCTGTATGATGTGTATTCAAGAATGGGACGTTCTTCATTTTGGTGTATTTCAAGACATAATCGCGAGAAGAAACGGTGCTTGTTGAATGAGCATCGATATCGATGGGGGTTTGGTGTTTGCCTTCTCCACATGCTTTGTTGGCTACGTGATCCATGGAGTACCACATTAAAGGTCCATCTTCAGGGCCGTATCCCCATTCTGCGCCGACTCCTGAGCGTTTCTGGAGATCTGAGATCTCGGTGCAGGCGTGTGCTGTGAATGCCAAAATGGAAGCGATTATTGGTAAGGAGAACAACATAATGAATGACTGCAGTTGGTTGATATTGTTGCTTCAAGAAAATAAGAATAATAGGAAAAAGGAGAAGAAAACAAGTAAGAAAATGTCGATAGAAATCTAGATGCCGTTCAATATCAGGGTCCATCTCCCTCTTAAATTCATTCCCTTTCCCCCACGAACAGGAAATTGAGATGAGACAGAAGATACCCGTGGGAGGAAGCACCCCAGGACACAAAAGCAAAGATCTCACCGTTGCTATTCCGAGGAGTCTACGGTACAAACCAACACGGCCACATCTCACGAAAGAAAGCCACAAACCAAAGCCAAGTCTCCGTACATGCACTCTCATTCCCATCATCGCGGCCGCAAAAATCCTTTTCTTAGAAACAGAAACAAACGGGCGCTGAATGATGATTTACCTCACCGATATGGCGAAGTTTACGTGGTATTCTCACTGCCAAGTACGCACCCTGTTGATTTCCACCAATACGACGATACCAGATGAGGGCTGCCAAGGGATAATCAGCTTTCCAACCTCCCTTTCACTTCACGATAAATCCTCTCATTTCAATGAATATTTAGTGACAGTCAATGGTATGACCAAATTAAACCTGAATAGGCTTCTAAAAACGAATTTCCTTCTAAAAACTTTGCAACTCAATACCCACGAGATGAGTCCCGAAGTGGGAAATTCCCATATTCATCGTACGATCATTGATACCCCGCGGAAAACCTTACCATCTCTTTCCAAAATATTTTAACATAAATCATTGAACCTCACGAATCAAATTATTATTGGTGTTACGTTTCATCATGATGATTTGTCGGTTCTTTTATAAAATTATTGTGGCTGAGGGAGTGCGAAGGAAGCATGGCATGGGATCCAAAATGCTGACAACGATGCGTATTGCGTATTAGACCCTCCATGAATGGCTTCCTCGACATTTTTGAGATTGAGAGACCTGTGAATCTAAAAACCTAAATCCTAATCAAAGAGTTTCACAGAAGATTAAATTTAAATAGCAAAAGAGAACAAGAGCTCCTAAATCTTATTTCTCTCATTTCCCATTCTGTTACTTCTGGTGTACTTTATTCGCCAATTATGGAATTGATCAATCATTTTACTTCTTTAGACTACCTGGTGGTTAGTCTAGTAATTCTAATTATTAAAGCATATTGTTCGGGAATATTAAGGTTAATAAAGTAAAATCACTAAAGTTCCCCCTGATTTTCAAAAGCCGAGAGTACGTAGTAATACTTGGGATATCTAGATGGGATTTATTCAATATAATTATTCTAGGAAATTTCAAATTATCAGTTTACTATTAAACAAATTTCATCTAGATATCCCAAGTATTTATTAAGAGCTTCAGATTAACTCATCGCTTTGTAGAAAAGTTAGCAGGCATACCAGTTCCCGTTTCTCCTTCTCGTCTTTCGGTAGACATTTTTGACCGGCTAGGAGTTACATAACTGCTATTCTCTAAATTCCCGAGCAGAACTGAGAAAAATTATTCTATAACGGCTAGAGAAATAAGATTAACAAATTGCCCCTCCACAGAAATTCACTTCTCCATTCACCTCTCC
This sequence comes from Hymenoscyphus fructigenus, assembly GCA_001414455.1. Taxonomy (NCBI): domain Eukaryota; kingdom Fungi; phylum Ascomycota; class Leotiomycetes; order Helotiales; family Helotiaceae; genus Hymenoscyphus; species Hymenoscyphus fructigenus. The sequence goes on along the minus strand of LKUV01000033.1, from coordinate 234,833 downwards.
AACTCTCCAACTCGCTAGCCACTCTCTTCATACTTAAAAAGAAACATACTACATCATAAAGCCTTCCCTTTACTTCTCCACGCAAATTACATACACCATCTTATAGTTACGTATATATCTCACCAGTAGGAAGATAGACTCAGGGTGAACAGCAAAACCGACAATAAATTCCAGATTCGTACCTCCGTACCTGCCTACTAACTCATTGTCCCGAATTCCCAGGGCAATTCACATAGATGATCCAAAACACACAGAATAATCTAAAAGTATTCTAGAGAATTAGAGCAATCAACTTTAATTACCTCAGGAAAATCAGAACAACGAGAAGTATCGAGGCTTGAAAAGGGACAACGCTAACTAAAAGGAACAAGATAAATCGTGGCAATAGGGAATCAAGACATTTCTGGATAATTTAGAAAGCAAAGAAATACCAAGGGAGGGAGGTCTCAAGCGCAACTGCTTCTCACAGAACTTGAGAGTTTAGTTAGTAAGAAATCTAGCGGGAATTTTATCTGGATGATTGTCCACCGCGAGGTATGTTTGGGGAGTCGCAGATCAACTATTACAGGGGAAATTGAGTTAAGTTATGACTTTTAAAAGAGCAAACAGATGGGGAAAAACAGAGATTTGTTTTGCTTGTTATTTTGAAAAATCGCTGACTATTGTACATACAAGACCGTATCGTGAGCGATGATCTTTTCCCAAATCATCGACTCAAATTCATTTTTGTAGTAAACCTCCTCTCTCACATAGCCTAGAAGAGATAGACGTATTTTCTCTGGTACTTTCCCAACCTTCTACCTACGACAGCTTGCAGAGTTTCATTTTTTTGTAGTTTTGGAATTTTTGATTATTGACAAGACGTATCGTGAGTGAAGATATTCAGGGTCATCGACTTGGAGACAATTTCGTAGTAAACCTATTTCGAAGAACCAGTTTCGCATACTCCCCAACCTTCTACCATCCGACACTCAAATAACTGTTCAGCCGATGTTCCAGTAGCGCCACCAATCTTACATTGGGGGCAGCGGCCAAGCGAACGATCCTCTCATCTCACCCCAGCACTTCCAGCTACCTTCCCATCCAAATGTACGTTCAAGAAAACGATCGGGTAGAGATCGTCTCTCATATCTCGGTGGCCAACCCTCCTCGGTAAAAGTAGTGGCAACTCTCGCGTCTCCAACCCCCTTCACGCTCATCTGGTATTGTCCAATATACATCCAATTGAGCTTTGGCATGGCCTTGGCGTATTGGTTTGCTTCGTCAATCATTCGCTTACGGTGTTGCTTCTCGAACAAGAGGTCGTATCGCTTGACGTCCCCAATATCAAGGCTGTTGAGGAAATCCATGCCAGGCCACTTGGAGTCATAGTAATTGAAATCAGTCGAGCCAACCACCGAGCCGAAATCGTTGTGCGTGGGTAGATAAGTATCGTTGATAAGGGCGAGGATCCGGAGATGGTGTAAGTTGCAAAGATGGGCTCGTAGTGAAACGTGATCAACATACCATTCGGGTCGCTTGCGATAACTGGGCCACATAGGGTTTGGAGATAATGTAGGTGCTGCAGAGCTCCCAGAAAGACATAGTTGTTTGAGGCTGGCGATTTTGGAGATGGATTCGAGCGCGGAATTTGGCACCTTGCTTCCCATTGAACCTAGTCGTAATGAGGTTAAATTCGTAAACAGATTTACCATTACAAGCAAAACTGCTCCGAGAAACTCATTCAAGGATGCTCCTGGGAAATAAAGTTTGGTGATTTGACTATTCTCTTTCAAGAATGGAACAAGGAGACTGCGTGTAGGAGTATAATTGGCCCAAATAAATTCTCCCAGGGTATCCATGGAACCACGTTTCAACAGAGCGCGCATTGCGATATCATTAGTTCCATTGGCAGTAGGCCGTAGAACCACAGCCGTGAGAGGAGCATTGAATAAAGCACTCAAGGGCAAATGAGAACCTCCAACAGTAGCGAGATCCAGATGGCGAAGCTTTGGGAAGGACAGATCGCTGGCGTCAAACCCCCCTTGACAATCAGACATCCAGAATAGAGTTTCAAGTGTTGAGGCACACAAGGAAAAGATGCTTGCATTCGGGGCGACTGTTGTGGTATTATCGAGGGGCCAATGGGAAGAGAGAATTAGTGTTCTTAATGGCCATTACTGAATACCAGATACAGTGAATGAAAAACTCGGTGACCTTGAAGTGCTTTGCATTCGAGGCAGCGAAGGATGTGAGCATTGCCTGATCGATAGCGGAATAGCCTTCTCCCCACTACTAGAAATTAGCATGTCTTTCTTGCAGGTGTCAAAAGCAGTGAGCAATGATAGAACCTACTCCCGGTCACTCAAAATGGGGGTGAAAAGAGGAATGATGGGCATAAGAGAGTCGGGCTTTTCTCTAGGTATACCTGATTTTGCAAGAAATGTTCAAAATGGCTAGAACAATTATAGCAACTCTCCGAGAACGTTTAGAAGAATTGAGAAACTGATTCCTCGGATCTCCTAAATATTCTCGTACAAGGGGGTGTATGCGGAGTAAAGCTTTGGGTTCTTACATGAATCACCTCCAAATGTGGAAGTGCATAGCCACCACTTAGAATTGTTTTGATCAAATCGCGGTAGCTGTTTGCGATTCGCTCTTCAAAGCCAGATAAATCGAAGCGACTCTCAACACTGGACATCGCATCATTTTGACCAGGGCGACGCGAATGGGCCAGTTGCTGGTCTAGCACAAACGTGATTCTTCTGATACATGAGCTTAGGGTATAGTTAGTATTAACTGAGGCGTTAGTCGTATCCGTGGAGGATTGTTGGTCGAGGTGTTCTTGGTGTAGTAACTTAAGCATGGCCTAAGTATTCTTGTTGTAACTTAGGTGGATGTTAGCGAATTGGCGAGAGCGTGCGAGTTGTCGGCACTAGATGAAGAGGAAGTCAGTTAGTCGCCCCAGGGCCTCGGTGCAGGGCAAGGGATGTTTTATCAATTCAGGGTTATTTGAGAGCAGGCGATAAAGAACAGAGGAAGGTGGGATAAGATAGAAGAGTCCATTACTTACGTCGCTGTTGACAAGGGCGAGATTCTTCAGGCACGACGATGGAACTTGCTCGACCATGAGAGTCAAGACCTCAAGCGGGAATTGAAAGAGGGGTGCTGTTGATCTAAACGATTGGCCATTCATGACAAGCTCCAACAACAAGGGGATGAGAGGATATGGTTGAGGGCGGCCCGTGCAATAGTAGTCACTGGGGGACCAGCCGTCATCGTCTGCCGTGAGATCAACGATATGGTTGAAATGATGCGCGATCGCCATCGTGTTCATGATGGAGTTTCCAATCCTTCTTCAGATCGAAAAGGTTCGGTGTTGCAATGAGTTGCGTTGCGAGATGTGATAGAGCGCAATTGAAAGCCTATTTTTGAATTGATGTGCTGCTCCCCAGTTTCGCGAGTTGACTACCACTCTGGGACCAGCTTCACGATATACAATAAAAGCGGTAGTCAATATCTCTTCTTGTTCTAGCTTTCTAGGGCAATTAAAATATTAACCTAGATAGTTTAGGAGAATTGAAGTTGATTGTTCCAACTATCTGGGTTAATTATAAATTATTCGAAGTGTTTAGGATAATTTACTTATAGAAAACAATACGTCGATTAGGTACAAAATAGAGGTATTTACCGCCGCTTTTACAGCGCTTCCACCCATGTGACTACTCGATTTCCTGGAGGGCGTTGTCTAATTGTTAACGGCCGACTTTGCACATCAGTACTCGTTCCATCTTGGGGAGCTCGTAATGGACATTAAAAGCGGCAGTAAACACGCTACCTGCTTTTAAAACTTTCCAGTATATTCAAAAACTTGATTGTTTCAGAACACCTGGTTAATAGCCTTAAGTTGTTCCAAGGGCGTAGAATAATTTACTTAAATCATTACTTAAATTACTCTAGGAAGATGGAACAACGAGGGTTGGGAGGCAGGTACGAACCTGATGTATTTACTAGATAGAGGCAGGAGCGGAGCTTGTTTTGGACAGAATCAACATACATTTTCTCATCCATCTCCGAGAGCCAGAGAGCCAGAGAGCCGGAATGAAGGAAGAAACTGCTAAGGCTACCCCAATGAAGAATAACGTATAGTATGTACATCTTGCATGAAAACCACAGAACTACTGAATCCCACTGGGAAAATTTCCAAGAGATACAAAGTCATGAAAATCAGTAGTTAATTACCTATTTTATTTGGGGACAAACCATGAGGGGGGATCCAGATAATTATTTTCTAAAAGTCCAAGATTAGTGGAAGGGAAGAAGTTCAAGGTGAATTTCTCATGGTCTTGAGAAATGCTCTTCCAAAGCGTGTTTGTCCTTTAAAGGTCGAAAAGAAAGTTTCGAGCCCGGAAACTCCGTACCATCCAACTTACGAGTTGCGGCATCGCGCTCTTCGCTAACGGCTGAGTCACTGATCTCTTTTGGATCATATTGAGAATCTTGTCGGCGCCAACGATTGAGAGCGTATAGATCTGTGTCACCTCCCCCAGTGGGTGTCGAGTCGGTCTTGGGTTGTTGTAAATCTCGCGTGGGGTGGTAACGACCCTTCCCATCCCTTGCCCTGAATGCAGGGTAAACTTTCATTTCCATCCCCATCCATTTCATGCCGTTATAGCGTTGTAAAGCCTTATCGGCTCCTGCCTTTGAAGTAAAGTCGACGAAGCAGTAAGAAGGATTCCGACCTCTCATGTCCACCGATATTTTTATGTCTTGAATGGAGTCCGCTACGTGTATGAAGAGAGCACGAATGTCGGCAATCTGGGCTTCGTATGAAAGGCTTCCGACGTAGATCCTACGGCCCTCCTCAAAAGCCTGCTCTGATTTTGGGTCTTTGGAAATAGGGCCATTGGGTCGTAGTGCGGGAGCAACATCTCGACCTCTGGTGGGATTACTCCCTCCTTGGTAAAGTGGTTGTGGGTCTCTGTTTGAAGGGACACCTCCACAGCCAGAGAATGAACTTTGCTGTGGTGGTCCTCTGCGTGTTGGAGGTGCATTATTTCTGGAAATGTCCTCCTCTTCCTTGGATGGTTCGCGCCTGATGCGCCAGTTGTCGGAGTCCATGGCTTGGGAAAAGACCTTGTTCTTCCGCTAAGTGGGTTGCTATAAAAAGGTATGGTCAGTGTGGGGTTAAATAGAGAATGAATGAGGCACCCAGTCTAGGCGGCTCTAGCCGGTGCCAGGCCATTCCAGCTGCTGTTTATTTCTACAATCGGGGAGAGTTGCGGGATTTCAGCCACAATCCATCTGCAGCAGGGGCTGTCACGAGGCTTCGCGCTTGATCGCGTTTGATAAGCTCGCGGTGGACATTAAAAGCGGCAGTAAAACCATCGCTACTTTCGTTATTTTAACTGTCTAGGACAATTGATATAGGAGAACTTCAAATTGTTCTAAATGTTTATGACAATTTAGGTGAATTGTGCTAGAAGGTTTGAATAACGAAGGCTAGGTAGGCAGGTACGAGTCGAAGTATTTACTGCCACTTTTAATGTCCATCGCGAGGCTACTCAGGTGCATATGTTTCCGCGTCCAACACAACACCCGACCTTCTGGTGGCAGATTGCACATTAGGTACTTGTAAGCAAACAACGGTCTGGCAGTTGAACCCACAACTAATCGATTGCTCTAGTTTAGTTGCCATCGATCAAATTGGCCCGCCAAACTCGCGACACGTCCTCGATCCCATTTGCTATTGCCATACCCCTCATTCGTTTGCGCTGGACCGAATTGTCCCAACATATTGCATAATGTCGCTGCACATGGTGGAAGACGAGGATGACTTTGGACTGAGTTCTGGGGATGATGCCGATTTAATCGCCATTTCCGAATTTGTCGAAGGAAGCAAGAAGAAGCGCAGAGCATCCGATGCGTCCGACGAAGCCCCTTCTGCGAAACGATTGGCGCTGGATACCGATTCATTTGCTTTGGCGACAACGGCGCTTACACAAAACTTTGGACTGAGGGCATTTCGATTGAAGCAGGAACAAGTCATATCGAGGATTTTGGCTGGTGGCTCTGCCACAGTGGTCTTTCCAACAGGAGGAGGCAAGAGTTTGTGCTACCAAGTACCAGGACTTGTCTTTTCAGAATTGGACCGGAAACTAGATACTCGGCATGCAGCAGATAGTGGTGTCACCCTAGTGGTTTCCCCTTTGATTGCTTTGATGAAGGATCAAGTTGATGCTCTTGTAAGAAGAGGAATCAAAGCTGCGACACTCGATTCTACCAAAACCATCGAGCAATATCGTGAAACATGTGATATGCTACGCAATGGGCAGTTGAAATTGCTCTACTGTGCCCCGGAACGTCTCAATAATGAAGGGTTTGTAGAACAAATGAAGAATGTCAGAGGCGGAATTCGACTTCTTGCGGTGGATGAGGCACATTGTATCTCTGAATGGGGCCATGCTTTCCGCCCGGATTATCTCAGTAAGTCCGAAATATGTAATTCTAAACTTATCTAACCTCTTAAGAAATCTCGAGATTTTCCAAAGAAACCAATGCCGAAAGAGTCATCTGCCTGACTGCTACCGCCACACCACGAGTAGCTTCAGATATATGCAGAGCTTTCGATATTGACGAGGAGAGTGGCCTCTTTCGAACATCCACTTACCGCCCAAATCTTAAACTCATTGCTGAATCGGGCGCGACCAAGAAAGAATTGGCCCCAAAACTTACCAAATTTCTGCGCAAAAACCTGGGACCTTCCATTGTCTATGTGACACTGCAAAAACAAACGGAACAACTTGCAACTGATCTTCGAAAAGAAGGGTTCAAGGCAAGAGCATTCCACGCCGGCTTAGACACTGCCATCAAAACCCAGCTACAGGACGAATTTATGCGTTGCGATGATGTAGTCATCGTGGCTACGATTGCATTCGGGATGGGAATAGATAAAGCAAATATCCGAAATGTGATACACCACAATATTCCAAGCAGTTTGGAGTCATACAGCCAGGAAATTGGCAGAGCTGGAAGAGATGGAAAAGTCAGCAACTGTGTTTTTTATGTTTGTGGCGAAGACCTCCACCTACGAGAGATGTTTGCACGTGGCGACCTTCCATCAAAAGATTCTGTCCGCGGTGTTTTACAAGACATTTTTGATTCTTCGACGGTCAAGCTCAAAGTTGGTGCCGAGTTTCAGCGCAATCAATCCCAACAGACAAGAGATTTCGACGTCCGTCCAACAACCTTATCTAACATATATGCTCAACTTGAACTCACTCATAATCTCATCAGAGCTACGACCCCGATTTACACTAAATATCAGTACACTGTCACCGCTCAATACAACTCGCGGGCAGGATCTGACCAATCACTCGCCGGAAAAGCTGTATACTCCTACGGCAAGAAAGCTGCGAAATGGTATCACATCGATGTCGATGGTGCCGCCAGATCCCTAAGACTTCCTCGAACAGACATAGTTCGCAAGCTCAACGATTGGCAACAAGAAGGAATACTAGAATTAAAACCAGGTGGCGTCATGAACGTCTACAAAGTCACTAACAAACTTCCAAAATCCGATTCTGAAATCGAGAAACTCGCCGAAGCAATCTACGATCTCATGGTGAGGCGCGAAGAAGAAGCTTTAGGGAGAGCGGAGGCTGTCTTATCCCTTATTACAGATACGAAGTGTTTTTCTCGCTCTTTAGCGCAACATTTTGGCGATGATTTACCCGGTGAGAAGAAGGAGTGTGGACATTGTAGTTGGTGTCTCACTCATAAGCCGGTGACGCCACAGATACCTCCTGTTGTTAAATTCAACACTATGACGTTTAAGGAGATTTTGAGGAAGGTACCTGATAGGGATGACCCGAGACTTTTGGCGAAGATTGTAAGTAACTCGTGGCGCATCACTAGGAGAACCTCCTTTCACGAATAGCTTGATATTGATGTTTCGTAGGCGTTTGGAATTTCTAGTCCGCGAATTACGACACTTAAGCTTTCTAAGGACCCGGTCTTTAGTTCTATGGATGATCATGCTTTCTCGGTATGGCTTCTCTCTTATCCTTTTCTGTTGGGATTTATTTTTGGTTTCTAACTTGAGTGCAGGGACTACTTCGCGCTTTTACTTTGGAGTGTGACAAGGCTAACAAGAGTCGTTGAATGGCTTGCAACGGAAGGCTCGCGGTGGCTTTATCCACATAGCGTGATGTTGGCGTTTGGGATGTGGTTTGACTCGATTGTATATTTATTCGTCAAGTCAACCTAAGGTAAGATCTAGGCCATCTTATTCAGTATATAGATGTTATTAAGCTAACTCGGACAGGACAAATTTACTTATGTTTTGGTTATCTAGCCGGTTCCCCGCTCGCGATGGACATTAAAAGTGGTAGTAAATACATCAGGTTCGCACCTTCCTGCCCACGCCCTCGTTGTCCCAGCTTTTTAGGATAATTCAAACCAATTGTGCTAAACACTTGGAACAATGCAAAGTATTCTTCCAGGTGTTTAGAACAATCAAGCTCAATTGCCCTAAAGTATTGGGTAATTGAAGTTGGAATTTACTGCCACTTTTAATGTCTACCGCGAGCCCCGCATCATCCTCTATCAGTCACGGAAAACGGAGGTGGAAAACACACGGAAAGCGATGATACTTGCCTCTATCTTTTCCGATAAGCATATTCGGGCAAGAAGATGAAATCCAAAGGATGGCGAATTATTGCCACATATGGGATAGTGCCCGTTGCCATCATGCATGCATCTCTCAGGCTGCAGTTCATATTTATTTCATGGTGGGGTAATGGAGTGGGGTTTTCTTACACTTCAACATGTCTAACTATCAACTCTTTGTCGCGATATAATTTCTCCAAGCCGCATATATTTGTCTTCTCATAATTGTGATCTCATTACTCGGTTTACCTTTGGCTATCATCTCTCTCCCGTTCAAGATGCCGTCACAAATATTCCCTTCACACTCGGATAGTCCGCTATACCAAGGTGTCGACGAATCCGCCATGCTAAGCTCCTCAAACAACACACTCATCCGCTACGGCGGTAACTTCTCACCCATTTTAATCGTTGGCGCAAAAGGAGTCTACATATACTCAGCCGACGGGCGAAAGATCCTCGATTTCACATCTGGACAAATGTCCTGTCTCATCGGCCATGGCCACCCAGAGATCGTGGAAACGATAACATCACATGCTGCCGGATTAGATCATCTCTTCAGTGGCATGCTTAGTCCCCCAGTTGTAAAATTGGCCGAGATGTTGACGGGACTTCTTCCTGCAGGGTTGGATCAAGCTGCGTTTTTGAGTACGGGCGCGGAGAGTAATGAGGCTGCTATTAAGATGGCGAAGCTTTATACGGGGAAATATGAGATTGTTGCTTTGGGTGCGAGTTGGCATGGGATGACTAGTGCTGCTACTGCTGCTACTTATCACTCTGGGAGAAAGGGATATGGTCCTTCAGTAAGTAGCAACTCATCCAACTTCCATACACCACGATGCTAATGATGACTAGTCTCCTGGTAGTTTCGTCCTTCCATGTCCCAACACTTACCGATCCATTTTCCGAAAAGAAGATGGCTCATATGATTGGGAGACTGAATTGAATTACGGATGGGACCTAATCGATCAATCTTCCAACGGCTCCTTAGCTGCCGTCATCCTCGAACCAATCCTCAGTTCCGGAGGAATGATCGTCCTCCCACCCGGCTATCTCAAAGCAATGAAGGCCCATTGCGAGAAGCGCGGAATGCTACTCATCGTAGACGAAGCACAAACCGCCATCGGACGATGCGGTTCCATGTTTGCAATTGAGCACGAAGGTGTGACACCCGATATCCTCACCTTGAGCAAAACACTTGGAAATGGTCTCCCACTTGCAGCAGTCATCACCTCGAAAGAAATAGAAGAAACCTGTTTCGAACGTGGTTTCCTCTTCTACACAACCCACGTCAACGATCCCCTCCCCGCTGCCGTCGGGTTGAAAGTCCTCGAAATCGTGGTGCGAGATAACCTCGTAGAACGATCCAAAATCGCCGGGAAGAAAATGAAAGATAGATTGGAATTACTACAGACTAAATACGGATGTATAGGCGATGTTCGAGGACGAGGACTTATGTGGGGTGTGGAAATTGTGGCAGATCGGACGACCAAAGCCCCATTTATTGAATTGGGTGATGCGCTGGCGAAGAAGATGACGGAGTTGGGGCTTAGTGCCAATTTATCGACTATGAAGTCTTTTGGGGGTGTTTTCAGGATTGCACCGCCTATCACTATTGAGGATAAGGAGTTAGAGCTGGGTTTGGGGATTTTCGAGGAGGCGTTAAGAGTTACGCCGGGGACGATGCCGCTGTGAGGATTGGATTTGAGAATTCTATGTTTATCACTTCAAGAGATATCAAGACTGGCATCATCCTCAAAATTTCTCTCAGCACGGAAAACTTCTCGGGAAAGTAAGGAGATAAGAGGATCCCACTTTCTGGATAGCCAATAAGTGGTGCTGATAGAAAGTGCGGGGTTATCCCCCCACTTTATAAGTGGTTTGCAAGGATGTTTTCCGCGAACTTTGGCTGAACGTTGGAGTTCATGTATTCTGACTCTTTGAGATGACATCAAATCTCATATCATCTTAATTCAATCTTTTGTTTGTCTCTGGGTCTCTCGGGTGAAGAAGATTGATCGGGTTGTCAAGTGACGCCTTTCACTGATTGTCGTGTTAATTTGAACTGTCTTGAGCTTTCTCTGTATAATGTAAAATCTGTTGTAATCTTACTTCCAGTTTCCACGATAGCCCAAAACTTTTATAATCCTGCGACCAAAAATCATTACCCCGATGAAGCAACCCCCCCAAAACACCTCAAAGAATCTTTCTTCAGCAGGAAAAAGTCGACCATATCGCTCGCACAAAGTCCCAGCCTGCGACCGCTGTCGAAAACGGAAGTTAAGATGCGTAATCGATATTCCCGGTCAACCCTGTAACCTATGTCAAAATTCACGAGCAATATGCATTCAAAACTATCGAGGGGGAGAAAGATAATCGCCCATAACATCCACTCAATCTCCTGGAAACGCAACTTCTTCAGTCAACAAAACGATATCTAAGTTTCAACCATAATTCCCCGGAACCAATTCTTTCCATCACCAAATCTCCAGACTATACTTCCAACAGAGAAGGAGGTCGGGAGGTGGAATTTTCATCCTCAAGTATTGCTGCAACCCCGGATCAGACCGAGAATGCGGGGAGTAAATCTAGTATGATTGTTGGGCCGGTTATGGCGGAGGATGTACAGATGATTGAAACTTATATGTCGTCTTCGAACCGTCAACAGCCATCCTCTGGAGGACAAAGATATGATACTGTTTCTGATAATCCTGATGATCCAGTTCTATACCTCTCAGTTCCAAGGAGGAGACAGGGGTTGGCGGCGAATAATCGACCGGGGGAGAAACAGAGAGAGATTTTAGAGCAGATATTGGGCCCGCTTGTTCATGATGTGGTGGCTTTGTATGTATGGAATTCCATAGTGCCAATACTGGGACCGACTGGAGATGAAATAGGTATTTCGAATTTATACACCCCTCGTTTCCGGTTCTGGACGAAGAACACTTTTTGCAACTCTACCGAACTGGGAACAGCAATCTTTCCGCAGCGCTCGTTTGTGATCTTCTACATCTGCGTTGATATATTGGAATCGGTCTCCAAGGCTAAAACAATATCCACGACCCGATCTTCGCTACGCTTGGAATTTAGCTGTTGCAGCACTACATGAGGAATATCTCGCCCCAGGAATGTCCACGATCAATGCCGCATTGGTGGATTTGACAGGTAGACCGACAATATCTATCACGGGAAACACAATAAACAGTAGCCGTACAGTTGCTTTATCTCATGTGCTAGGGTTAAACAGAAACCCAGAAACATGGAGGATTTCAGAAGCAGAGAAGAAGGTGAGAGTTCGACTATGGTGGGGAATTCTAATTCACGATCGTTGGTAAGTCTCTACCTAATCCACTTCGCAATCACATTATTTAAGCAAAATCGTAGGTCAAGTTTCGCCCACGGAGTCCCAACATATATAATCCAAGATCAATACGAAGTCCCCGTCCCAACCATAAAATGCCTCTTCACCAAAGGTCTAGAAACCAACTCTCGAATCGAAGCAGCACAATGTTTCATAGCCCTATGCACTTTAACAGAAGTCCTCGGTGACATACTCCCCCTCGTTTACGCACGACGACCGAAACCAGAAGCCGAAGTCTCGCGAGCATTACGAAGACTAGAAACCCAAATCGATACTTGGGAGGAATCTGAACCAGCGAGACTCTCCCTTCACGATCGTGGGAATTTACCTCCTATCTCTGGATCTAGTAGCTTGAAGTTAGGATTTTTGTCGGCGAGGATGTTGATGCGAAGGATTGCTTTAAGGGTACTATCTTCCTTCACTTCCTCCCTCTACCCCTTTCCTTAGCCGAAGACAAATACTAAGCTCATTGGTTGTACAGATAGCAACCCACTCCCTCACACCCAGCCTTCCCGAAACCCGACAATACGCCCAAGCACTACTCCGAGAATCTGCACGCTCAATCACCACTTTCCTATGCTCGCTAACCTCCCAACATCTGGGAGAATTTTGGTCACCGTATACAGCTTACCACATGGCCTCCGCAACAATAATCCTCCTCCGTTGCACAATAGAAACTTTGGATACCGCGATACGTTCTAATTGCAAAGAGTCGCTTTTGAAATTCGTAGGTTGGCTGAGGAAGGCGAAAGAAGTCTATGATTGGGATCTGGCCGATATTTGTCTGGCGCAGTGCGAGGGGAGTATCATGAAGATCTGTTCAGTGGATGTTGATGTAAATGAGAGAGATAGAGAGCGAGTTGTGGAGGGAAGAAGAGAGGAGATAAGACGAGATTCGAATCTTCAAGTTGGAATGAGGGAGATCTTTGAGGGGAATGAGTGGGGTGATGGTGTTCATATGGGAGCTTCGATTATGGATACTCAGAACGAGATTAATGGGTTTGAATATCCTTGGGCAGACATCTGGGATAGTTTTTGACGAGTAGATACTGTCCAAGATAAAGAGATTTGGTGACTGAGGAGTCTAGGTTTGAATGTCTCTGTAAATTAATCACCTCTTCTAGCCCTTCTATGCTCCAAGGACTCGTCTCTAGTATATATACTTAAACTGCTCATTCTCCAAATCCATCATATCTAAAAACCCATTCTCCTGCGCCATAACCTTATTACCCACTCACCCATCCCTCCTCTTCTTATTCCTCCAAATAAGCAGTCCCCAAATGCCAACAATACACATAACCTAAACCACGATACAGAAAAATATCATACCAACCCCCAAGTTATAAGTCGGTGGCTGGTTGGTCAAAAAGAACGGTCCGGCGAAATTTCCCAAACAGTATCCTATAAGTAGAAATGCGTTCGTGGTGGTTTTCTTGATGTGACCGGCCGTATTCGCAGTGGCTACCGACATGGATAGTGTCCAAGTGGCGGTGTAGGATAATGGGATCCAGAGACAGACTAATCGACCATAGGGGTTGGATTTATCAATCATCCATAAGCCGATGATGTCTGCCAAGAAGGGAAGGAGACAGAACAACATCATCGCCAGTCTTATGTTGGGAAATTTGGTAGCGACAATAGTTGCCCCGACACAAGCAACGAACTGCACTCAGAAGATGTCAAGCGCATCTATTCCAAGGGACGAATTGCTTGTTCAATTGGAATTGAAGGACATCACATGGCTGGAAACTCGATTGGGATAATTAGGGCATTCTATCTTCTTGGGGTACGATATGTAAGTAGACTTTGAAAACTGGGCGTATTGGAAGACAAGCGGACGACACACTAGTGTACTCTCACCCATCTGTGCAATAACGCTTTCGCCAATTCAAAGATTGGCCCTGTGCATGGTGGTTTGTCCTCCTTGGGGCGTTCAGCGATAAAAGAAATGAACCGAATTGGTAAGACCAAAAGCCCGAACACTTGCTCTCAATGTGCTAATCTCGAGGCCAAATCAAGGTATGATCATTGATCTCTCTCACGTCTCAGATGACTGCGCGCATCAAGTCCTCGACCTCACTCAATCGCCTGTTATGCTCTCCCACAGCAACTCAAGAACCATGTTTGACACTCCACGAAACGTCCGAGACTCGATTCTCGACATAATACCCGCCAATGGCGGAACTGTGATGGCAACCTTCGTTCCAGAACATGTTTCTGTAAAGAAGAAGAATGCCACCATGGATCTTGTGCTCGACCACCTCTTTTATATCGCGAATCGGATCGGGTGGGATCATGTCGGGTTGGGAAGCGATTTCGATGGGATTGCAAGTGTGCTTCCCGGGCTCGAAGATGTAAAATGCTATCCCAACCTCATGAAGGCTGTTCTCGATCAGGTGCAACGGAGGGGCAGTTCAGCAAGTGCATTGGAAAGAATATAATTCGAGTATTGAAGGACGTCGCTGGCGTAAGAAATTGAATGAAGGAGGAGGGCGTACTGCCGGTCGAAGATGTAGATAAGTTGGGGTACGATTGGTATGGCGTGCCTCGTCCGGTAGAATGAGATTCGGAATAATGTATCTCAACCCTTCTGCGTGTGGTGACACTTGTCGCACAAAGGGAGCGAGGTAGGTTAACGAGGTTGCAAATGCTTCCCCGTCTCAACCCTTTCTTGGCCCGCGGATCGAACATTAAAGCCCCCTGAGAGTCCCTTTTAGTCCTCAATCTCAAACTGCTCAAATAATAACCTCCCATCGACACAGACCGGAATTTGTAGGTATGGATGGGATTACGGGTCGCAATGCCCGACTAAGAGGCGCAAGGAGAAAAGGGAAGAGATTCACGATATTTCACAGCGACATTATCCCGAAAGATGGTCTGCGAATTGATATAAGGTTGCACTGCGATGGTAATTTCCATGGAGTTGGTTGTTTGTTGGGAGATTTGGATGGATTTGGAAACACTGTAGGTATTGCTAGAGCCAATGGCGCGGCTAGAAAGCTTATAGACTATTATGTCACGTGTCGGCTCCCCCAGCGCAACTTCAATCCAAGATCTCTGCTTCGTCATGTCGACTCATCCAACCCTCGGCCAGAAACCGCCATGTGCGATACATGCCGGTCCATCTTTTCTGAAAGTTCTTACGAATGGTGGGCCGAGTGGCGCCAGGAGTATCCACAAAAATGGCTTTCAGATACAGGTACTGCAACAACAACTGGGTGCCCTCGGCAGCACCACACAACTCTCGAGGGCTTCTTACGAGCCGTTGAAGCAGGCTGTCTGATTTGCAAGTATATATCGCAACAGAGGAAGCGTAACGAAGAAGTTGAGGCGCAGGTAGTTGACGATTCAGCTTTTGAGCCATTTTACTACAGTCTTGAGTGTATTCCCCTGGTCACATCTTCCCCGGGCTTGTACAAGCTTTTCATCAAGAATGTTTACACACATTATACGATTGTTTTTACTATCCGCAAGCTTCGGCGTCCGACTCAACTTGACGATATGGCGGAGATATCAAGATCGCGAGCCTGGACTGGAGATGAAGAGGTTAGCAATCTGACTAGAAAGTGGTTCACGTGTTGTCAAGAGGAACATAGCAGCTCTTCAAAGGGCATCGAACAAGGGTGGTCTCCCGCCACATTACTCGATGTTTCAAAATAACCCATTCGTCTTTGCAGCATAAATGACGAAACCCTCTAAGGCTCTTATGCTACCCTAAGTTATTGCTGGGATACAGAGCACTTCGATGTATTGACAACGAAAATACTATCCGAATTACAAAGCGGATGGTCCATGTTAGCTTTTCCCGCCACATTTCAGCAAACAATCATTGCTGTTCGCCGATTGGGAATACGCTATCTCTGGATTGACTGCTACTGTATCATTCAAGGAGAAGACGCAGCAGCTCAAGCAGACTGGGAACATGAGGCTGCCAGAATGGGAAAGATTTATTTGAATGATGTTATCAATATTGGTGCTGCTCATGCATCGGGTCCATCACAGGGATTGTTTGCCCCCAGAAAGACTAGTGACTTGAAAACGATTAATATTCAGTGGCGTCCGACCTTTGATGTCGAGAAATCATCGACATATCAAATCGACAAACATGCCTCACCCCCTCTCGCTCGTGTAATTGGCTGAGTGGGCAAGAGTAAACTGTTCAAGCGGGTTGGGTTTTCCAAGAAACCATTTTAAGTCGCAAAATGGTTGTTTTCGATGGGCCAGATATATGCTGGATGTGCCCAGAGGCAGCGGCTTCCGAAGACTATCCTGACGAGAATTAGATGGCTGTAGGCTAGGCCTCAGTTTCCTTTTTAGGCATTAACCTCTTCTGAGGATATTTTGCGAAGTTGTTTCTATTCAGATAGGACACCTGGACTTCCGGATGACTAGTCTCACAGAACAGTGGTTCCACACACTAGTGAGCTACTGCAAGGCCTCGCTGACTCTTCCCGAGAAAGATATATATAAAGCCCTTGAAGGTATTGGACAACACACGACTAACCATACGGGCGACGTCTATTATCGTGGTCTGCTAGGGAAAACCCTACCTGCAGCCCTTCTATGAACTACTGAGTCCCCTTTATTCAAACGCAGCCCGGAAACACGAGCCCCTACATGGCACTGGGCTTCTTATGAAGGTCCCCATGACTTTTGGCATATCGAGAAACTATACAATGTCATCGGGCTAGTAGATCGCATAGTTGCTAGTACAGCTTATGTTTTCATGTCCGACGACTGCAATACTTTGCCATCTCAGCACAATACACTTTGGCCCTCACTCATGTGCTTTGGAAAACGGGTACAAGTTAATATATCACATGAGGCCACTGAGAAATATTGGCTTGCGGTACATTCAGGTGATGAGTCTTTTAATATTGTTTGGCGGGTTCGGCTTGATGTTGAGATGGCGGAATTTCCTGGGACTTATGCACTTCTTTCCCTCGTCACGGTTACTAGACTTACTAGGAGAGGGATATTAAAAAAGAACGTTGACGATGTGCATATCGAAGGCTTGCTGCTTCTTAGGAATAGAGAGGGGGTCTTTCATCGCAAGGGGAGGTTTCAGTTTGCGGGAAAAGATGTGGATGAATTCCACAAGTAGTATCAGAACCGAGCGAAAACGACACTTTTTACTCTTGAATGAAGCACGATATCGTTCAACTGATCGAGTCAATGAAGGAAACATGACCTCACCGATCCCATGTAAACTGAAGAGAATTTGGTTCAATGGGAACTACGTGGGATTCCACTTTCATGATTTCGACAAAACTCATGATTCCAAACTTCGACTTCATAAAATACAAACAGAGACCTCACTTCCCATCACTTCCCCTCACCAGCCCTCTTCACACCGCCAGCGATATTCGCCGCACCATTCTCAACACCATTCGTTACATATTTAATCCCATCACCAACTGGCTTCCCCGCATTCCCCGTTACACCGGTGACTGTATCTCCCACACCACGACCTGCTGCTCCAACTACTGTCCCAGCCGTGTTTACCACGCCTCCTACTCCATTTCTGATATGGGTTAGAAGATTATCTCTAGGGGATGGAGGATGATGGAATGGGGAACGTACCCCACGGTTGATGTGACCCAGGTTACACCCGAGGATACGCCGCTTTTGTTGTTGTTCATTTTTACTTTAGGAAGGTGGTGATGGTTTATGTGAAATTTTCATTTGATGGGGAGATGTGTATTGGAGTTTGTTCTGGTATGCTTTCTAACAGCTTTTCTTTACTTTGTTGTTGGATTTATAAGTGGCAGGAACACTGGAGGCGTTTCTGACGTCACTGGTGTTGGGAGCAGGGATGGTGAGAATCGTCATTCGTAAGACGACTCAATCCAATCAACTTTTCTGGAAATCCTGAGTTAATTAGAAGGGAGAGGTGTTGCTTTTGTGAAAAGCATCGTCTTCCTTCTCGTTTGCGCCTCAACATCCACCCCCCTCTGCATCGCTCTCAAAATATCCGCCTCCATTTTCTCTGAGCTATCTTCTAACTCTCTATCTTCATTTTGATATCTCATTGCTCTCTTTCTCTCAAAAAAATACCACAGACCCATAACCGCAAATGTTATTGGGATAGTCAACAACCAAAATATCCAGAAGTCAGGAGATATGACATAGCTTTTGTTCGAAGCATTTTCAAAGTTGAAGAAGGAGGTGGAAAACATTGACTACTACTGGTTAGTTTGCTCACAGAACTTCTTTTCGTTTCTTCTTACTGCTATATAAGTTCCTGGAAGAAAAACCGTAGCGAAAAGAGATAGTGTGTTCATCGAAGTTCCTTGACGTTTGCTCTCGTGGGCTAACTTTCGTTGTTCATGAGCCATTTGGAAGTTGAGTTTGCTATCTTTCTGTGCAATTGCATTATACAGCTGTATTTTTATCAGCAACGTCGAAATTGCGAGTCTTGCAGATATCTTCCAAACTTACATAGTTCCTCTGTATTTCAATTCTACTGAGAGTTATGTTGGCATAACTATCAATCCCTTCCAGCTTTTTCTCGAAGAGATCTAACCTTCCCATCAATTTGGTTTGCAATTTCCTCAAAGGCTTCCTTCTCACGGCCGATAAGTCGTGATAGAACTCCTCCAATGCCTGTTTCATTTCTTTCAGGATCCTCAAGTAAGGTTTCAACGGTTTCCATAACACCTCAGAATGGCAGAACACCAAATCCCTATTGATAGCATCTAGATCTATAACTCCATCATTTCTAGAATACTCTTCCTTGGCTGCCAGATCCCGCCCACTGGAATTGGCAAACTCTATTCTTCGAAGGCGACTTGCAGCTTCTCGTTGTTTTATTTCTGCTCGATCCGAAGTGTTGTTGAGCAACATTATTGCCGGGAATAACATCGGATGGGCAATATCAGAAACCGAGGCTTTGAGATGTTCAATACACCCAATCATATCTGAACCGGGGGTTCCCTTGCAGAATCCTGCTGTGATTCCGGTCTTAATCTCATGGCTCAAGAGAAGTTCGAATCCTCTTGTAAAGCCTTTTTTCCGGACGTCGCTTCTTCGAAATACCAGTTCTGCTTCATATTAGCTTTGGCCATGATGTCTTGCTGTGTCATTTCGTTTACGTAAGTATGGATTTTCATCGTCATCTTCTTTCGTCCACCAGAAGAGTGGACCCACACAAGTACTGGTCTCTATTCCTTCATATGGCAAATGGAGTGCTTTGACCATTGACTTATATTGGTCGCTTTTGAGGCTGATGACGTTTGGCGCAAAGGTGTCGAAATGTGTTGCACAACTTTGGGCACTTGTATGACCTCAGTATAGAGAGAAACGTTTGGATGATCAAGCCACTGACATGAGACGAATACCTCCAATCATCATTACCCCATCTGGCACCACTTTACTGGTAAAAGCCCCCTTGAAACCCATTAGTCTCGCTGTTGTACAGCCAATGCGCAATTTTTCTTACTCTTCTATTCAGAAAATCGTTCAACTTGCCGTCGTTGCCGAGAGGAACTTCCTTGGTTGTGTTATACTCCGGATCCTTCTGGGGTCAGCTTCACAAGATCACATTATGAACAATTAACACCACCTACCGAGTAAGAGAAAATTTCTATGGCGGTAGATGTTTCTTGGACTTGCTTACAACGAGCCACCATGGCATCAAAATAGAAATGATCCATCTCCAAGGATTTTAGTTTTTGCCTTCCTTGCGATTTGAGGTTGAGGATTTAGATCTCAAGTGTCGTCCGGAATAAACCCAGCGGTGTTCTAGGCGTTCTACGTGGCACTGCAGGTGGCGCAGTTCAATTTTCACCCTGCAGATTAACTGCACTTCGCCATAGGAAATCTGGTATTTGAAAGACATGTATTTAAGATCTTATCTCAATCGTGATTCGTCAAGTTTAGGGGAGAAAATTGGTTGTGGGACTTTGTGGGTTTGTACACGTGATGTCTTCTCCCCAAAAACTCCAAGGCGCAATAGCACTATCACCACCGCCGTAACTTTGACAACTTTGCTTTTTAATTAATACGACAATCAAGTTGAGATCAAAAGTGAAACTGTTGACTGGATTAGAATTACTATTCAATTTACCTCGGTACTATCATGGAATTCGCCCCTCACAAAACCCTCCGAGCCAGAAAATCTCAACTTCAGCCTACCAGGTTTATTTTCCAAAGGTTGTATACTTCTCAGATCGGTCTTCAAAACCTCCTTAACCTATGGTAAGTTGGAAGCTGTCTGGAATGGAACTTTAAAAAGAAGATTCATACCTCTGGATTCTGCATCGTAGTTGCGAATGTTGACACATTTGTATCGTAGCCCACACCATTGGAAAAGAATGCGAATGAGCCGAAGAGAACAGCTACAAAGCCTGCGAATAGTACAGAGGCGTATACTATAATTAAATTCTTTGGTTCATATAGATACACGGTTTCGGTGGACGTTGTAGTGGCATTGACCGTTACGGTGTTACTGTAAACATCTGTTAGTCTCGGATAAAAGAAGGAAGACGTGATTAGCTTACCAAAATGCATCATCGCTTAGAAGACTCAACGTTGAATTGAGGGAGAAATCTTCGAGGTCTTGTGTAAATGGGATGTTTCGAGGTTGGGCTGTCGCACTGGCTTGATCCGTAGTGACTTGGTCTACGATTCTCGATAAATTCTCTATTTTCTGATCCATATAGTATACTTGAGCAGATGTGCCGCTATAGGAATTCAACACCTCAGTATCTCGACTAATATAACTAGCTACATTGTTGTTCTGATACCAGGAAACAACCCCGATGATGTAGGTACCGATCTCTCGGAGATAGGCGAAGTATGAAATGAGACCTTGACCATCGTCCCCTCCCAATGCCCAGAGAGTATGTACATCGACATCGTTTATCCACTCCCAGTTCAAAAACGGAAATAAATTAGTTTGAAGGCTGAAGGCACTATTAATTGTACTGAGAGACACAAAATGCTTCTGAAGTGGCCTCCATAGATATTGTGTAGATGCGATCCCAACAGAGATTTTCAGTAGAGAGCTGATAATGATAGCAAAACCACTTCCGATTCTGATGAGAAGGTTAGAATACGTGTTGATATCTCGGTGATATCTCAGGAAACTCTCACCTCAAAAGACCATTGCTGGTTGGAAGTATCACCAACGATTTGGTCGTCAAGCCAGTGATAAAAGAAATGATGTCCCACCGCGAAAAACAATCCTGCTAATAGAGAGATACCCATTGAAGTAGGATAGAGCCAGTAAACTTGACGTCTCACTGACCCTCCGTGCTCATTGTGTTCATTTTTCCTGTTTCGCAACAAGGAGTAATCTGGACCCAGGGATTCTGTATCGGGTACTGAATTTTGCTCGGGAATGACCCGTGACATCCGTTATTCTCGCAATAAAAACCTATCTGTGTTAAAACCTGGTAAAGGAATAGACTTTCGAGAGATCCTGTGCGTGCTCATTCTGTACAATAAAATTTGCAAATGCAAAAACAACCGGGAGAGGGGTAAGGAACCAAGATTTAGGAAGAGCACTGGAGATCCACCATACTTGTACAAGCTAGATATCAACTTGAGCCTCACTCCGGGAGTAAAGGGATAATTTCATGCTGTGCCCCTCGAAGTCTGAAACAGCGCTTTTCTGCTAACTAGTACGCTAAAAAGTATCTAGGGTATGGAAACGATCGCCCCCAATTGCCAAAAAGAGGAAATGGGACTCTATCGTAGTCCTAGATCGATCATCGTCCTAAAATCAATTTGTCAGTGGGGGAAGGTGGATGAAGTTAGCGTGGGGCCCACCTTGTTAACTCCGACTGGGTTAAAATCCGATTGTAAAGATCCATCGATATCCTCTTCTCTTCTTATTGCAACCCCTCTCTTTTCTCATACCTATGGCGGTGTCGATCCAAACGCTATACAAGTACCTGATAAAAATAAATAAAACTTTCTAGTCACGTGAATATATGGCTTTTTCTTTCGCATACTATTGAAGCATTGTGGTTGAAATAGGCGGGAGGTTAATTAAATTACTTTTATCTCCAAGTAATGAATCGAAAACTCCTGTAGTATTTTTACATTTTGGTTACATGTTTATTTTAATATTCTAATCTTTGAGTTAGCCAACTATATTATATTAAACCCTCTAACGTACTTCATAAGCGAGCTGGCCACTTTTAGACTTTACAATAATCATCAACTTCTAATTATGTTATCTCTACCACACAACGTCCAAATGTCTTCCAACGAAAATAAGATTAACTTAGCTATCCAAGCACTCGAAAACGACGCGTCAATAACCCCAACGACGCGCTGCAAAAGCCTATGAAGCCCCCCGATCCACCATTTCGAATCGACGCGCCGGAATCCAACCAAGACGCGATTGCGAGCCCAATTCGAAGAAACTTCCGAAGCTAGAGGAGGAGGCGATAACTGGGCATATATTGGAGCAGGATTCGAGAGGGTTTTCGCCTACAAAGGATATGGTGCAAGATATGGCCAACAATTTGCTGAAGGAGCGCAATGGGCAGCCTGTAGGCAGGAACTGGCCGGACAACTTTATTAGGCGTACACCTGAGCTAAAAACTCGATGGAGTCGTTCTTATGATCATCAGCGAGCTTTAACTGAAGATCCGCGGATTGTTGGCCCATGGTTTATACTTGTACAGTCATTTAAAGACAAATATGGTATTATGGACGAGGATATATACAATTTCGACGAGACTGGTTTTATGATGGGCGTTATATCATCTCAGCTTGTTATTACAAGTTCAGAGATACGTGGGAGATGTAAACAACTTCAGCTAGGCAATCGCGAACGGGTTACAGTTATTCAAGGAGTTAATGCGACAGGTTGGGCAATCCTGTTGTTTGTAACTAAAGCCACGACCAAGCGTAAGAGTCGTAAAAGAAAATATATTCAGAGTAAAGAGACATTGAAAGTAGAGGAGGTAACTAGTTTGATTACTCCTACAGAAAATAGCGATCAGGAGAGCAGTGGAGAGATAAAAAAGAAGGTTTGGGCAGAGAGGCACTGCAGGCGTTGTAGTAAAATTGGACATAATTTTCGTACTTGTCAAGTAGAAATAGTAGATACCAAAGATAGTGACGACTCTGAATAATCTTATAGTATCTTATATTATATAATAGCTTGTTCTAGTGTTGGGTAATTTGCATTTAAAAATGGGTAGTTCGGAAAAGTAGCCAGCTCGCTTGGTTGGCCAGCTCGCTTGTGAAGTACGTTATATACAATTTTTAGAGTACGCCTTTTTATATCTAAACGTATATAAAACCGTTGGAATTATTTTGTTTCCCTACTCTTATATAATAATATTAGCTCTTAAGAGAGTAGACAGGACGTTTCGTAATCCCTGTATCCTTGGAGATGATCAAATCACATATAAAATACCTTGCAAAATACCTTGCAACGCACTAGTAGATACCCTTACGTCCTGCCTATTACTACTAGAGTCTGTAAAGTTGAGCGAGAAACAGCACTTTTGACGACTCTGGACATGTGCATGTACTGTATGGCGGTCTATGCCCTCTATCAGAACCCACTTTTGAGGCAACCGAGCTTCAAAAGTACTTATTTTACCCACCTTTTCAGTGCACGTTTTGAAAGCCACATATCTATATTAGAAGAGATAAAGCTATAGCAATAAACTGTTAAATAGCTAATACAAGAATAGCGGTAAAGAAATGAATGTAATATTTAACTTAAAACTAGCTTGATAGTTATTTCTTCTGCCTCCCGCGGTGCACACCTTCTAGTACCGTTGTACTACTTCGAATTTTTGTTCCAAAACATATATGTTAATAAATCTCAGCTACTCCAAGTGCTAGGATTATTTGCTTGACTTACTTTAGAAAGTCGGAACAACGAGCTAGGCAGAGTGGTACAAGCCTGAAGTACTTACTGTCACTTTTAATGTCTATTACAAGTGCTCATACATTCGTTTTATGATAAAAGATTTCACAGAAGACTTCCAAGCGTCTTATAGCGGAGTTCGTATTCAAATGTTTACGAAAAGTAGCAACCTCAACTTGCTTCGAATTCCGCGCTAGCGACTCCCATACACAGTAACAGTATGAACATATTTCACTTTTCCATCTTCGACTCTAATCTCATGGGAATCAGGCATGTCCGGATCCAAACTATCAAAAGAGCAAAGAACATCCACCGATCCAATAGTTTCATCAATAACATATCGCCTATTTCCATTCACCTTCGTGCTTCCCCCATGCGGCAACGATGCACCACAAGGTTTCGTCAACCTTGATCCTTCCACTCGTTCACAATTCGTTCCCCACGGAATTGTATCTGCCGCCTTGCTATCCGTCCACATATCCAAATAGGCATCTCCGACCTTCTTCAATAACTCCCTACTAGGTCTCTTCCCCGTGTCAAGAGTCGCCCAGTTTTCAGCCTGGATGTATTTTAATGTCTGAGCGGCATCAAAGAATAAATCTTTGGTTGTGGCAGCAATGGTATCAATCATTGAAATCGAACTCGTGTCATTTACAGGATGGCGAATTTGTGTCGATAAAACGTAGGGTTTCGAACCCTTGGTAGAAATGGACATGGTGTAGCTGGCGCAGGCCACGGTGTCGGCTGTCGTGCGGTTGAGGTCAACTTTCAAAGCTTGAGAGAGGACTCCTTTCTTGATATCAACCACTTTGTTGTTCTCTTTATAGGTAAAATTGGAAGCACTGAGGGCGAGAGTGGAGACCTGTCCGCTTGTTTGAGCTGATATGTATGAGGCGGCTGCAGCGAGAAGTCCTTCTCTAGTACAATCTGCCAATGCTATTGGGGCTATCAAAGCAATGACCCCAAGAGTTTTCGAGACCGATAAAAGCATGGCGTCGAGATTCGTTTGAAGCGAAAGTTAGCGTCAGAGGGGAGAAGCGCAATTAAGCGATTGGTGCAGGGTAATCGAATATTTGAGAAAAGCTACTCGAGCGCTATCAAGCTTTCTTTCAGAAACGAAGCAGTGGGTTCTTATTTAAATAATTGTAGTCCACGTCGCTCAAACAGATGATAAGCCTTATTGCGTGCCGCATGTAATTGGTTTCACTTTTAGGCGGGAAACATTTTAGGTCCAAGGGGTAAAATGAGATTTCCCCGCCATACCACTTTATATAAATTAGCACTTTTTAGCATGTTTACCACAAATCCCCTGCAATCACGGAACGCAAGTTCCTCGGCATTTGTAAAGAGACATAGAATTCTCCGGCTTCTCAAAACGATAGTTTTCGATAGTTTTTGCAACTGTGCTACGAAATGTGACCATTGCTCTCGCCACCCTCCGATTTTATTTCCTCGCAAAATCTCCAATAATCGTAGCTATTGTCCAAGAAGGTTTGGGAGAAGGGATAGAATGGGCTTCTGGTTCTTCTAAACAGCCTCGAATAATCATTCTAATTATCCTAGACGTTTTCGTACAATCCTATGTAAAGTAGGTGGCAATGATTGAATCTCTTACTTATTAGGTTGTGGCTCATGGAGCATTGCCGATGAGACCTGAAGTCAAACGCCAAACAGCCCTTTATGATCAGCAAAAGCTATTTTATTCCATATAGTTCGGTAACCAGTTTCTTTGTGGCTTTAAGTAGACGGTGGATTTCAGAGGAAGTAAATCACGTGTGTCTGTATTTTTTCTCTGGAGAACTCGATGTCTTTCTAGCATGGGTATGATGTCCTCTCATCCAAGAATGATCTTTCCCCATGGCGGGAAGGTTCTCGTCATAAGTCAACTTCTATATATTCTTACATATCTCGGCATGGAAAGTACAAGTTCTAACTCTCAATTTCCACATGAGTTTTGTTCCGCTTCTAAAGTCCAACCATTAGTCCCTCTGCAATTTTATTTAAAATATACGAAATTGCGCAGAGATATAAAAGTATGTACTTTGATCCACACGTGTGAATTAACTGTGCCGCAAACCTGCCGTAACTATTACTCACACCAACCCAGAGAGAAGACTCATATTTCTCCTCCCCCAATTACTTCACTATACCCATAAGCCTGTCCAATATTTTTCTGTGCTTCATTATGTGCCATAAGCCCCGCTTCATGGCACGATCAAGAATTCCCCCAGCCCAAAAAGCAGCCTACAAAGCCAGTGAACAATTAAAGAACATCCCGACGCCGGTGCGACGACGACGACGAGCTCTCACCAACCCTGATTCTATGCAACAGATTCCGCAAAACACCTGCACCGGCTTTTTCACGCTCCCGTTGGAATTGAAACAGATAATATACAGACTGTCGTTTGATATTCCCGGAAAATTCGCAGATCAACAAACAGAGGATGATGATGAGCGATTTTTAATGATTGCTCAGAGAATCGATACAAGAAGACTCTTTTATATTGCCTGTGCGTGGGAAGATGGCATACCTGAACATGGATCAACTGGGTGTTTTTACAAAATCGGTCAATCTAGCCCATCAACACGGGAGAATCCTACACGCTGTGTCGCGTTATTTGTATTTGAATGATCAAAATAGCTTCCTTTGCGGTGCCCACAATCTCGAAATTTCACCTTCTATTTTTGTTTCCATGCAGAGGCGCGGTTCGGTAGCTTTACTTCGGGTTTGTAGGCAGATGTATGTACACCTAATGTGATACTTTCTTTGAAATAGAAATTCATTAATTGAACCGTGAGCAGGTACCGCGAGGCAGTGTATTCTCTGTATAACTACTTTACTTTTCAAGTCAAACATTCACTCACGATTATTGATCTGTCAGCAACTCTTCTTTCACAACGGATGAACACTATCCAGAGTCTACGTTTCACGATCCCAATAAACGATGCCAGAATGCAGTACCATTATAATCGACAGATGTCAAGAATGACGGGGGACAAGAGAACAACAGCCGAGAAAGCTTTTGATATTATCTCCAAAATGAAAAGCCTGAAGATATTGAAAGTGAAATTTGATGGAAGTATTGGGGAAAAGCCAGGAAGAAGGATTGAACTGTTACTACCACTCTCTTGTGTTCAATAAACAGACATATTTGAAGTGAGGGAACCTTGGAAGAGGCGAGAGGATGAGGAGAAATTATTCGATGTCCCGTATGTTCTTCATTAGTGTGGCCCATAGTATGGGGACGATGGTGACGATGGTTCTCCGTGGAGCTTAGATTCTCTTGTTTCTAAGTATGAATCTGATTTCTCTCATTCGGAGTCTGAAACGGAGTCTGATTGTCTTTCTGGCTCTGATGCTGAGGTACCTGCTCGTGATTATGGGAGATTTGGGAGTTGAATCTTACGGTAAGATGGGTTTGTTGGTCGAGGGTAGCTAGTTGGAAATTAGGCTTGCCATCGTATGCTGCAGAAATAATTGCCAAAACTTCACCAATGTCTTAAGGGCCTGTTTGGCTTACATCAATTATCAGATATTTCTAATTATCCTCACCAAAAAAATGATTAAATAATAATGAGATATTTATAATTAACGTGGTTTAACAATACCCTGGGCATATCAGTACCCTGCGCACTTTCCCCCCACCCCACTACTTTGAAATAGGATTAAGCAACCACAACACATAATATTAATTGAAACTACTCGAAATCTGATGAATTAGAAGTATCTATAGCCACTTGACATGTTCGTGCATTATGACCAGTCTTTCTGCAAGTACCACATCGTCGTCCAGAAGGTTGCCCCTCATTTTGCCCACCCCTCTCAGAACACTTGTCGCGTCGAGCCTGCTCCTCTGCCTCCCTTTGAGCTAATACGTCCTGTGCATCCTCTACATTAAGTGCGCCCCCTTGACGGACCCGAGTCTTTTTTGCCCTACGGCGTTTGCTAAGTGCTTCATTTGCCTTGCGAAGAGTACGTACTTCAGCTGACATTAAAGTCATTTCATGAGCTAATAGCTCTGTACCCTTAGCTAATGCAGCTACAGCCTTGAAAATAAGGGTTGGTGAGCTTCCTTGATGACATGCAATCTGATTTTTAACCAAAGCTGTTTGTGAAAGAGCATCCGTTGGGTTGTGAGGGTCTGTGAGACCCAAAGGTTGGCACTAGTAGAAGGGGGTGGAGTAGGGGTTGGAGTCTGTAACCTTACATCAAGCTTAGAAAGAACAGCTTGAGGATCAAAAGGCACTAAGCCAGCTCCGCGGAATCCAGCTTGAGCGTTTTGGGCTGTTATTGATTCTGTATACGCTGCTTTGAAGGCGAGAAAGAACTCAACCTTTGTAATGTGGTTAATATAAGCCTTGATAAAAGTCTCAATCTAGCGACTGTATGCCTGCTTTAATACATTAAAACATGCGATATTAAGTGGCTGGGTTAAATGAGAAGAGTGAGGAGGTAATCCAAGAGTAATAATGTTGTGTGCCTTACAGTACCCTTGGAATTCAGTAGATTCGTGACTCTCATGCCCATCAAGGACCAGTATTTGATATAGACCCTTCGCTCGAGCAACAGTGTGCTTATCAAAGTGATTCAGCTATTCCAGACCTGTCTCATTGTTTGTCCATCCATTACTTGTAGGTTTGATGACCCAACTACGTAGGAGGCTACCTTCAGTGTACTAATTCACAAGATGATTCTTCCCTTGAACCACTAAAAATAGAGGGATATTCCAACCTTCGCTGTTAATACAAGCAATTGCAGTAGCCCATTCTCGATTGCCTAGCTGAACTGCCTTGCCTCTGCCACGTCGATCTACGCGTATTACTACCATTCCTGGACAAATAACACCCATCATAAACCCAGTTTTGTCAAAGTTGTAGAAGTCATAATCCAAAACACTATATTTTGCCTTCATATTCTCCACTAGTCGAAACCACGCGCCAATTAGTTCAGGATCTTTGCACGAGGCTCTTTGGAAATCTTAAACGCGATTAAAACGCGTCTTTAACTCTGGTCGACGTTGTACAAATCGTTGCGCCCAGAGCTTGCCGACGCGTTGTACCCCGCGAGACTCGAGTATATGATTTGCTATATCTTCCACACCAGCTAGGAGGGGCGCAAATATTCTTGCATCTGGATCAAGTATATATCTAACAATTATCTCCTCTTCTAATTCATTCAATTTGAGGTTTGGGCGTGGACGTTCTTGAAGAGAAGTATGACCGTTCATTCTAAGTCGAAGCGTGGATTCGGAAACCTTGTATATTTTCACAGCAGACCGACGACTTAGCTTTTTGTATGTGCGAATAGCCTCGATGGCTAAAATGATTCGTGCTTCTTGAGTTTGAATTTCCATTTGTGGTTGTTGAGAAAACGCGTATTGAAGTTCGTGGGAGATGGGATGGGGGGAAAGTGCGCAGGGTATTGATATGCCCAGGGTACTGTTAAACCACGTTAATTGGATAATGAAATAAATATATGCGGCATCAAAAAGAAGTACTCCCGGCGTATATTTTAGAATATTTATAATTATCGACAAGTGATCCAAACAGGCCGTAATCTTACCTTCGTTGACAAGTAATGGAACTCATGATTTTGGGCATGTAATAAGAATTCAATGGTCTCCTATGGTCTGGGAATGCAGGCGGAAAGGATCTGTACTGAATGAAGTTAGTCTCAAAGTGTTAATATGGGAAATTAATATAGAGTTGTAGAAAGAATTTTATTATTCCAACGACTGAAAGTTGAGAAAGTGCAAAATTCCTATTCAGCGAGTCTCTCATTACCACATTACATGTATTTAGCGAGTGCATTTTATCCAAAAAAAAAAAAAAAAAAAAAAAAAAAAAAAAGAGAGAAAAAAAAAAAAAAAAAAAAAAAAAAAAAAAAAGGGGGGGCAACGTTGTAGGCTTGAGCGAATGTTGCCAATGCATCCCAGTCACAAAGTTGGTATAGTTGGTAGCAAAAAAAGAAGGGCTGAGCTGATTGAATTTTGTGTAACTTAGTTCTAATCCCGTTGGTCAAAAGATAAATTAATACACATCAAGGGTCATTTTGTTCTCGAGAACCAAGCCCCAAGTAAACACCTCGCGCGATAGTCAATGAAGGTTGTCGCTTTTTGCAGTTCTAAATTCCCAGAACAAGGTATTAGGTCAATTGATTGTGATTGTTCAGAAGATTCCGAATTAATCTTTGCAATTGATTCAAATCTCTGGCATAATTGAAGTTATTATAGAGATTTAGAACAACGAAGATACTGCCGCTTTTATTGTCAGCCGCAAGACTACATAGAATATTAAATGAGAGTCAAAGATGCTAAATAACTTTAAGTGGAAGTTCAAGTTTTGTTTCGCAGATGTACCGTTACTGAAATGTATCAATTTCCATCTATCAACTGAACTGCTCCTCTTCCCTTACTGCGTTCTCGAGCAACCTGTAAATCCCTTCTTACGACCTCACTATTTTCCCCTTAAAGCAGTTGCCTTGTTGAGATAGTCACTGGAATTAACCAATTTTAATAATGGATGACTTTTAAAAATTCTCATGTTTAATTTAATGTATTGTTTATCTTTTTTATCTTAATTTTATATGGATAACGCTTAGTTTATACTACTATAGCGTTATATCGATACTTATTCATGTTATGGCTTTATGCTTTTTCTACGAAGTAGAAAAAGCATGAGGCAAGAACTAATGAATTTTGACTTTAGTAGTTATATTTAACTCTATTAAGGATGTTTTGTAATTATATTTATCTTACTCTGATCAAGGTTGAATTTCCAGAGACCAACATGATCCTAATTTTTAGGCTTGGCACATTCATTAGAGATAGAGGGGCGTAAAAATAGACTATTCCCCGTTATTCAAGACAGATATTAGCATTTCAAACATCTTTGTCAGATCCCCAAGACCCGCTAAGCAAATCCCTATTCTGTAATGCTTCTACCAAAATATTGGTGACCAAGACTCGGAGCTAACACTTACTCGGTGAACTCATGCCGATTCCCCTCCTTCCCGTCGGCCGCAGAAACTCTAGGATTAGAACACGGGGCAGTTATCAAATCAAGTCAAGAACAGAAGATAAATACAGAGGTTCCCAAGACATCAAACCCCTGGATATTTTTATGCCAGTCCTTCCGAGAAAAGGAAAACCCCTCAAAAATATTGGTTGGTGGCTTACCAACCTCCAATAACACTCACTCGTATTACGATACAAAGGTCTGAGACACCAACAACACCAACACCTTGCCATTCTCTTGCAGGCCGCAGAAGACGTCCCAGATAAAACTTGAGGGAAACACCCAGCACCCAAGAAACAGCTGGGTGGGAAAGTTGGTAAGGCAGGTGATGGGATAAGCCACCAACAATGCTTATGCGTGATGGGAAATGGTGATCACAACTCTATTACTCTGACATCTTGGTTTCCTTGATATAGGGGTTGATGCTTGAAGCGAGTCTCAGTGCCGTGGGAATGCCGTTGGGAAGTAATTTTGGTTAATGGTGATCTGATGTGAGCGCACTGTGAGCAACAGTTCGTGCCGCCGCCACAAACGTACTGAGAACTCTTTATAGCTCATTTTTAGTAAAAGATCGAACTAACCCGACATATAATAAGTTCGTTGGCAGGAGTGGTGTGTACTTACTCACACTCTCCGGGATGTTGAGCCACCACTCCAGGTACATCTTTACTATTGTTCGAGAAGGTCTATAAACCCAGCTTTTACTTCTCTCAGATACTCTGGGTTACCATTTTTGGTTATCCTAGAATTACTAGAACGTTAAGGAATACAGGTGTATGTTCGACCGAAGCTTTTGCGTCACAGAATCGACGATATTTTCTACTTTGGCATGATCAACATCTCGGGAACAACAGGTAAAGATTCCCAACAAAAGAATAGAAAAGTACAGCCGTTTCCTAAAGTGAATGTCTCTGCCGCCAACATACACAACATCATGCTGTGCAGGTGAATGCGCGTTCTCCCACGGGAAAAGCAAGTTCCTGAATCTGGATAAATTCAAAGCTGCTTGAAGAAAGAGATCATCCTATCTTCAGACTTCAATAGATACCGAGGGAGGTAGTCAGACATTCCACGATCATGTGTCCAAATCGCAATCTCAAATCCCAATAGCTGTTTACCGCCATATCTCGCCACAACCCACGCCAAAACTGTAAACCCACACACCAAAGACCACCAAATCATACCGGTGAAGGCGGTCGGCGAACACCTCGTAAAAGTACCATAGCCGGTAGGAAGGAGAAAGAAATAATTTCCAACAACTTCATGACCTGCAGATGAGACAGCCATTTACCAGGCTCTGGTGCCTTTTCCAGACCCTTCCACTTGGTAAGACAGACCTCGTGCCTGCCTCTTCCCACATGGAAGTGCCCGCTTCCCAATCAATTTTCACCATACCATGTGCCGTAAGTTACCCAACCAACGGTAACACAATACTGGGCGTGCTTTACGTAAATCTCCCAGCCAATTGAGGCCAGAGATGATGTGATGAACCTCTCATGTCTGCGCCGTGCCTGAGGTCAGCGTCAAATGCCCACTTTTCAAAACTTCAAAAGTTAGGAACCCAGGTGCTGAGAAGAGAATTTGTTCGCCGCGCGAGCCGCTTGTATTACCTCCGATTGACGACGAGTGTCAGTCAGACTGGGGCATGGTGTGATAGTATGTACCCCGCCGTAAGACGAGCGAGGCAGTGAGATGTTGGAAAATATGGCACAGTCAGCCCCATCCCCTTATCCGCCAATAGCCCTCTTCTCTCCCAATCTTCTCTCAGCCCTCAAGGCTCGGACCCTTCCCAGCTTATGTGGAAACTCGTCAAGACCAGAATGGCGGGTTTGCGAATGTTTCCAAATAGAGAGGGATTGTCGTGATATAATCACCGAAATATAACCAACAATTACTTCATCCTGAATGAAACCGTGATACTAGGCCGCCAGCTCGCAGAGAGGGAAGGCGTGACTGACACTCAGCCACCAACCCTTACGTATCGAGGGCCTCCATCTGTCTGAGGGCTGGACCAAGAAACAACGACCGTGTGGAAACGTAATAATAGAGTGATGATGAGAATATGCCGAGTGCAACGACCTTGGGTTACACACACCCTCTCGGCATGCCGATGGACGGGTAGGAGAAAAAAGTGCGCGTGATCCAAAGGTGCACCGATTTCAATAATCCCATGAAAATACTAACGCAGAGACGGGATAGGTGTGATGAAAAGGACTCAACGCGCATAAATTCCTCCCAATGGTGTGGTTGAATAATGCCCGTTGCAGACTTGCCATTCCTTTGGCTAGGAAATAAGAATTGCTCCGAAAGTGTGCGATACGATGGTAGGCGGGATGGTGGGACAGAAGAGGCAGGAGTTCTGAAGCAACGAAGCGGAGAATTTTGTGATTTGTATACGTTGTATTGGTAACAGGATCGATGGGAATACCAGACCACTCGAGACTTGGTACTCGAGTACTCGAGTCGAAGCTGGCCAACAACCTGGCACCAGGCAACGATGGCGAAGAGATGCGGGGTAAAATATATCTGACGATGGTGTTGCACGGAACATTGCGGGAGGAGTGGCAATATCGATGACTTGCTCCTGAATGTCGCACCGCATTCAGTAGCAAGGTATGATAGATCATAGATAGGGAAAATGGCATTTCCTGCCTTGCACACCCCCCTATTCTCGCCACCGAGCACCACTCTTCCAGGCCCTTCGTCAGAGATAACTGTGTCCCCTCTTGCACGTTCGGGTCTTTCTCCCGAACTCTCGAACCCGACGCAGTGCAGAGTGCAGAGAGAAGTTGTACAGAAAGGCCACAAGAGGGGAAGGCATTCTTAGGCGTGTCGTGGTTGGCGTTCGTCAAGTCCAACCCGCTTGTTGGTTGTCAATACCAAGCAATTGGAAAGAATGGCTGACGGATGGCGCAGGATCTGGAAAGATATTCGCGGGGAATATCTCCTCCAATCCAAGGCCACCATCAACTTTGCGAGTTGCTCTTTTCGTCTTCCCATTACTAATCTGGGGAAAGGAACTTCATATGGGAATGAAAACATTGACTTTTTGCGAATTTCAGCCGGTAATGCCGTTATTGTCATCACGTACCGAGTACGGAGTATTTGATGGAGGAGTGCATGTAATCATCCTTTGTAAGGATTATAAGGTTACTTACTTTCAAGACAACCTCCCAACTTGTGTAGTACCAGATCGGGATCCTTCAAAGCAAGTAAGCACTCTAGGAGGAACAATAAAAGCGGCAGTAAATAATTCTACTTCAATCTGTGCCATTTACTGCCGCTTTTATTGTCCTTCAGGGGCTGGAGGGTTGGAAGTTGGATGGGCATGAAGCTGACAGGGGATTGGCATCGCCACCTGTTCTCCTTTCTGCAGGCTTCTGCAGCCAGCTGTTCCTCCATCCAGAAAGAACAGACTGACAGCTCGATGCGACGTTGTTGACCTGCCATGCAGCAGGACTTTGCTCGGCTCTACTACCCCCTTTTCCCACAGTTTCGTGCTCGAAGGAGGAATCGGAGACGACGTTGATCAGAGAGAACGAGATACGGTTATCCTATTCCTGGACCGGCTTTGCCGTGCCCGGTACCTGAGAACAACATGAAATCTGGCACTGCATTCAGGATTTCACATTCCTACACCACACCTTCTTGTACGACTTCATATGTCCTCTCCGCTTGGAGTTACTTTGTAAAAGGAGATGGTAAGGCAACCAAGTCACCAAGCGTAAGCCCATGAATTCATCACCATACGTAACTTCACGGAAAAGGCTTCAAAGCAGCGACGATGGAACAAAAAGGTTGGCATACTTTCCCTCACCTGGCGACGAATCAATAAACCCTTCCTCCATAGGAGTGCAGCACTCGTACACGGCCAACTAACCGTGACGAATCGAGGGGCCCCAAACGAGCATGGGGCACCTGTTGTACAGGACGTTAAATGTGACTGGATACCGGGGGAAAATGCGGGGAGTGACAGGTCAGGTCGAGAAACGCAACCGCTGCCTCTAAGAGCCTGGCATTATTAATCATGCGCCGCCAAAGAAATGAGAGATGTTGGCCAACCTTTGAATAATACGGAACCTTCTTATAATTAACGACACCTTCACTTTGTGCTATCAGAAAAATATCAAACCAAGGAACGTGCCGTACTTACAGGTTCTTCGGTTGATAAGTGCGATAAAGAAGCTTGGAGGTTAAGCCCCATTGGGCTCGAGTTGCGGATGGGGGAAAACATTTTGATCTTTTGATAGAAAACCGGAGTTTATGGAGTTGATTGATTGCCCCCTGGGAAGAACGAGAGCAGAGGGAAGACCCGTTCCTGAAGACCCTGCAGCCGCCTAGCGCACGGAGATATGCTCCTGGTTTCCAAAACCCTCTTGGTGGAGTGGTCTCCATATGCCAAAGTCAAAAAGATAAGATGCAACAGTGTGTATGGATTTAATCAAGAAGCCTGACTTCTTCACACCATCTCGACCGAGTTCCTACGGCATTTGTACACCGTATGATGCCATCTTACTGTGAAAATATATCAATCATCTGCTGTGTTCATTGTGTCATCCATAACCTTTTTCCCAACCCTCAGGGTATTTCGGTTAGTGAAGGGAAGGGCAAGGGGTTGAATCTTTGAATGCCGTTCGCAGGGTCCACGAGAACGGCTATGGAGCACACCCTCTTTCCACTCTCAATGTCCGTTGTTGCAGCGGCGAGCCAGAATTTTCTCGAGATAGGGGGAGGGGCAACATTTGAATGCTGCATCGAAATGGGTCAACGTCATGACGAGACATCGTGAACCAGGTAATCGAGGATTTGGTAACCGAAATTTTGGAATTAAGTTGGGGGTACGCGAGTAATTTTGTTCGTTGTACATGCCAGCTTCGTGGGTAATTGCTCTGATAACAATGTTTCAATCATATCAGCGACAATTTCTAGAAGACTAGCAGAGGAAAACCGGTTCCGGATAGAGAGTAAAGGCAGTATTTGTTTGAGAGCTGAAATATTCCGCTGAGTTCACCAGCCATGGGCCTAGAATTCTTCGCTTGTATTTGATACAATGAGGGTTCATATCGATGATCAATCAAATCGAGCTCTTGGCTAACGGACCGACTGGTCACTGCACAAGGCAGGAAATGAAGCTATCGTCGTCGTCAACGACTGTCTTATCTCGAACAAAATGATACTTCATAGAAAAGCAGCAGCGTAGTCAGGGGCAGGTTTTGCCAAGGAGTAATAATAGGCGTCATAAGGTGCGTCTCGAAAACGCCATACGTCAGTTGTGCCATCGAACCATAATACCTTTCAAGGTATCAGGCCTATCTATTGTAGCGAGATGAAATACCAGGGTTAAAATCCAATCGAAAAATGCCCCTAGAGCCACAAACAAGACCCCTCGAAGCCATAAACAAGGGAATTCAAGCCAAAAGCAAGGGTTTCATAGGGCTTCCAGAGCATTTGCACGGCCTGAGTGGTCTTAAATCTCGCTACAATAGTTTGGCCTGATACGTCGTATACATATGCATATTATAGCAGCAGGTAATTATATTCAGGTCAGCCCAAATCTTTGAAGCCAACCAACAGCGAGACGAGGAGAGGATAAAACGGCGGGAAAGGGAACGGGAAAACGTGGGGGTTGTAAATGCTTCGGTTGGTGTCTTTCAAATCTCTCAGAAGAGCGGGGTTTGCAGTGGGTCTGGATTTCGGAGCCAGCGACTCAGAGCACTCCTTCCAAACGCATGCAGAAGCAGGCCAAGATGCAAACCCTTGTGTATTGCACGCTCCAATTGTACTGTATGCCTGTAATTCCTTGATTTCATGCAGGAGGCCCATCACGGACAATCATGAACCCTTGAGCCAATCAGGTGATTGGCTTCATCTATTTCCTCAGATTGGCGACTCGATCTTCATTATATTGAGGTCTGTGTGTTTGCAGAAGCGAAAACACCACACCAGTTCTTTTCAGACCAAGATTCGCGGAGAAAAAAAGAAACGAGTGAGACAGGTTCGTGAGGGAGAATAAAAGCGGCA
Organism: Hymenoscyphus fructigenus; assembly: GCA_001414455.1. NCBI lineage: Eukaryota > Fungi > Ascomycota > Leotiomycetes > Helotiales > Helotiaceae > Hymenoscyphus > Hymenoscyphus fructigenus. Next base: position 197,946 of record LKUV01000033.1, on the reverse strand, counting down.
GTAAATAGCTTGGGTTACACGTACTCTAGCAATTAGAATTAAGTTGTAAACTCTTGGGAAAATCTTATCTCTCGAAAAGTTTGAACAACGAAATCTAAACAAGTACTGCCGCTTTTACTTTTAATTGCGAGACAAGAATGCAGAAAAGTCAAGTGCAAAGCGGGAAGTAAACACCGAAGAGGCGTTATGCCCATGTGGCACAGCATTGAGGGGGCCATCGTGCGGGATCAAGTGGATGATCAAGTGGTGATCAAGTCGCAAAAGTTCCAAGATGTGGGGAAAAAGAGCACGAAAGAACTGCACATGTTTGAACTTGAAAGGGTGCGTATCCTTGTGGAGACAACCAAGAGATAAACTACGATATCGAATTTGCGGACCGTATCTATTGTGGGTTCCCTCCTTTGAGGCCGCAGAAATTCTCCAATATTTCATGTCGAGCTTCCCGCTGATCTTTCATCCATCTCCAATCTATCGTCCGAGATCGACTGTTATAAATTTAGAGTTCGAGCGACGTACCACGGGCCGCAATGAGGATCGTGGAGCCACAGGTATTGTGGTATCTATAGGTGGGCGTTGGTTGTATTGACATTGTATTGCGAACCAGCGACAGCTAGTCAACAACCCAATGCGACCGAGTAGACATGAACGAGAGATAGATAGGGTAAACTCGTACGTAGCTATGTACATCGACATGCCCCATTTTCCAGGACCCCTCATGCACCATGAGTCGTGAATCTGAACCCCATGAGCGTGTGATGCTATCAAAATGAATCATGTAGACGCACAACCTCGTGTATACTTTTTGATTCGAGATAGGCTGGCTGGCTGGCTGGCTTGCGGCAAGCTGAAGATAAAAAATCCAAGGGCGAAAAATTTGAAATATTTCTTCCAGATGGAGTCGCCGAAAGGGCAAGAGGTTGCAACTCTGTCAAAACCCTTCGGGCGAAAACCTGGTGATCTGATACGACCCTCATACGAGGCAGAGACTCGATTGAGGGAAGCTCAGCTCATTCGGTGTCCACAACACGGCAGCGAGGGAATCCGATCTCCCAAATGGGCCGAATGGGCTGAGACTCTGAAGGAAAATAAGCTTGCCGTGAACCGAAGGACGTCAAAAATACTTGATTACTACTCCAGTATTGAATACAAGGCTTCTTTTCACTCCATACGGGTTGGAAATCCAAAGTAAAAAAGCATTGAAACGCTTGGAGCGGTACGGAGTATTCATCCGAATTTAATTCTGGCAGATACCGCAAATCAGGTATATTTTGGCTTGAGATTTGAAAGAAAAGCTGAAAACCCCCACGCATTCTCGGGGAATAGCATATAAAAGAGTGCTGCAAAGAATGGTTATGCCGACTAGCATAAGCTTCCCAGCGTTTGAAAATAGCCGCCTCAAATAAAGTGTTGATAAGGAAATAAAGTAGAAACATGAATATGCGGCTTGGCAGTTCGATGTTGGATTTTACCCATCGCAGTAATTAATACTCGGTTCCTGCCGAGGGAAAGCCATCGAAACAGATGGGGAAGGAGTTGGTAAGAGAAAATCAAATATACAGATATTTACTTGGTTGTTTATATTGAGGTGCAGAAAATTAACAGAATGCTCCAAGCCATCAACGCTTGCTAAAAACAAATGAGGAAGTTGTTTCCAAGTCCAGCAACACGCACCACCCGTTCTTTTAAACGAACGGAGGATGTGTGGCTGCCTCGTCTTCATTGCTCGCTCAACAAACCCATGCACATGGTGTTTTGGCGGAAAGTGTCTCAACTGTTGATCATCCCGTTGCATAAAATCCGACTGCTGCTGCGCCAAATTGCCCTTCAAACCATTCGTCCAATAGTTTCGAGAATCCGCCTTCGGAAAACTTTGAAATTGCAGCATGAATATTTAGTGTAGAAAGATGATTTGCGGCGAGGGTTCTGAATAAAAGCCTTGCCGCGGCTGGCCGCTGTAAAGTGTGCTGGGGTTTCTGAGATCAAGGTCTGTTCGCCTGCAACGTTTTCGGCGGGCGGCAAACGATTCTCTGTTGATGGCTTCTATATCAGGACGCAAGCATGAGAACTGTCTCAGCGTCTCTTGAAAATATCTCAGGTTTTTTGAAAGGTTGGAGCATGTGCATTGAACACGATACGCCCTCCCCCCAAAACTACCCCGGATATGGGGTGGATACGAGCGCGGTTTATGACGATCAAATTGCTCCATCACTCAACCATGAAACGTGCTTCAATGGTGGAGGTGGGGATGGAGATGGAGACGAGTCCGACTCCTCTCTTCGACATGAAAATACTCCGTACAAAGATGGTGGAGTGCACGCAGTAACTGCCGTGTGGAATCTGCGGGCCTAGTTAAAACCTTCCTCATATGAATGGTGCCTGCATACCGGTTATCCAAATTAATCTTTAGTGGTTGCGTTGCTGTCATCTTTTAGGTTGAGGGACTAGGCAAGATAACACCATATTACGGGGTTGTAAATATGAGCAACTTTTTGATATACTTATTGGAGCCAAGTATTCATGAAAACTGTCCAATGCAATGTCCGAGTTGAAGGAAATTGAACCAATTACCAGGCCTTCCAGGGAAAAGTGTCGGGCGTTGGATGCATAGAAGCAGCATCGTAAAATAAAGGCATTGTAGGGTTGTCTTCTCTCCAGCGTATGAAATGATAGCACCTCGTCCTACATCATGTGGTATCCAGGTCATGGCGCGGCTGGTGAGGGGAAGATCAGCGCCCATATGCGAGGAAAACCAGATGCAGTTAAGTTAGGACATGGTCAAGTGGTGTGGTTGTTTTAGGGCGTCTCGCAAAGGGACAGTAAAAGTGGCAGCAATTACTTCAGGACCTTCCTGTGTTCCTCCTTGCTCTTGTTATTCCAATTCTCTAGAGGTAATTAACCTAAAATTTTCGAACAATTTAACCTAGATACGTTGAACAATCAAGTCGAATTGTCTAAAAGGATTTGGGGTAATATTGTACGAAGAAAGTTGGAACAACGAGCGAGCTATTTACTGCCGCTTTTACTCTCTGTCTGCTTCGGTGTGGTGGATTTAGGGCGTACTTTCTCGTGATCTAGTCAGCACTCTGAAGTGAGATGACACGCTGCCACCACCAGCCTGCCACTTTAGAGGTGCAGGCCGTTCACTGGGCTGAAAGCCTGAGACGACCTTGGACACTGACGGGCGTCTCAGCCTGCCCCAATGAGAACGAGTGGGCAGGTAATGGCGAGGAGGAGTCGGGCTTCGGCGCATGTATCTCTTTTTTTTCTTTCCGTCAAGAGGGTGTGCTGTTTGGCGAGCAAGTTCTTCCTTTCAATACTTATCGGTACAAATGGCGCCAACCATCATGTCATTGAGCAGAGCATCGGATGATAGGAGGAGTTGTTGGCCATGAATTGATTGAATGCAACTGCACTCTGCAGAGGAGAGAACTGCAGAGGAGAGAACTGCAGAGGTGTTCCAAGCAAGTGCTGGGGAAAGCTAGCCTTGGTGGGGGAAAAACCAGGATTATGGGAATCAGACGCTAGCAGTTGGCGATGCCCTACCAGGTTCAAGGGCCTCTCTTCCCCCAGAGATGATGGCTCCGCAAATGACGAGCTCTGGTTGTTGGTGATTGGCTAGTAGGAGGCCAAGATGTTTCTGTGTACAAATTGCAGAGCCAAAATTGGGTGTTTTGTTGCTGGCGTTTGCTGTGACGGACTCGTTGCCTCGTACTTCCCCAGAAATGGTTCAAATGGCTGTGATACAGAACTTTTTTCATGAGAGACAAAAGTTACCTGGTACATTCCATCGCTCAAGCCAGAGATCCAGGGACGTGACCTGCTGAGCGACGCTCACGACGCAGGAGTGTCACCACACAGATAGACCCTGAATATGGCCGGTGAAAAGCGGCAGTAAATAGTCTTCGTTGTTCAAACCATTTAGAATAATTTAGATAGAGTATTAACGAGACATTTGCAACGATTGAATCCCATTGTTCCAAATATCTCGGTTATTTTTATGAATTATTCTAAATAGTTAGAATAACGAAAGCCGCCTATATTTACTGCCGCTTTTATCATCTATTGCGAGCAGTGAAGGTTGCCAGCATCAAGTCCAGACCAGGGCGAGCATTCAAGCCAATGCAACATCCTCGAAGGTGCAGCAGGAGCCCTGTCTCGTTCAAAACACCCCACGTTCGCTGCTTTAACGTGGGAAAGGGATCGAGAAATCGACTGGGGAGATGAGGGAATTAAAGTGGAGAAGCAGCGGCAGAGGCAGGATCGTGCAGAAATGGCCGCGTTACGCTGCCTTCGCTCGCTGCTCTTGGCTAGGGTCGGAGGGTCGGACTGTTCGAAGCCTGCTTGGAGAGAGAATAATGGAAAGCAGCGTGCCAGCGTCGCAGTCGAGCGAGAAATCACTGCGGATGCCGCCAAAAGCGCTTGCACTCCAGAAATACTTCGCTTGTTGTCCGTAGCATCCGTGGTCACTGTAGCCGTACTCGTTCATTTTCCAGTCTAAGTCTGATTAGTAGGCAACTAATTTTCCGAGATGATGAGGGCTTGTAAGACCTGAGGCAGGTGATCAATCTCTTTGAAAATGTCTTCGCAAAAGACACACCGAACGCCGCCCCAATGAACTCATGATCCTTGAAAGACTTCTGTAGGGAGGTCCGCGAAAGGCAGCAAGCCAAAAAAAATGGCACCATCTCACATTTTCTAGAGTCACACCAACATGGCTGCATCTTCTCCACACCCCTTACCCACACAGGTTAGACCATTTCCCTATTCTGTACCAGTCCTAAACACGTTAGATTGCCCCTCTGAGGGCTCTTCCTTGCAAAAAACTGCAGGCCAGGGCCAGGGCCAGGGCCAAACTCCCGTCGACTCCATTTCTATATGATCTCTCGAAACCCTCTCCAAGGTGCCCACAATAGCACCTCATTCACCTCACCATTCCACTCCGCCCTTCAAACACACCCATTCAAATAGTCAACGGGTCCTATGATACCATTCTTCTTCACTACTTCATCATCTTCCCTCCCATCAACCATCACCTCATCACTCCCACCTTCTTCACCATCGTTCGCCTTTTATTCAAAGTCAGATAGCCGCCTTACACCTTCTGACCCAACCTTTTCACAACCTCTTTGCACCAGGCTCCGCTTCTGAGTCACACAGTCCCTGAACACACCGAGATTCGTGTACAACTATTCTTGCACAAGCAAACTTCAAGCCGTCGTTCGAGACGACATAAAAGGCCTCTCATCCGCCCTGGGGAAAAGTTGCCCATTCCTCCTTCGACACACTTCGAAAACACCACCCCTCACTTCAACAACTTCACAATGGCAACTGCTATGGATTGGTCACCAGACTTCTGTCTTGCGTGTGATAAACAAACAGATGGCAGAGTGTACTGCTCAGAATCGTGTCGATTGGCCGAGTACGAGGTTGCTTCATCGAGTGCTGGATCGACAGCATCATCTCCCTCCTCACCACGAGGTGCCTTTTCCTGGCCATCACGATCTTCCCACAAAGGATTCCACCTCGAGCCTGCCTACAACTTCAACAACCCACAACCATATGGCACAACTCCTTCTCCACGCACTTCCACCTTCTACCAACCCTCGCGGCCACAAACCTCACCACAGTACAATACCAAGCCTGTCTTGACCCCATCAAGTTCCCAATCGAGCCTCTTCTCCATGCAGAGCACCTCCTCGATATCAGAACCACAACAATTGTCAGACGAGTCAAGGAAGGCCTTGAGGGCGTATGCCAGTTCATTCGATCAATCTCGATACAGTCGACGCCAATCAAATTAAATACCTTCTACTACAAACTCTTATGGAAACGACTTTAACCTTTTCACAACTACTACGGCGCCTTTGCACAATCTGGAGTTTTTTCAGACCTTGTTACGATTACAATACAATACCCATACCTCCTCTCTCACATCCTCATCAAGAATTTGGCGTTCCACTATACGAATATTTGGGTTGTACAAAAAAAGCATAATCTCGGAGCATCATCACATCTCACATCATTTTTTCTTTTTCTTTCCTGGTCATAAAAAAAGTTTCTTTGAGTCACACAAGCATTTGGAGCGTGGGGATCATTTCGGCAACACTCACTATCTGCAATATGAAAAACATTTTCTTTTCCGTTGGGGGCATCTGGCATTGGGATAGGGCAGAAGGATTTATCATACCATCAGGCATGGCGACAATGGAGTCGCTTGCATCGGGTGGGGGCGCATTTCAAGGACACTTGGTTTTTTTTGTTACATGTTCTGGCTCGATGGAGCTTCAGTGTTGTCAACGATAGTTTGTTTTAGAAGCAACGGGTCTCCACATGATGATGTGGAGTGCAGATGGATGGATCGGAGTCTTGTCATTCTTCTAGCTCGTCATTATATTAATCCACTCTGAGGAGGGGAGAGAAGGATTGGTCAAGCAAGACGAGGATTTAGCATACACACTGTCAATGAAAACACACATCAAAGTCTCTTCGTCATAAATTGACGAAGGACTTTCGAGTTTCAAACTCACGCTTCTTTTCTGATCCCTTGCATTGAGTTTGCAGTGACACGGGCCTTTGATTGAACAATTACCTCATCTTATCTTGCTTTTTTCCTTTCACCTGTTAACTTAACTTTTTGACAGAAGGTTGAAACCTTCAGAATGCGGGAGGCCCGGCACATCGGTGGCGTCCCATTCTCTAACCTCTCCGTGGTTTGGTTCTCTCTCCCCATTACTGATCGGCCTCCGTACCGGAGCACATCCTCCACGAAAGCTTCGTCCACGTCTTCCGTGGTCACGGACCTTTGTGGTTGCAGTAGTTTTGGGTTGGATACTTAGTTCTTGTGTGCTTGTGTTGCTTTGACGCTACATCTCGGTTCGCTTCTCAAGTCTTGTTTAATCTACTCACTAGTGGTCTAGAAGGTCTCAGGAAAGGAGAGAAGGTTCTGGCTGACGTTTATTTGTTGCTTTTTCCTTCGCGCCTATAATTTTTGGAGGGGAGGAGGGTGACCTGATGGGCTTTCGAGGTGGAACTCTGTCTTTTTTCTTTGTTTCTGGAATGTGGAGCAATGGAACCGTTGGAATGATGACATATCTGGGACATACAATATTAAATGACGAGTGATCACGAGTTTTTATTCATGTGGTCTTGTCACACTGCCCACCTTAGGTGTTTAAGGGAAGGTCTGGGTGAGGGCTGGGAGGATTGAATATTATTGATGCTATTGATGTCCCACTGATGTCATGCTAGGCCGACGACTCCGGTGAGAGCATCCCCTGGAGAGTGTCATGCTATGGTTATGGGTGGGCTAGTATTCCCCGCGTAAAACGGAGGATTAATGGATAGCTTCGCCTCTATTTTTGTTTCAGAAGCTGGGTCTTACCTTGATGGTGTTTTCCAGATTGGCTGCTGGGAGAGATGGGCTGACGTGTGGAGTTGTGACAACTATCGTGATTGGGATTTTGGGTCGAGTATCGTGGTTGTATGGTCTCGCAACGAAAGTGTTCAGATTGGAGGTGAGTTTGGCTGGTGTACGTGGAAGAAGCTGTGAGGTACGTGGTACTGCAGGTAAGCACATTGTTTGAGGTTTAGCAAGTAGTCGTATGTTTTGAGTGAGATGATGTCAATTAGGAGCCTTGTTTATATTTGTCAAGACTTCCGTCTAACCATAGTTTGTATTTTGCCAAAGCGTGTATCCAATCATTCAATTTTGTTACGCTATACAACCAAAGTTTTCATCGTCCGCTGGTATCAACATGTCAATGTTCCAATTGGCTCGAATGAGCAGAAGCCATTCTTCCACCTTGATGGGAATCTGTACTCGGTACCGTGAAGCTAAGTGCTTTCTAGCCTCGAACTACGGAAGGAAATGGATCTTGGGCATCGCGCGATGATCTCACCATCGTATTCGTACCCACTTCAATATGTTCCGATTTTTGTGGGGTAAGGCTCTTACAAGTGCCAACGCATCACCTTGTAAGCTTTTTTTTTTCTTTTCTTCCATCAACCATGATCCCAAAATCTTTCTCCATTTCTTATCCACTTTCCAGTTATCCTGTCCATTCTAGCTCTCCACTTGCCACCTCCCCGCGGGTGACGGGGATAAAGGCCACGATGACATCTGTGGGCTGAGATGAAAAAATTGGAGATGAGATTTCAGCCCAGTACTCCACAACCCACATGTTTGGGGTTACAGGTCTAGAAACTCTTGACAAATAAGTTGACAAGTGCCGGTTTGAAAGTCACGTTTCTTGGAATTGGGTCCCGGGAAGAGTGGAAAGCGTGATCTCGGATCAATGCTCTTGAAACACAAGTCAGTTCGATCGGGTTCGGGGATTTGAGAAAAGCGCGCCGGTGGTTGCGCAATGAGATACCTAGACCTAGCAAAAATGAGATGGATCGACGGTACTGAACGGAAGTGCCGGTGTCAAAAATCTCTGGATCTGCTTCGCGGGTTGTGTCCGGAGTCCGTAAAGAAAGAAGGTGTCTTTGGAGCGTGCTAATAGGATTGGGTGAATCTCGTTTGATTGTCTGCAGATATTATAACCTGGGAAAATCGGCCGAGGAAGCGAGACGGGAAGTAGGTAGGAACTCTGCTACTAACTCGGGGATTCGCACTCGGAGAGGAGGATTTGCTGCACTGTAAATTTGGCAGCTGTAGTGTTACAGTGTAACTACCCAAACAAGGTCTTTACCGAGGCTGCTTCGGTCACGGATATTTACCTCTCCAACCACTGGAGAGCAAGAGTTGTGTTATGAGAATAAACATGGCGTTATCAGAATTCTAGTTTCATACAAGGGCTTCTTTACCTGGTTATCCTTCCATCTTCCTCACTCGCTTCGCTTGATCCAGCGTTTATGCATCATCGATCCCCCGGTCTCTTATCCGTCTTTCCCGCAGCACATCCTGGCCGCGGGAGTGAGGAAAGACTTCCTGACGCATCTACAGGGCTGAAGATGCCTGGAAATACATTTCCTTTCGCCCCCAGGCTGCCTTGATTTTTTGGCATCTCTTTGGATTGAGATATACATTAAAAGCGGCAGTAAATTCTCCTGTTCGTACATGTCTACCTAGTTCTCGTTGTTCCAACTTTCTTCAAAATAAACAACATAAGAGTTTAGAACAATTTAAAATATCAACCAGGGTGTTTTGGAACAATCAAGTTCAATCGTCCTAAAGTTGGGGGACAACGAGCGAGCTATTTACTGCTGCTTTTATTTAGGTTGGGTAGGATAATTTAAGATTCTGATGCTGGGAAATATGCCGGTGAAGACGAGACACACAGAGCGGGGAGCCGGGAGATTCCAGAGGAGGCAGGCAGTAAGGTACTAAGCAGCCTGTTGTTTGTCTGTCCCTGACTGAGCCTTGTTGGGAATAATTTTCATAAACTTGCAGCAACAACTTCGCCCAGTGAGAAAGTCGAGAAATACCGTGGTGTTGTCATTGGGTGACAGTGTTACACGTACCGCAGTTCAACACCCCACTTATTTTCTCTCATTCATTCGGTCACCGGAATAAGAAGGGTCTCAAGAAAAAGTCTCTTCAAAACAGACCACGGGCATCAACTATGGCGCCATAATATCATGCTTTTTGTTATCTTTCGAGTAACCAAAACGGCTGTGTGCAGTTACGCGCGGTTGGTTCCTGTATCTGTCAGTATCTGACTTGCATTTGAGCCTCAGCCAGCCTCATTCCGGATACGGCTGTGGGTGGTGAAAAATTTTCACCATGTCTATTGATGGTGACTCCCGATTGCTGGTTTGAGCGTATGACTGATAAAACAGATTACACGTGTGCTTATATGAGGGCCTCTCGAGACCGTATCAGATTTTGCAGAGTTTTTCCCTCCTGTTCTGTTCTGTTCTAGTTTTCTCCGGTGAGACGAACCAATTTTTTCTATCTCATGCTGGGCGTCGGTTACGAAAGTGTGTGAGAGTGGCGCCTAAAGAATGTCTGTGTCTGTTTCCTTTTTTTTTTTTCGTGTTACCATTCCATTCGTTGGTCCCCACCTTTCGTTTACAAATGTTAATCTCAACATTAAGCGTTGGGAGATTTGGGCTGGGTTGAGCCTCAAACTCCCTTGTTGGGACTAGATCTCCCTTCCGCCCCTTGTTGTGAATCAATTTCATCGAGTTTTGACTTTTTCAGAGATGAAAATCTAGATCCAATCCAAGGCGGCATTGAGCCTCATGCCGCTGAACCGTGGTGGCGTCTGTCTAGATTTCTCGGACCACGTTTGAGACTTGATGAAAATTTACTTTTTACATCGTAACAGGGAAGGGAGAAACCCAATTAATTTTCAGGTACGCTCTTTTTCAGCTCAGGTACGATACCCGCAATGTCCCTTGTTCGCTCCTTTCCTTACCGTGGTTCATCTGGCAAGAAACAACAAAGAAGCAGCGTTTAGTGGCCAATCGCTTGATTTCCATGAAGAAGAAGCTGGGGTTCGACAGGGCTTGAGCCATGACTACGTGACAGTACGTGTTGAGTGGATGTTCTGCTTGTTGCGATCGCGGAGGCGGCTGAAGCTTGGCTTTAATTTTTCTTCTACATACGAGCAATTGCGAATGCTTTGACAACGTGTATGACTGTGTTTTATTTCTGGTGATAAGCTCTGAGGGGAGACTGGAGAATTTTCTCTTCATTGCCGTGTGATGCGATGAGTTCTATTGAGTCGAGTGGCTTGGACGTGATCCACAAGGATATTGACTATTTTGTTACCGCTTTTAGTCAATGGCTTTACGAGCTGTCAATTCATTCAGAGCGAAGGAATGGCAATAACGTGGTGGCTTCAATTGGCATATGTTTTTTTCCATCCAAATTCCTTCGAGAAAATATATCCCTTGCCGTCAACTGATTTTTTACTTTGTTTCCGTTCCCGTCACCCAGCTGAGGTTACTGGGTCCCCGAAACAATGGATTACTCCACCTCCGCAACGTGGTCATCACCGGGGAAGTATATTTCTTTTCCAGCCTCCACAATTGTGGGCTCGTTGACTGAACATTGTAACAATCGGGTTTTACCGTTCTATACGCATCCCTTCTCAAACTACATCACAATGGACAGTAAAAGCGGCAGCAAAGCCCTTGGATTGAGCTCTCGTAGCTCTCTTTGTTCTAACTTTCTAGTAGAATTTGTGTAATTATCCTAAAGACTTGAAACAACTTGGAGTATTGACCCATATGTTAAGGGCAATCGGTTGTCGTGGAATATATGGGATACCTAGAGTAATGACTGTCTGGTATCTTCAACCAATGATAATCCCACATCTCCATCATAGTCGTCGTCAGAATCACATCTGGCTTTTGATAGACTCACTCACTCACACCTCTGTATCGCCACATACTTAATTTACAGGGAAAGTCCAACCTTGACAGTCCGATCTGAAACAACTCTAGTTTATCCTGCATATGCCGTGTCTACATCTTCACCCAACCACGCGAGAAAGCGTTGAGGAAGTCTCAGCCTCCGCTTCTTCTTTCTTTTGTGTCCTCGGTCCTCGGAATATCATAGTTTTACAAGAAAAAGAAAAGTTGAACACTACATTCCTGCGGGGTTCAGGAGGCGTTTCTTCAAATTGAGAGGTGTGCAGGGAAATGCACGATATTGAGATTTCTCGTGCTCTGTACAACAGTGTTACAACAGCAAGAATGTCATCTGCATGAAGCTAGATTACCTATAACCTCACGTGAAGTACATCTCACATACATGGTAATCACAGGGCTTAATCTGGAGTTTGCTACATAAGAAAATTCCGATGTGGCATGAAGGGGCAGAAGAAATAATGGTTACCTTTTACTTTTTGTGGAGAACCTCGGACGGGGAGCCGCATATGTACATGATGTACTGTTACATTACATTTTTCTGTTGTATTTCCTTATGGAACCTTGAAGAATGGTTGACATCCGATGCTAACCGTTGTCCAAATCAACCCCAATCTTCTTGCCATGTTTTTTGAGTTTATAGTGCCTCGATGTCTCGTCTCACAGCATCGAATCTTGATCTCATGACCTCGTTCGAGAAAGAGGGGACTTTTAGAGAGAAGTACCGAGTATGTATGCATTTCTCTGTATTTCTTCTCCATAAGCTTGACGGGTAGATACATGCATACACAGTGAAAGAAGGGACCAATGAGTGAATGGTCCAAAGGCGGGTGAGAACAGTCCCGTTTCCATTGGCCATCGCAATGCAGAACTGTATTGGTATGGGCAGTAGTAAGATGTTGCTGCTTTTGAGCAGCGAAATTGGATGCCGCTCTAAGATTTTGAAAAGTGGTGTGTTGGGAATGTGAGTGGTGAGATCTTTGATTTGTCTCAGGAGAGGTGTACATACAAGTACGACATGGAATTAAGGTGTGGGGAAGAACGAGTAATTGTGGAGTGAGAGATACAGGTGGTACCCCGAAGATGAGGTGATTGTCTGCTAGCCGGATCCATGCCTCGTGGGGGTTTATGCTTTGTCGAGTTTTGAATTATCTGGACTTTCATTCAAGCATAGTGAAGGTGATGCGCATTGAGTAACAACTGAAATTTTAACAAAGCGATAGCCTTTTTTTTTCATGGCGGGTTCAACGCTCGTGGAACGACGAAGAAGAATTCGAAACCCTCTTTCTCCTGGAGCTTTCAAAGAAAACCCTTTTCGGAAAAAACCCTTAATGAGTTGTAAAAATTGTGTTGAAAAAGGTGTTAGGTTGGGAAGGTCCTCATTACTGTAGGTCATGGAGAATTGACTGATTTGTGTAGGTAGTTATCTAAGGTCTATATATAAGGAGTGAGTGATGATTACATCATAATGAATGAATGATATAATAACGATATAATAATGATATCATGATGATATGATGATATAGTGGATTTAGCACAACACTAGTGATCATACTAGTAGATAAAACTGCCGATAAAGTGGTAAATCAAACAGTAGTTCATTATGAAAATAAATAATGAGAAAAGTTATGTGATGGATGTTATGAATCCAGCACAACAAAAGGCCAAAAAAGTAAGAGAGCGATAGGCTGGAAAGTGAGATTCATACTCATAACTTTGTCCTTTAAGAGTGGTAGAAGCGAAACTTAAAATTGAAGAACATAGTGGTTGTAGCCTAGCCTCCATTGTAAACTTGATAAATCTTTCTTTGCCAGGACTTCACTGTAAAAGATCAAGCATTTCTTCTCGTAGCAGGTTCTTTTATAGTTACCTCATATTCTTTTGGTGGCTTTGGTCTTGTTTGAAGTCGAAATTCTTGGTTGTTCTAACCTTTCTCGTTTTATGCTTTCGATCACTAAATCCCGAATCCATGGAGAGAGTGAGGCTCACGGGACAATGCTGGGAACCCCTTCGGAATCCCCTCTTTATTTTCTGTTGAACTCCAAGAGAAGCAATGCTACTAATCCAAACTGCCAGAGGAGTATCACGTATGAATGAACGCCAAACGAAACCGCTTCTCTGATTATCTCTCTAATAAAAACACGGAAACGCCCTCTCCTCTGGTTCGTGCTATAAACCCACTACGACAATCCCGTCGTAATTTTAAGAGAAACCATGCAATTGAAATTCTAAGGAAAGGTTTCATAGAAAGTCGTGGCCTATTCTGGGCAATTTTGTCAACCTGTATGTTTTTGCCATATAGACCCACAACGCCGGGAGCCAGTGTTAAATGCTCACTCTAGTAGTCCCGTCGAGGTAATAGCGAGGAGTTGAATATATTTCAAATCAAATGTTCACTTCGCAAAAGATTGAATGCCCTTTCGCAGGATCGCCAACTACTTCTGAAATGACAATTAAGCCAATGAGGCCATGATCCGGATGCTATGGTATTTGTCAACAAAATCCATGTAAGAGAAGCAGGTATTTCTCTGCGCGATTGTACGAGACGTCTAGGATATTCGAAATAATTGTTCAAAAAGATCCAGGGGAATTAGAAACTTAGTTTCTTGATTCTCCTAAATCCTTTAGAACAGTGTTTGTAAGTGTATGAGACCTACTCGGGTAATAAGAAATGGGATATTCGCAGAGTAATGCCCACTTCTCATGAAATATAGGCCGAATAAACTTGCCTGTGTCGCGTAAATGCCTGTTATTGTAGTGCCAGCGGCTAGCGTGAGAGATTCCAGCTAACCATCCTCACTGGGCAAGCCGGCACGAAAAACGCGGTTGTTATTTGTTGTCATCTGTAATCCCGCTAAATGAGCATGGAGGCGCGAAAGCGATAACGAGTAGTTTCCCTCGATATAGCATACTTCCTCATGTTTAGATAGACTCCCACTTTTCGATAATCTATGAAGAAATTCATTTGTGGTCCGTATCAAAATGACTTTAATAGCCGTGAAGAACTCGCCACCAGGGCCATCAATGGTGAAACTGTATATTCTTGGGCGGCTACGTGGGGTGAATTTATTGTAACGACCGAGTCTATGAACTCAAGCGAGACCATGCAGTGGACCATGATGAAACTCTATGCAAGGAATGCTTTCTATAGTCCTGCAGTGGACAAAGACTCCTGTAAGATGCCGGAGATAGCTACCACGAGGACCACCAAAATGGCTCCAGATTAATGGAGGTTCATCTCCCGTGAAAGAGGATTCGTTCAGAGATACCTCAGGTGGGATACAGTTGGGTACCATAATGCCGTTTCTCGCAGTGTTGAACTTTCAGAAGATAGACCGGTGCCCGAAACTCCAATATAGACTATCTTTAATCTCTACAGACAAGTAAGTACTCTTGAAACATTTTAATCAGAGAAATTTTATTACGTCGAAGCCCATTTCCAACGCAGTGGCATGGTTCATGTGAGCGATACGTTCAGTCACAGGATAATCTTTCGATAGCCAACCCACTCCGACACATTTGCATGCTCATCAATGATTTTCAAGGCTTGGATTCCGCGAGGGCTCATTGCGAGTATCAAACCTCTCAGGGTTGTGACTTTGCAACTTACTTATTGAATACCAGACACGAACCCAAGACATTTCTCACTCCCATCCGGATTCATGAGGCGTATTCCAACAATGTAGTTCACATCTCCAACGCTGGTAATTATGAAGCATATTCTTGAAAGGTCTCTGGGTACATAAGCGAAATGTGTAACGAAGAGTCGACATCCTTTGTTAAATGATTTTGGAACTCGTTAGGTCCTGGTAGTCTTTCGTCATATATCTGTGCTGATGCCTTAGTCCAGCTCAGAGATTTGTCGTCTTAGGTAATGCCACCAGCCCTTTTCGAGCCTTCCGCGAGGCGCGAGTTAATGGAACCGACCAGTGGCTTGATCAAGGGCCAGATTCTGGCTCTATTCTTCAATCCGGGTGGGCTGCGAGCCTCGCTTGTCAATCGATACAGTCCCAGCCAATCCGTCTCATCGTTAGCATTCCATTTCTCGAATAAAAACCGAAGATCACCATATGCTCCAAATTTAGACGCCCAAAATGTGTTACTATGTATGAGGGGTAGGAAATCCGTTGAAACATAACAAACACGTAAGACGTCCTCAGTCGGTAAAATGAGGGCGATAATCTCAAGAATTTCCCATGGTAGCTTCGAGAAGCAGCAAGAGCTCTGAGTCTTAGGCAACCATCGTTTTGAATACTCTACACGCTCAAGCAGTAAATCTGGGATCTCTGGTACCGAAAAGGGATTTTCTGGTGCGAGGCGTAGTGTTTCGTCATTGAAAACCACCTTGGCAGTTTCGTCTTCCCAGGAGTAGTGATATTGTTCGTTGAACTCGAGCAACTTTCCATGGTCATGACCCTAGTATATTCCAGCCAGCCTGCCAAAAGGAAGTGGTTCAAATGGCAAAGATTTCCAGATGGCGAAAAGGCGTTGTAGAGAGATTTCACAGGGGGGAAATGCTTTCCGAAGGAGTTCCCAGCAGGCGGCATGGATCACAAAGCCATATTTACCACTCTCTGGCTGGCAACGCAACACTTAGATACCAACAAATGTAGTGTCCCATCGCGCATTGGGACTGAGCGGCACCCTCCACACATCAACTTCAGTGTCATCATGACAGGCGGCACCAGAAATATAATATCGATGCGTCGTAATAGACTGTGCTGTTCAGAGTGTGCCCAAATTAAGTTTGTCATTCTGATATCGGGAAGACTTGCGCGAAATTATTTCAGCCAGGACTGGGTACCTTCAGGGTAGATTGGATGACGGCAGAGTAGACAATTTATGGTTGTCCTCATCGTGAAGCCCCAAAGTGTTCAAGCTTGACGGTTTGGTTTGGGGGGTTTGTTGTGAGGTTCTAAGGGATGGATTGTTTTATCGTGGTGGGGAGGAAAAGCGGCGGTAACTAACTCGTTATTCTAATTGGATAGAACAATACAACTTGATTGTTCTAGAACACCTGCGTCAATATTTTAAGTTTCTCTTGGTTTTTAGAATAACTAGTTCGAGTTATCCTAGATAGTTGGAAGGATGACTTAGGTGGGTAAGTAGGAACCTGATATCTACTGCTGCTTTTACTGCCTATGAGAGGCTGGCACAAGTCGTCGGACTCGGGACCGGATTCTCAGGCATGCCGATACCTTATAACTTGGATGGATTGAATCTAGAGAAAATAGTTCATACTCTCACTTTATTGAAGCTTCCCTACTTAACTTGGGCTTGGTTGTAGCTAACATAAACTAGCTAGTCAAAATAAAAAGGAATTTATTCATGACTCTGAGTCCGCGAATGTGATGATAAATTGAAGCAGAAGCAAAGAGGAGTTCGCGTATATATATTTTAGGAACAGTGGTGATATTGCTGGAAGTACAATTAATCAACTTTCCGAGTACTGAGGGAAAGTGTTTAATGATCACTCAGTTTTCCAGCAGGTTAAATCATCAAAGTTACCTACTTATCAGCCATGCAAGTTGGCCCTAGCAGTTAACATGAATGACTAGAACGAAATAAAAGTAACACTAAAAGAAGCCCTATAAATAGTTTTGTTGCAAATCGCTTTTCAGATGAACTTACAATAATCTCGAAACTCTATATAATTATTTTCATTTTTCCAACTATTCTGAGATAATTATATCAACTAGAAGCACTCCAAGGCAATCCAAGCAAAGATAATGTAATACGACTTTTAACAATTTTAGAATCTTGCATTAACCAGTTTAATTACTCCAGTTATTCTTAAAATAATGAATGTAGAGCAGATAAAATTTAACTTCTCAAATTATTAGTGAAGTGAAGAGCGCAAGTAAAAGCAGCTTTGTTGCATTTTGCAAACGCCGAAACGATAGAAGGATCGATCAGATGAATACCTTATTTAAGTAACCTGAATATGATGTGAAGATTGAAGTAAACATGACATTTGTTGCATGTCGCAATTTTGAAAATGTCCCAGAGAGGTTTCAGAAGAAGGGATGGAGATCAGACGAAAATTAATTTTTTTAATAATTTATTTATGGACTGTACGAACAGTGAGATATCTCTTGGAATTTTATCTCGGGTCAATGGATACTTCAGATGTGTTTCCTATTATGAAAGAAGAGGATGAAGACTATACACGAGGTGAGTAGGTTGGCCCCTCTTACAAAGTTTTGCTATTCATCTAGAGTTAAAGATTTCTACATTCATAATACTACAGTTCCCGTCTACCTCGAACCTAGTTATAACTAACATGAACATGATCCCTAATACATTTATTAACTTGCGTTGCTCTCTAAGAAAGATATGAGAAAACTCACCAATGATTCGCCGTAATATCTCCCCTATCCTCCATCGGTTTCCACTCGCTCCAAGGTTTAACAGCATGGATACCAGTTTCCCAGATTCGTTGTCCCCAGATAACATACTTCAAATCCAATGTAGCACGGTTATTCATAACCCACTCCGCGATTTCCTTGCCAGAATTCGTTGCTTGCTATATCACCATCAGTTCCCATTCTCACAAACCCCTAATTCAAATCAAGAAAAGGAACGGAAAGGAAGAACATACCCCCCCATCATCCGAGCACATCATATCAGTAGCTTTCCCACAACAATGATCACTCCCACTCCCACAACCGCAATCCCTCGTACAATAGACCGTCTTCACTCTCCCAGGCCACCTCTCAACAATCTTCTTCGCCCCCTCAACAGCAACTGCCTTACAAGCTCCCACAGCCGGGAAAGAAGGCGTAGCGTACCCACCCCAGCCATTAGCAGAAGATTGACAGCACTTAAACTGCGAGGGACCGGGACATTGATTCGTAATTGAAGAGCCAGCGCAATCACTTTGCCAGAGACAGGAAGAGGAGGTACTGGTGCCACAGCTGGGCTTGGTGCAGCATTTTACGTCGGCGGGGTCGTTGGGGCAGGCGCCGGATATGGTGGTTCCGTTTGAGGAGGTGCAAGTTGAGGTTGTTAGGCAGACTCCTGGGCTTGGGGTTAGTAATTGTCGAGATGGATTGAATTTGCGGGTGGAGATTTGGAAAACATACCGGGAGCTCCACCACTTCCAACACAAGGCTCATCGACAGCAGCTCGAACACCGCCGATGGTGACGAGAGTCAAGAAGAAAGTATTAATGAGTTGCATTTTGACGAGTTCAAATCCAATTTAAGAAAACTGTAAACACTCTCAATACCAAAAAAAAAAAAAAAACCTCCCATCAACCCGGAAACACGCTCTTAATATACCCCCCAAAATCGGACTCATTCTCTCCGCCTTACATCCCCTTTAATAAAAAAAATTGACAGCCTCCCGTCTAGAGGGCTGAGCCTACATCATAAATCTCGGGGGCTAGCTTGAAGATTTACGGTGCTGTGTGACATATGATGACATGTTTTCCCCAGATCTTCATTTGTGTGAATGCGGTTGTGGAAATGAGGTTCATACGGAAGGATTGAGAGGAAGCTTGGCTGGCATGGAAGGGTTCAGCTTGAACCTGTCGGCCGAAAAACCAAACCACCAGCCACCCGTGTTATGCAGAAGGAATTGAGGATATCGGAAACGTAATAGTTTGTGAAAGGGTTGCCTATTTCTCGATGGGAAAAGTGAGAGAGTGATTGAGAATGATGTTGGTGTAGAGTTGTAGGTATTCAGGACAGGGGGTTTTCAGCCTCCTTCCTTCTAATAAGCGAATGAGGTTGCCGTCGCCCCTTATGAGATGTAGCCAGCCAATTATCAAAGGTTACACAGCTCAGAGAAAAAACTCTTTGGTAACTTCCACACCCCTTGGCGATAGGCAAAGCAGTTCTCAAATGACGTCAAATTTGGAGCAGATGCAAGAGAAGTGAGCACTGCTCGACGAAATGCGTTGGCAATCAAACATACAAAAAACTTAGAAGGATTAGAAAGTACACCTTCTTAAACGACAATTCCCAACTGCCTCCGAACCAAGTGAAGAAGGGAGAATGTCCAGAATGCAATGCTTGCCTCTCTTTAATCCAGGATGCTCAAGAGTCACACAGTCTCGAATGCACACATCAAATAAGATAAGAGAAAAACTTTATTGGTATCATAAAAAGGCGCGCAACCAATCAATCAATCATCAACCTAAACCCCCCCGCCAAAAAAACACAAGGCAAGCCTCAAATCCCCCAAAAACCCCCATGCTCATTAAAACAAAAAAATAATTCGCTCCAATGATGCATACAAGAAAGAAAGCTCCCGTATCCAACACCCAACCCGCAAAAAACGCTTGAAAAAGAGAGAGAACAAAATTACTACATTACTCATAACATCATACTTCGTCTCCTCGCCGACATCCTCTCACTCCGAGCATCCTCCCCACCCCCCGCCGCATCCGCAATATTCTGCGCACTAAGCGCCTTCCTCAACGCAGTATTCTTTTCCCCATTACTTTCAGTAGATGAAGCAGCTCGAACACCCAATGTAGATTGTCTCCTCCTCGTAACCAGTGGCCGTTTTCTCGCCTCGATATCTGAAGCTTCACCCTCATCGTTTGAAGTATCTCGAGAAGGTGCGGTAGATTGTCTTCTACCAGTCGATCGCGAAGAAACAGATCTCTCCTCCGTACTAAGTTTTTGTTTGATATCAGGCGGTGTCGACCCGCTGAATTCGTAAGTATCGAGTTTCTCAACGGCTTTGGCTAGACCAGCACCGTCTTTTTCGAGAGCTTTCTCTCGGGCGGCCTTTGCTTTTCTATGCTCGGCTAGGAGGGATGAGAGACCAGTTTCCGAGCCCGTCTTCGGGAGGTCAAGAGCTGGTTGATGGAGGAGGGATTCTCGTCTCTTTCTGTGCGTTGTAATGCTACTCGGTAAGAGGTCTTGCTCGGTCGCTTTGCTTCGCAGAGGACTATTCTCGACGGTGGCTGTTGACGCCAACGGCATGTTTTTCCAGGAATCTTCTTCTGGCTCTTGTTTGATGCTGTCCACCAGAACTGCGTTGTTCTCAGACTTCACAACAGAGCCTCGCACGGGGTTTCCATCTCTTGCTACCGCATCTATCAACTCCTTCGTAGGTCTTCGCATTTTATCCCGTAGGTTTGGTTCCGCATAGCTCACTGCACCGCGCGCCCTCCTACTTGGCCTTGAACCCTCTGAACCTGGTCCCAGATCAGGCGGTGGTGGGGTATCCCGGCTCTCTGCTATCCGAGCAGTTGAAGGCCCTGCTGAAAATGGCGAGAAAGAGTCGAGTGCTGCTGGCGTTTCAGGTTCCAGAGGAACTTCAACAGTATTCGGGATCTGTGGTGCTTTTTTGGATTGAATAACTACAGGTTCTCGCTTACTTTCCCTCGAATTTTCCTTTGGTGGGTTGAACTTTGGAATTTCTGCTTTTGCTGCTTTGATTTCATCCTGGATTGTTGTTGTCCTTGAAGGCTTCTTTGGCGAGCTGTTCACGCTCTTTGCCGCCAAAACTTTTCTTCCCGTTGTACTTGTCGTACTGGATCGCTTGTCCCGAGAAGCCCCTCTTGCGACAGCAATTTCTCTGGTGGATTTTGTGGCTGGCTTCTCTGGCTGGGTTGTAACTTTGCTCCTGCTCTTTTCCTCGCTAACTCGGGAGAATTTGAAATCATCTGAAGAGCTCTGTGCTGGTCGAGATGTATTATTCTTTTCTTCATCCTCCCTGACGTTGAGTTTCCTTTTGGCGCCCACCCTTGTGGTTTCTTTGCTCTCTTGCTCTTCTTGAGGTGTCGAAATGCTAGTTGTGACATTCGTCTCGTTTGCGCTTCCGCTGCTTCTCCTTTTCCGTCTTTGCTCTAGATTTCTTGATAGTACGGGATCGATATCCGATGATTCCTCGGCTTCGTCGTTATATCGCCGGGGGAGGTCAATCTTCACAGGGTCTTCGTCTACAAATTTTGACACTGGCGGTGGCCCAATGTCCGGCGAGTCTGTCGTGTCGACTATGTTATCTGCTTCTGTAACAAGTTTCAACAACTCTTGGTGCCTGCAAAAGTCAGCATGGATCCCAAGACTACAGTTATTGTAGGAATTGGATGGTTGCTGCCAAAGGAGAAAACTAGTAGTCAGAGGTGCACTTGAATGCAATGGTGATCGTCATATAACGGTTTTTGAGGCCGCTCGGTAACACGGACCAATGTTGTTCATCATGAAGTAGGGCTGCTTGAAAAATTGAAAGGAAGTTTCCAACGTACTCTAAAGTTTTTCGTGGGTATTGCTTGTTCTCCAAAATTGGCGGTAGTCTGCCCTCTTGACTAGCAACCGCCTCGCTCAGGCTGCACATGTTCTTCCAATTCTTCTGCTCCGGGCTGTTGCTGGAGTTGTTTCTTGTGATTTTCCCCGTTTTCGGAGACTTTGTGATCGATTGGGTCTGTCCGAGTCCATTGAGCATAGCTCCCATCTCAGCCAGTTTGGCCTCGAGCTGAGCTTTGATATGGCCTGTATATTCTGCTATTTGTTGCGCCTGTCCATTTTCTATTTCATTCTGAAGATGTATGATATGTCCTCTGAGTCCAAGATTATCGGCGAGGAGTTTTGATATTTCGTTTTCGAGACTTCGAATTCGTAGTGACTGGGCGGAGTTGGCTCGAGCGATATCGCGATTCTGTCGCATAAACTTGCGCTTCACTATTTTAAAATAAGTAAAGTGGCTAGAAGGTGGATGAGTTTTGAACTAGGACTGACAAGAATCTATGCTTTCTGTTGAAGCCGGAACCTCGTTCAGACGAGCCATCTCGACCAAACATGCGGCAAGTCAACAATGACGGTGTGCGAAGGATTTGGCGGTGCTGGGTGGTATGGGTAGAGTATTTGGGCAATTGATTGTAATCCAGTTTCTGATGAGAATCCAACAGAGGCCAAAAGAGAGCAATAAAGCAAAGCAAAATCTAAGGTTGTGTGATGGTGATGAAGCTTGGGCAAGCAAAAAGAATGGGAAGTTTTTGCAAGGGAAAGGAGATGTTTACTTTGTGATCCAAAGGGGTTAGATCGAAAGCTCGGTTGCTCCTCGACCCCTGCCTGCTGGTGGGGCAGCCGATTGCCCGACCAAAAGGTGGAAGGTCTCCTGTGAACTCCAACATTGATTCTCCTACCGGCACAAGAGAGCGAAGATACCTGCTTATGTGACGAGCTAGTCTTGTCTATCACCACAGCCCAACCTTCAGGTGTCTAATCCAATCGTCATCATGTCGTACTCATCGCGACCGCTCCCCTCACATTTGCGGCAAGGCTCAATGGGCAACTCGGCAGGTCAATCGCCCATCCTGCTAGCCCGCATCAACGAAAAGAAGGCAGAACTGGAAAGTCTGAAGGAATTGAGAGATCTCAGTGCCGGATTAGCAGGGCAGATGCAGATGCTGGAGGAAAAGCTTGCTACGCTTTCAGATGGCACAGAAGGTATGCGCCGGAGGGTGTTGGTGGTGTTGTGTCGCAGATTCGTCTAATCTGGAGGTTTTAGCTGTTGCATTAGTTTTGGGGAACTGGCATAATGTGTTGCGGGCGATTAGTATGGCTTCGAGTATGTCTCCTTTCAGCCAAGTTCTGAGAAGGGTGCTAATTGTGTTAGTGAAAATCCCCAAACCCAAGGAAACCGATCAGCCTGAAGCTGAAGATGCGCAAAAGAAATCCGAGACAGAGTTGGATTTGCCTCAGACTCTTGTGAGGATACCCACAGAGCATGCGCCGATGTTACAACAGGCTACTGAAGGGGCGGCTGAGGAGTGAGGGGGTTCTACTTGAAAGGAAGGAGCAAGGGAAAGGGAACATAACGAATTATGATAAATGGCATTTACGGGGCGGGGCGTTCCAGGTTGGGTAGATGGGTAGGAGTGTAGATGGGTAGGTGGGTAGATACACAAGGGAAGAGATAGGATTGTATGCTAGGCATACGATATCGTTGTGGGAATCTATGAGATGTAGAAATAGCTCTATTTCGAAGCCGTGGGCCGGGTGGAAGCCCATGAGTTGGAACTTCAACACCGACTTTTCCAACAACCCCGCGTGACTCGAGTGTGATGACTCCCTCAGGGGGAAGCTAGAAGGAAGGAGCGATCAACCTTTCTACTTCTCTCGTACTTGCCTTCATTCACTGGCATTGCTTCTAGAGTTCTTGGTGGGGCCTCTGGCGTGGATTACACGTTCGGTGGCTCGGTGGGTCCTTCCTTGGCGTAACGCGGTCACGAAAAGGTCGCGTTAGCCCCTTCCCTGTAAGGCGGCGGCGGCGGCGTAGTTGCCGTGCCAGCAGTGGGGATAAATCCTTGGTAAAAATGGAAGCCTCGACCATAACAAGTGCCAAGTGCCAGTATCAACCTGGAACTCCCGTCCATCCTTTCACCCCTCCCTCCTTCTCGACTTCTCTGCAATCGATAACGGAAGTGCACTGTCGCACCATCTTCGCAACATCAATACGCTCTTGAAACCAATTGGCCTTTTGGGTTTGGCCTTCACTGTGCCCTCAATTTTGCTGTTGCTCTTGTCTTGCTCCTTTATATTACGGAACATTACTTCCAAATCAAATCTCCGAAATAAGATCTTCCCCCGAAAGAACTAGGCCCTCTCCGTCCGCGGACGCCAACATTTCTTCGAATCGTCTACAACACCATGGCTCGATTCACACGCTCTCGCAAGATCGACATTGCTGAGGATTCCACCACCCTCGCCGCAATCCAAACCCCTCTACCAGACACGCCTAAACAATTACCGTTAAACGACATCAGCAGCGACACCGGGGTCAATAATATGCCTACCGAGGGCACATCGGTTCCTTCTCAACTCAAGCAATTGAAGGCAGCATATCGCAACGCAATCGGCACGACTAAGAAGGCTAAGAAGGGTAGGAACAAGAAGAAGGATCAATTCGAGGTTGAGCACCAGGATGACATTGGCGATGGACGTCTGGTGAATGACGAGAATGCGCGCCAGGAGCCAGAAGTCAATCAAGCGAATGCTGTCGCCCATGATGATATCGCAACGACCCCCGATGCGACTCCAAACCTGGTTCCGGGAGAAATGCAGAAACCCGCACTTCAAACTCGACCAGCCGGCCGAATGACTCGCCACCAATTGGCAGTACAGCAAGCAGGTCAGTATATCTCGTCAGGTCTTACTACTCCAGATCAGTACTTCGCGGATTATCAGTCGCAAAAGGACACTTCTTTCGCAGCAGATGTTCTCAGTGCTTTTCCAGCGGATGCTTTTCGAGTCAGCAAACTTTATTATCCAGGTCCGTCAGACAGTTTCGAACACAGCATGGCTAATTACCCTTTATTATTAGCTCAAGAAGAGTTAGCAAAGTCCACGTCTTCATTCAATTCAATTGACCAGGCTCAAGAAGAGGAAATCGCCGACGAGCAAGACGTTCAACAAATCGAAACTCCAATGAAGGAAGCGCTTCACACCCCAGCAAAGTCAGCAATCAAAACACTTGAGGAGGTCGAGCGAACATGCGAGAAGGAGGATATGAAAACTCTGGTCAATTCTGACGATGAGGATTCCTTTTTGGAGCAAATCACCAGCCGATCCCCAGCAAAGCCAGTTTCTCGCATCGAAGACTCGCTTGCGGCTCTTGATCAGTTGGAGGAGGAGATGGATGCTATTTCTCAGGCAGCTTTAGCAGAAGGTATCGTCTCACCAGTAAAGGCTAAACGAACACCATCGAAGACAAGAGAGAGCGCGGGACCGCGGGACAGTTTGGATTTCTTGAGAAATGCTACGTGCGAAGGCTCACCTATTAATACTCGTCATTCAAGTCCACCAAAACAGGCCCCTCTCAAATCCAAGTATGCTTCGATGCGCGTCAAATCCACAGCGCCCAAGCCATCCCCAGTTCTCAAGAAATCAGCATCCATGATTTTCAAGAAACCCGCCGACGATCAGAAGAAGCCGCTTACAAGACGACCAATGAGTGTCCTAGAACCCATCAAATCCACAAAGCAACCTACCCGCTCCACTTTTGAGCTCCCTGGCGAAGCTGTGGCTCGTAGATTGAAGGAACAACGTGAAGCTCGCATTGCACAGCGTGAATCCAGCGACGAGCCTGTCAATCCTGCAAGAACTTTCTCTGGACCCAAAGCCATCAAGTCTACTAAACCACCAACCAAGTCAACATTCGAGCTCCCCGGAGAGGCTTTGTCCAGAAGAAAGAGAGAAGCTCAAGAAGCTCGCTTGAAGGCTCAAGAGGAGGAGGAGCGGCAGCGCCGCGAGTTCAAAGCCAGGCCAGTCAGAAAGAGTATTGTGCCAGATTTTGTTCCTCGTGAGACAGTTGCCAGCCGTGCTCGTCAAAGCATTGTTGGACTCGAAAGTCTGAAGGGTGGTGATCTTTCGGTTTCAAAGAGAGGTTCTATCATTGGCGCACACCGTCCATCCATCCAACAGCTCAATCTCGCAAACACTTCTGCACCTCGTGCTCCAGGATCCAAGCCACAGGCAATGACTCGAAAGCCATCTACCACCAGTGGTCCTTCGATGACTGGTCTCGTTCAACGTACCGTATCAGATAAGGAAGTTCAGGTCCAACGCCAACGTGCTCGAGAGATTTACAACCGCGATGCCAAATTACTCGAGGATATGGAAAAAGAGAAGCAGGAGCGTGAAGCGGCTGCTAAGCATGCCCGGGAAGCAGCAGCCGAACGAGGACGCCAAGCTAGCAGGGAATGGGCTGAGAAGCAACGAGCTCGAAAGCTGGCTGAAGGCGACAAAGGTATAAGTGCTGGTTATGGTCCAGGTGGACAGCTTGGATTGAGTCGCTGAGTGCGTCGCGAGGGCAATTATTATGACTTGATGAGCACAATATGGAGTTTGGCATTGGGAAACTGGATACCATGCAGTTTTTCATGGATTATTTCTTTTGTTGTTACCCTTTTTTCTTTTCTTTTTTTGTATGGTTACAGCGTATGCGTTTGGTGTTATCTGCTTCCATAACCCCTTCGAGACAGCATGGATGGAGTAGAGTATTTTGTATTTACTTGAGGGGTTCGTGCGATGGCGCTGCCTAACACTGGCGGGTGATAAGACGTTGTTCTTTTGATTGGAGGTACCTAACATGGCGCCAAAAAATGACGGTCTGACGGCCGAGTTTAGTTTTCTTTTGTAGTCTTTTGAATTAATGAAGTATCTGACCGTACTTGTGCTCCGTGATGATGCTTGTGTTGCCTTTGCCTGAGACATTCTAGGTGCAAGTCTGGTTCGAATCAACGGCATACTATAATGTTGTGCTTGAAGTTTTAGTCAAGCTGGTCTCAACAGAATACACAATAACGTTCTTGGAACCAGTCTTGGTTATCGACCAGCATCTAAAACTCTTTGAGTAACTAAGGTACGCAAGGCCCATCGGACCTCGAAGCTCGAGAGTTCGGATGAAACGTGAGATTTCTCACCAATACACGAGCCTGAGGGCTTCTTACATCATCGCGAACGAGTCGGGGATGGAATTTCCACAATTTCCATGGACACGTAGGCGTCGGGAAGCTAAAGAGATATTTGTTCTATCCATTGGGGATATTTTACGATCTCATTTTCATGTCAAGATTCTTGTTAGATGATCACCTCCAGAAGACGGGAGAGAGAAATTTACCCCACCTTGCGATTACGGAGGATAGCTTGACAGGGGACCCCACAACACCATAGGGCGGAAGACGAGATGCCCTCCCTTTCACGTCGGGAGTTACAACGAAGGCTGCCTGTGATTGTTCTTGTTTTCGCTGGGTGGCTTGTTACTTGTTGGTTTTTGAGCGAAGAAAAAGACGAGGTCAACATGTCGAGACCACAAGTCATACTCCGTCAAGGAAAAATCATCGGAACTCAATTCATCGAACGCCATGGCAGCTCGACACGAGTGCTAGATCAATTCCTCGGTATCCCATACGCTCTCAGCACCGCAGGAGAAAGTCGATTCAAACCCGCCCTCCCCGTTCCTGATAGTGAGAGGGACTTCGACGCCAGCAAATACGGTCAACGCTGTCCATCCGGCGAGCGTGACTCCATTCCTATGGGTGAGGATTGTCTTAACCTCAATATTTTCCGTCCTTCCTCCATGCCTAGGGGGAAAAAAGTCCCGGTGATGGTTTATATTCATGGAGGCAGTTTTAACTTTGGATTTGGGGGTGGGAGGGGGATTTCGAGTATGGTTGCTTGGAGTGGGAGGGAGATGATTGGGGTTAGTTTTAATTATCGGTTGGGGGCTTTTGGGTTTTTGAGCTCGGGGGTTGCGGCTAAGGAGGGGGTTCTGAATTTGGGGTTGAGAGATCAGAGGGCGTTGCTTGAGTGGGTTAGGGAGAATATCCGTGCTTTTGGAGGGGACGAGGGGGATGTCACGATTATGGGTGCTAGTGCTGGGGGACATTCTGTGAGTTTTTTGTTTCTTTATTTGTTTTTATATTACCCCAAATTGCACTTGTTTTTCGTGTGCTGGAGAAAAAAGATCTTTGGGCAACTTGGTACAAGAACGTTTAAAGTTAGAGTCAAGAAACCAAGTTTCCTGGTTCTTCTTCTTGGAGCATGGTTGCAATTGTTCCGGATCTTCTCTTCCATTATTCGAAAAATGAGATGTACCAAGAGGAAAACTTGTCTCTCTTACAACTCAATCACCAGCTGAACCCCCAATACACTGCAAATCAAGCTTACAGAATCACAGGTTGGACATCACCTCCTTCACAAGCCAGACGAGCCACCTCTATTCCATAAAGCCATCATAGAATCTGGAGCCGCAACAGCGAGAACAGTATTACCTTACGACAACGCCCTAGTGGAGCAACAATTCCAAGATTTCCTATCACATCTCGGCCTCCAACACACACCATCCGAGGAAATATTGCTCACTCTTCGTGCTCTCCCGTTCTCCCTCATCAAAACTGCCTCGGAGGAAATCTATGGTAAATACGAGTCAAGTCTTCGCTGGCCATGGCAACCAGTAATCGAGGGCGAAGGGGGATTCATCACCCAGGCTCCCATCGGGGCATGGAAGTCAGGTAACTGGCATCAAGTACCCATCATGACGGGGTTCAATACAAACGAAGGAGCTATCTTCATCGACCCAAGAAGCTCCACCTCTGATCAATTTACCAAATTCTTCCGCACTCTTCTCCCAAAACTCTCCACTGAGGATATACGCATCTTGAATGAAACATATCCAGATCCAGCATCCGTACCCACGTCACCATACACTGAAACTAGAAGAGGACTAGGTAAACAGTTTTTCCGTTTGGAACAAGCCTATGGACATTTTGCATACATATCGCCAGTTAGACAAACGGCACAATTTGCCTCTTCAAAATCTCCAGTTTGGCTTTATCAATTTGCTGCTACAAGTCGAAGGGAGGGTGGTGCTGACCACTGCGATCACAATAATTTCGCCACATATAACAAAGAGATTCGAGAATTTTCACCATCGATAAGGGAAATTAGTGCAAAAATGCATAGTTATTGGACTTCATTTATTACTACTGGAGATCCGAATACAGAGGAGGGATTGTGGAAGGAGAGGGCTACTTGGCCTCAATTTGAAACTGGGATTGATCAAAAGGGGTGGGGCAAAATTGCCGTCTTTGGGGATGGAAACGATGAGATTGCTGGTGGTAGAGAGAGAGGAAAGGCAGTGAAGATAATTGGCGATACGTGGGTGAGGGAAGAGTGCGGGTTTTGGGAGAGCAGGACTGAATTGTTTGAGAGTTGAAGGGACCTAGCCTGGATCGACCCCTCAGCGGCACAGTAGGTCAGCCTGCAGCACGGTCTGACGCATCCACTTATACGACCAAAACAGCTTACCGCGCGCATCACATACGGCATGACTCCCCGTCATTTACATAAATCGATATGTTGGGATGTTTATGAAGAGTTCTTGCTCCCCCATGGC
Source organism: Hymenoscyphus fructigenus (assembly GCA_001414455.1). Classification (NCBI taxonomy): domain Eukaryota; kingdom Fungi; phylum Ascomycota; class Leotiomycetes; order Helotiales; family Helotiaceae; genus Hymenoscyphus; species Hymenoscyphus fructigenus. The sequence continues at coordinate 168,765 of LKUV01000033.1, read as the reverse complement.
CTTTCACCACAAGCCTTGTTCCTCACTCTCAGTCTCCCGAAATGGTCCCAACCTTATCCACATCCTACAACACTATCAAACGAAATAACACTACTGTCGGGTTTTGAAGCTCTAAATCACGACCACTTTCCTCAAAAACAATGGCTCCTCTAATCGCACCAATTTTATCTGGTGATGAGATCGCATCACGGATCATTGATGGAAAAGATCGTTACACCCGAATGGACGGCATCAAAGAACTCGGCAGGGCACTCCCGCACCCTGAAAAATGGCAATCAACGTGGGATGCGATAGGCGGAACGAAGGTTCTCGTTAGTCTCTTTGAAAGGATTTCTGTCGTGGAGCTTCAGGCTCTCGTTAGAGTAATTGGGCGGTCCAATCAGGGGCGCCATGTCAACAAGCCTGCCGTGGGAGAGAGAGACAAAACATTCGACGAATTTATTCAAGCACTGCTTCCATCGCATTATCCCGGATCGAAAATTCAAAGTCATGAAAAACGACCCCTTCAAGATATCTATGCTCAGATGGTCTCCGCTTGTTCTGCTGAGTTTGTTGGCCGTTTGCTTGATTCCAAAGATCAGTCGAACCCCTTATATCGAAATCTACCGTCTAAACGCTTGATGGTGTATCATGGAGAACTTTTGAGAAAGCGTGTCGTCGATGCCCTCTTTGGAGACGGTGTTAGAGACGACCTTCTTCCAGAATATCTCGAAGCTTTCGTATACAGCAAACCTCCGTTGCCTGGCCAAGCTCCGAGAACATCGGCCTCAATGGAATTCGCAATGAAAGTATTGAAACTTCGCCTGGAGAACATCAATGATGAGAGGTGGCCGTCCACGATTTCTGAAACCAAAATACTGTTGTCCCTCTTGAAACGGTCTGTGAAAAAGCACCTTCCGGAGGACAAATTGCATACTACAATCATGATGGGCCTTCGATTTATCGAGGCCAAACCGGCGCTTTCACACGAACAGCTTTGGTCAATAATCATTGCCCGTTGGGCAAGGCACCCCATCCTGTACGAAGATTCTCTTGTACTCGCTCTACGCCTTGGGCTAGGTGGCAGCAAAAAAACGATTAGTTATAGATTTCTCCAAACTTCGAAAGTTGTGTGGAAGCCGGAATCAAAATGGTTGCTGCTCCGAATGTTCTGTCTCTATGTTCCAGGCGTAGATATTGATCTAGATACGACCGACGATTTCACTGTGCTTGCCGAACAAGGATGGTCGAGCGATATATTCTATCGGTTAAACAAAAAGCATGCAATTAGGCTTTTGGACGGCCTGCTTTCTGCACAAGCCGAATATGGATTCTTGCAGTTTTCCAATGGGTATACTTCTATTCTTTACAATCAATACAGCAAATTACAGCCACACTGCAACGCGGTTCTCCTTTCAATTTTACTTTCCCGCAGCTCCAATGCAACACAGCAGAAGGCTATCAATGTCGTCGATGAGCTTCGAAGAAAGTCTGCCATCTCAAGGGAGCAACCAGAAAGAGCAGCCCTCGCAAAAAGGGCTTCTGATTATGCAATCGCGAGTGGTAACATTGAACTCTATAGCGAGACAGTCACTTGGCAACAGCGTTTCGTTCGCGATGCTCTTACTGTGAAAGAGATATTTGGGAGGGCTGCAGTTACTACGAGGGAGGGGATTGAGCTCCTGTCCGGTATTCCCCAGCCATTGCCAGAAAACATCACATTAACACAAGTTGCGAAACAGGTGGAAAAGGCAAATGAGATTCTGATGACTTTCCATGAGACTATGGAGATCGCACGGAAAGAACCTTCATTCTACAAGCTGGACTGGGCCGGTATATCATCTATGTTTGGTTCTGCAATCAGCAAACGCGTTGAAGATGCGACGGCTCTACGAAAACATTTGAACCTCCAAAACAATTTGCAAAATCTAGATAATGGTATTTACAACGCAATTTGGCGTGGCACATTTGCAATGCTTGAGGAGGTCAATGTTGATTTCCTCAGCCAGGCTACTTCCCCAATCGACTCTCTGCTTCATTCGCTCCCCTCAGCGGCACTATTGACTACAACAGCCGCCATGCTCGACGCTGGAAACGAGAAACGAAGAAAAGGAGATCGTCAGCCAACCGATGATATCTTGGAGCGGTTGTCTTATAGTGGGATTCTCCGCCTAACACAATGTGCAAATCCAGAGCTGGCGAAAGAGCTCGTCCTCCGGACTATTCTAGAGCGCCCAGATGCAAGCACTTGGCATAGACAGCTTCTCTCGACTACTTTCATGAAATCTTTGTCTGCACAAGATGCTCAGGAAACGCTTCTCGCTTTCTCCAGTGCTATTGGCGAGAAATTAGAAGAGCAAGTGTATGTGAAGGTTGGCGAGGCGCAGCCACCACAATCTGCACCACCTCAGTCAATCGTTAAGGTTACGACGGTCAAATATCTCGCTCAGCTCCTTGACAATGCTCAATTCATTTCTGCAGGTGCTGCCGTGGAAGTATTGGTCGAGCTATTCAAGGCTGGAACACACATTGACATTCGACTTGCGACTCTGGACAGCTTATTGAGCCTCTTGAACACCTTATGCAACGGGGCAGATGGCAGCTGGAGGTCGAATGATTTAGTAGAGAAGATCCTAAAAGCTCTAGAAACTGTCATTCCGGTCGTTGGAAGTGTAAATGAACGTCGTCCGCCACGAGAAGAAGACTGGCAAGAAGCTATCTCTACACAAAAATTACCAAACGTGTCTGACATCTCCAATGGCTTGCCACCGCTGTTATCTGCTGTGATTGGGGCTCCAGATTCATCCCAGTACCCCTGGTTGAAAAAGCTGAAGCCGGAATTCACGAAGCGATTTGTCTTACCGGTTCTCACTCTGTCTCAGTCAGAGCATCGGAAATGGGTGACGCTGTTTCTCTCTGTGCATAAGTCGAACCTCCTTGTGGACAATCTTCCTCCTACGCCTATCACTTCGCGAGTTTGGAGCACTCTCATGGCGTCTTACCCTAAATTGCTACCCTTGAAGGTTCTCGAAGATTACAATAAATTTGTCGTCATGACTATCAATCCTCCTGCGGCCCTGGAGGAGCTCAACCTATCCCTTAAAAAGAATACTGAGCTCAAAAACACCTCTGAAGTCCAGCACTGGTTGTCTATATTCGACCAAAATATGACTGGCTATTCTTCTTCAGGAACGAAGGCGCTTGTGGCAATAATCCATCATGACTTGCCACGCACTCTGGTCAGCAACGGCATAACCTTCGACAAAGTGCTGGAGATAGTCCTCACGCATGCATCACTATTGTTGGAAAAATACGAAGACAATCCGAATATTTGGGAGGAATTTATGAATGATCTTCGACCCCCAATGAAGCTCATTCATCCCTATTCAAGCGAAGATTTAATCCGCACCATGGCCTCAATATGGCAGAAATCCGGAAAACTCATGCTTGAAAGAGTCATTGCATTAGTACTACGCAAGAAGAGTCATAATTTACGGGAACACAATCGCACCATCCTCCCATCAATGACCAGGCAACGTCTCTATCTCCTTCCGTACCCATGCTTCCCCGAAAAGCTGGAGGTTGACTCCCAATGCAAGAAGTTTGCTGATGAACTGGACGAATTGCTGAAGACATTTGTGAATGTTGAAGCCAACGTACTTCGCTGGCCCCAAATTGCCGAAGATGCATTGGCCGCCTGTAAGCTCCTCAATACCGCTGAGGATCGACTTCGAGTAGCATCATATATCGGGAAAATGAGAGGGGTTGGAAAGGGGGGAGCTATAGATCAGAATGGCTCTGCCCTCAATCTACTACGTATTACGCTATCCATGAAATTGATCGAGGATGCGGTGTCCTGCCTAAAGAAAAACGATATGGGTGTATTATCCGAAGAGGGAAAAGAGCTTGTGCTGCTCTTCAGGGAGAGAGTTGACTCATGGAACAAGAGCGCCGAACAAGCTATCCGGGAAAAGGTCGTTGACTGGAAACGGGAAAAGTTTTCTGTTTGGGAGACGCTGATGGTCGAGAAGTAAGGAGGGGTTATTTGTTTTCTAGACTCAAATCAAAATGAATAAGTGCCAAACATCCCCCCACGTGGTTATTGATGAGGGGTTCGCTTATACCTCGGTAGTTATTCTATTGCCGGCATTTTAACATCTGTCAAATGTTTATTGTACCCCTGCCAAGTGTGTTGAAACTCGGGGTGTGGACCACTTTAAGGTTTTCTGGGTTGGTATCCACCACGGCATAACGATGGTTTTCTAAAATTGGAAGGTCAATTTGACCCAGGCAGTGATATAAATCAGATGAACTTCCCACACTGAGCCGAGACAGATGGTACCTCAGCCTCGGCTTCAGCCTTCAAGATGCAGTCTACATGCCTCCTCGCTCTCTTGCTGCTTGCTGTGAATACCGCTGCAGTCAGTCTACCACTTCGCATCATCTCTTGGAACATTCGCTATGCCGCCACATCGCTCGAAACAAACGAGAAGCCATGGTGGGATCTCTTATGCGGAATTGCCCCCGATCGTTGCCGGCAGCCACATGTGATCGAGTTACTTGAAAACACTGCCGCCAACGTTACCTCTACGACCATCATTGGCCTACAAGAAGTACTCGACAATCAATTGACTGATATCAAGAATGGGTTGGGCTCCAACTGGGCCCACATTGGATTCGGTCGCGATGATGGGAAAAAGAGTGGGGAATACAGTCCTATCATTTATAGGTCGGATGTTGTCACCCTGGTGTACAGCGAAATGAAATGGCTTTCTCTAACACCCGACGTCGTATCTTTTGGATGGGGTGCGGGGAGTCGAAGGGTGGTTACCATTGGTGTTTTCCAACACACTGCCACCGGGAAACGGTTCATTCACGCCAACACTCACCTCGACAATGTCAGTTCACAGGCTCGCAGCGAGGGAATCAAGGTTGTGGTCGCCCGCATTCAAGCCGTACAGGCTCTGTATGGACCTTTGGGTGTCACACTCACTGGGGATTTCAATTCTGATCCCAATGGTGATGCGTATGCGACGTTGCAGAGCTTGGGGTATTTGACTGAGATATGGAATTCGGGTGCAACTCGTCTTGGAACGAACCAGTTGACGTACACGGGTTTCACTGCTACGGGTATTAGTCGCATAGACTTTGTTTGGTTGGGTCCAACGGCTGGGAAATTGTATTCTGCTCAGCAGTTTGAAATTCTCAACAACAATGTAAATGGCATGTTTATCAGTGATCACAGAGCTGTGGTCGCGGATGTAACAGTTCTTTGAGAAGCTGAATGTGGAAGCTAGTAAAAACATAGTTAGTTATAATGATAATTGACCTTGGAACCTCTCTGCACATAGTGCAGCTTAATAAGTACGTTTAGGAAACCAGTGTGTAGATGACACTACGGAAAGCTAATAGCTAGATTGAGTATCAGCGGATATAGAACGGCCCAACCCTATTTGCTGACGAGCCGAGCGAGTGGTCTCAGACAGACTAAAGACATGGCATCATTATTTGAGTTATTCGAGAACAGGTATACATATATATCCATATATATGCATCACGGAGTGTTTTCGCAGCTTTCTATAAGAAATTAAGAGCTCTTCTTGAACACTGTTACTAAATTGAAGAGCTTTCGCTTGTGGTTTACAGCTGATGTATTTACACAGTTCGATATACCAGCATGGATTAAAACAACTCTCACTCTAATGAAGCGACAAATCTCAATTTCGCACCAATACAGCAAGGATATCTCATGGTCCTAATGTAACAAACACGAACCTACGGCTCTACAGCTTGATAAATCTTCCCCATACTCTCGGCATCATATTGGTCGGCTTGTCGTTGTCATTGCCCTGTTCCGCGATCTGCCAATTACCTCCAGCCATGATCGCCTGCTCAATGTTGCGGCTCAGGGAACACCCAATGACGGGGGCCCGTACAAAATTCCAGCATCCTTCATAATTAGCACAAGCGCACCCTTGAAGTTGCTTGAATGTTTTAACTTACTTTGAACCATTCTTGTTAATATATCATTGCTGGCCTGGTGCTCCCAAAACAACAATTGTCCGCCTGGCTTCAGCAGTCGATGAATATGCTTTGCAGCTGCGGCCATATCAGAAACAGAGCACAGGACTTGCATACACACCTATACCAAATAATCTCGGAGTCAGTTTACTTCTTTAACAATTAAAGTGTCTTCAAGTATTCCTCAGGAGTAAGGAAGCCTGACTCCCGAAACGACCAGAATAGTGAAGTATTCCCCGAGAATCTCACTTACAATTGTATCGATGCTCCCAGCCTCAATACCAAATGACTTGAGAACCTCCTCGTCCTCAAAGACAGCATTTATTGGCACGTAAATATCGCCAAGACAATGCTTATCAATCAATTCGTCGCGGAGCAGGTTGTAGAGCTGCTTGTTGGGCTCAATTCCGTAAATGTGAGACGTAGCGCTTGAATTGAATCTAGGAAGCTGATTTCCCGAACCAGGACCAAGTTCGAGAACTTTACCAGTTGCCATTCCCACCAGTCGTGGAACAGGTGTCGAAGTTGCTTCAAAATCTGCAAAATGGTGACCTGACAGTACCTAGCAAGTTAATTATGCAGCACGGTACACCAGAGAAACCCGTGGAAGACTGACCTACGGCAGATAACCATGTCGCAAATGTGCGGCTCCGAATGTCATATATACCATTTGAAAGCTCTTGAAACAGACCTTGAAGAGTTCGTTAGCTTTGTTACCAGCTCACCAGGTTTTGTGTACTCACACCAGTATGCATATGACAAAGGTTGCCACATTTCAATATAGGCATTCCAACGCGATTTCAAATACAAAGGCATGTTGGGAATTGCAAAATGTTACAACAAAAAGAGTAAAGAAGTAAAATGGCTAGAACAAAAAACCCGAACTCCAAAATCAACGTTGTAAGCGGGGAGGTGGCAGAGTAGAGCTCTTTACGTAGAACCTGGCCGTTTTCCCGATGCATGTAAGTTGGTGGCTTTCTCTTGGCGCTGACCTAGAACATTGCAATAGCCAGGGAATAATCAGATGCAGCTCCCCAGCTGTTGGGAGGCACGTAACTGCAACACCATCGAGTTCCTAAAAAAATACTCAAATCAACCTTCCTGAACCAGATAGCCTCCGGCGATCTTGGGCAAGGATTTAGCACCCACGATTATTTGACAACAGAATTTCTACTCGGTGTGGTTCTTAGATAGGGGAGGAGATAAGATGAAGCTAGCTCACATAAACAAGTCTTTGTCAGGTCAATAATTCGAGAGAAAGATAGTCACATGACCCAACTTGTTATATACTCTCTCTGAACACAACCCATTTCAACCATTCAACAAGATGATTACCAATAAGCAGCAATCGGAAATGGTTGGCCTCCTGCCGGAAGAAGATACCCATATCGATTTCAGTGAGATGAAAGTGAAAGCCAATCGAAAATCATGGCTTTTGGAACGAGTTTGTTGCAAATCCAGCCTCCTTCATATATCTCTTATCCTTCTTTACACGGCAGTATTCTTGGTGCTCACTGCAGCGAATAGCCGCGGGGCTAGCGGTCTTGTATATTGTAAGCTTTTATCTAGAAACATGTTCCTTATCCTTCGACTAACAATCATAATTCATGGCAGCGCCAGCGCGAGAGGCTGTCCGACTCATTAAGCAGAGATTCGATGCCGAACTTATCATTAATAGCGATTACATTGGGGATCCAAATTCAGCTTCGGATCTCGCGTGGCACAAGTTACTTGAAAGTGGGTTTATGACTGTCTTTGCCACTCAATGATACTCACAGCTCTACCTTTAGATATGAACATTGCCGTACCAGCTTCAGATCTCGAAAAGATACAAACGTCGTCGGTTTCAGTACCAGATGAACCCGGAATGTACGTCGCAGGCTTGAGTGTTTATCACGAGTTACATTGTTTGGTATGAGGATCCTTATGATTTATGAGACCGTCTACTGATGAGTTCACCAATAGAAACGTCTTCGCCAAGCGACATGGTTTGATGTCTACTTTCCAAATCAAACAACGGATGAAGCTCGACTCCATCGATTACATACAGGTTTGAGACCATAAATCATCGAATTGCGGTGAAGCTACTGACTGTATTTTTGACCACTGCATCGATGTTCTTCGCCAGGCAATACTATGTCACGCGGATGTGTCTCTTTTCACGCTACAGTGGTCCCAAGGGCAGACAATGCCAAGAGCTGATTTTTCGCACGAGCACGAGTGTGTCGATTGGAAGGTGTTGGATGCTTGGGCAGCAGAGAGAGCAATTCCAGAAGAGAAGATGAAAAAGTTGCAACATCCGTTATTTGGTAAGTGAAATTCCAACTGTGATAACAATAAGTACCGTTAAATCTGACGATTCCTTCAGGAGCGGCATTTCCGGATGGTCGAGGGAGCAAACTTGGAGCGACTGAAGATCGTAGCCCCAGTGTTCATGAGAATTTTTGAAATAGTCAAACATGCTGCAACACATTCATGTACTTTGAAGAGCTCTAGAAAAAAAATACTTCTATGGACTATCATTTCTGCATTAGTGGCCAAGTTACTTACAAAATCACCCCCTAGTTTTATTTGTATCGAGATACTAGAGTCAAGCAAATTAATCCTAAAAAAGGAAAGCCACGGGTTGTGGCGCTTAAGCGAGGTGCGAGCCCAGCAGCACTCGTTTAAATAAGGGGTTGCCTGAGTTGTAGCTTCTGGTTCTGCAGTGCAAGTTCATTTTGCAAGAGTGATTATTTCGCCTGGGCCAGATTATTATCTCAACCAGAATAAATACAGAGCATTGAGCTGAGTAGTTGCAACTATTTCTTTGTGCAATCAATTACCCTTGCTGATCCCTATTGAAATATGGTGGGGTGAGCTTTGGTTTGCTCAGGCGATGTGCGCCGTTCCTCTGCCCCAGGCCTTAATTGCGTCAATGTTTTGACACTGTCTCGTGACATCGAAGTTCGCTGCAAAGTCTTCATGCCTTGTAACCCATCTTGAAATCTTTACGTCTACAGCTGCATAGCACATAGTCATCAGTAGCAAGTAGTTGAAGCAGTAATCGCCCAATCCTCAACTCTATCCGACTTTCAAAGTATGCTTAGTAGGTAGCTACAGACAAGTCTCCGAGTGTACTTTTCTTTCATAGTCCACTCGACCAGTTCCTCCAGCATACACTTCCTCGAAGAGAGCAGTGCAGCTTATCTTTACCACAAACAGACTAGGAGTGAGCGCACGAAGCAGGCCACTTGACAACGTCTATCCTTGGAACTCTCAATTTGTAATTCTTTGACGTACAGCATACCACACTAACTCGCCAAGCACACTTTCCATCATCCAACTTCACACTGTGGCAGAAATGAGATTCCGAAGAAACAGTCCGGAAATTTTGATAAGAGAGAGCACTCTGGGCAGCTCACACCGTGTATGACCTTAATATGTTGGCATGTGTTGGTATATGTTGGAATGCTTATCGCAACCGTTGAAAAAATCAGAAAGTCTACGTAAAATAGCTGAGAAGATGACAGACGAGGGGTCATGAGTAGAGCAAGAATTTTGACGTTATCCGAATTATCGACGGGCAGCACAGGGCCTGCCATATTTTATATAAAATTACTTACAACAGCACTCACACAAGTACCTCAATGTAGAGGTACTTAAATACCGAAGCTTCTAGCATCACGTAATTAACAGCTGGGTCAACCACATTGTCGCTCAATCAAGCTTGGAAATTGATGCTCGGCTGCATTGTCCATCGCTCTATTGAGTTCTTTTCCCAGTTCCCTATTTCTGGCCCGCTCCTCTCTCCGGCCCTGGCATGGGGAGATCAAGATTTGTATATAAGTACGGTGTGGCTTATCTTGAAGTTTGACTTCGGGATCGCCTTCCAAATCAACTCTCGAACTCACCTCCAAATTTCCTCCCTTATAAAGATTTTGATAATCACACCGTGGGCCCACCACCCCACGACTTCACCCACCACTTTATGTATCACAACTAACAAATTTCCAGATTTTCCACCAACAGTATGTTGTTCTCAAAGGCTCTGATTGCACTTGGACTTGTCTGCGCCGCTGTAGCAATGCCAGTCCCTGGTAAGCAGCACAATGCTTTCATCATCAACAGAAAGAACACTGACGAAATCACCTATTCTAGACAACACAAAGCGTGATGCTTTGGCTTTGCCTGAGGACTCTGCAGCCGAGGATGATTTTAATACAGATGTCTGCCCTAGAGATGACGCCGATACGTACTACATAACCGGCTGTTAGATACAGCAACAGTTCTAGATCAAATGGATCAGTGGGAGGAGAAGTTTTGCTGAGAAGTTTTGGGAGGGAAAACTGGTCCTCAAAGATTATATCGATCACAGTTTCGGGATTCCGAAAGTATTGTTGTTTCAATTGAAGAACAGCTCTCATTATTTATGGAGCTGTGGCAGAAAGAACCCTGAGCAGTAAGAGTTTATCACTGGCCCAAATATGAAGCTGTTTCGATTTCTCGCCATTCCCATGAATAATTTAAGCCTACCGTGAGAGAAAAAACATGTATTTAGGGTAGCATCTCTAACTTGGATTGTATCGCAGGGGTAGGATAGCCGAGTGTCTTCTGGTGCTATAAGACTGGCCACCCTCCCCTCCGGCGCACTTCTTTCGTTTTGAATCATTCTCTCAACAGACGTCTCTGGAAACATCAACCAAATCAATGTATATCATCAAACTTTTATTCTTCTTCTGCTTTTTAGCTACGTGCGATTCATCCTCATCCTGTGATCATGCAGTACGTTTGATCAAACCACCACCCACCAGCAGCCGAATTGAAGACAGCTGACTTATAATATAGTGCGATAGTATTTCACAAGCTCTTCCGCAACTCTACTATAGTGATTTAGAAGCCCGTCGGTATTTATGGTCCAAATTTCAGGCTCAGGTACAGCCACTGTGTAGGGTAGAGCCAAGAGATTCGCAAGACGTCGAAGTAATATTGTCGGCCATCCGTTTTCATGAGTGCCACTTCGCTGTAATCGGCGGTGGCACATCGCCTTTCAAAGGGGCCTCAAATGCCGCTCATGGCATAACAATTGATTTGCGAAGAATGAAAGATATCAACTTTATCGATGGACTGGATCCACATGTAACTGTTGGCGCTGGGAGCCTGTGGACCGAGGTCTACCAATCACTTCAACACCGGAAAATGTCAGCCACAGGCACACGAAACGGCTTAACTGGTGTGGTTGGTTCAATCTTAGGAGGTAGGATAAAAAGTTCACCCTACTCAACCGAAGACCTGGCAACTAACTATTCACAGGAGGAATATCTTTCTTCTCCGAACGACATGGTTGGGCCTGTGACACAGTCTTGGAATTTGAACTTGTTTTAGCGAATAGCACGACAGTGAAAGCCAGCCAAGTTGTCAACGCAGATCTCTTCTGGGCCTTGAAAGGTGGTGGCAATAACTTCGGTATTGTTACTAAGGTTACGATCGAAACCTTTCGTGACCCGCCAAGATTTTACACCTTCCAACTTTTCAACATCAAAGATCTCTCCAGTGTGTTCAATAGATTGCAATTGCATACCGCTGGAATGCCAGCTCATGTGTTGCAGATTTCAACCACTTTCGGATGGCACGTACCAACTCAAAGCCTCGTTATCTCAGAGCGGATGGTCGCGTCACATTCTCCTGAATTACCTGAAAGTATTTTTCACATAGCGAAAGATGGAACGGTAGAGGAGTCACCGGTACTTCAGACCAACATTTATGAAAGATCAGTTGTCGCTATGGCACAGAAGATGAGTCAAATGAACAAGGAAGGGTTCTTCAATTTCTTCGGGTCGGTTACAGTGCGCAACGATGCACGGCTTTGTGAGGCTATGGCAAAAGATTTCCAAGAAGAGGTAAAACTAATTCAGGACGCGGAAAACTTGCAAGTAAATATTGTCTATAACCCCCTTACCCTCAAGACATTACGTCACATGAAAAAGCGTGGCGGTAATGCACTTGGTTTATCAGACTCACCTCATCCACTGTTAGGTATGTGATTGATATTGCGGCTTATTGTTAGCTTTGCTAATACATTGCAGTGGTTAATATTAACCTGCGTTGGAGTAATGAAGGAAGGGAAGAGCAAATGCGGGGCTTTATGCGGCGACTTATAGGAAGATTCTGCCAGACTGCAACAGCGTCAGACATGCTTCATCCATACGTATTTCAGAACCATGCGTTTGAACAGCAAGATGTCTTTCCGGGATATGGAAAGCGCAATTATGACAGACTCAAAGCTGTGCGCATGGCAGTTGATCCCGGCTTAGTCTTTCAGAAACTACAACCGGGATTCTTCAAGCTGGAGCCCCAGATCTCTTACGAAGTAAGGGAAAAGTCAGAACTTTAGGCCATTTCAAAAACTATAAAATTCCTGGTTGCAGGAATCACTAAGAGCTTGCTCTTATTGATCCTTCAGACAAAAAAATAAGATTCAAACTTTGGTGATGTCTCCATCTCGCTTGACTGATTATGAGTCCTACAAATATACTGTGGAGGGTCGCAAAGCCGGCTTGTATGTGGCGCATCCCTTTTCGGTTTAAAACCTACTATCAACTTTCTTACCCTCGAAGTAATCCTGCGTCGTTTGAATGAAGTCGCCCTGGGTGAGAAGTCATTCGGAGCATACGCACATCATCGCCATTGTAGGTCTGAGATCAAAATTTTTGACACATTGGTTTCTTTGTGGACGATAACTCTTGAGTCTTACCTCGCCGTGCATGTGGATTTTACTGGGGCATATCTCAAGTCACTACCCTCGTCGCCTCCAGCTATCAGCAGCTTACTTGAAATGTCTCGGAGAAAGCAATCGCCCAAGCTCGTCTCCAGTTTCCAGTTTTCAGAAAATCACCAGCTTGCTGCGGATTCTGTGGAGAACCATGGAGTTGAGAGCCAATTCAGACATCTATGCAGGGCATGTGACCCCAGAGTCTGGGTTTCTGTTGGGCACTTCTCAAAGACGTTCTTCCCTTGTCAGTTTTATTATCCCGGCTTGTGGCTGTTCGTGTCTGCCAAAACCAACTGGCACCGCGAAGAGAAATGCCGAGGTTAGCCGCTAAATACAGTCCTTGGGTGCATTGGAAAACAGATTTGAGTGCCAGGGGAAAAAATTAATGCTTGAGAACCCCCCTTTTGTTGTGTCAACATTATCGACCAATCATATCAAATCAACAAGCGAGCGTGGCCAGGGCGTTAGACCTACGAGGTTTTATAGGGTCTTTCAGGGACTACTCCTCGCCATACAGCACCCATACAGCACCACCCAAATTTATCACCTAAGGACCCATTGAAATCGCAATACACATATATCTTAGTTGATATTTGAAACTATTCAAAAGCTATTTAGGATACAGGGTTTTGGTGTCTGAGAGAACGAAGGAGCTAGAAGAGTCGGGTTTTTACTAAGTGCTGCCCCTCGGGCATCCGAAACAAAGCAAGTAAAATAGCTACCCCAGCTTTGCAGTCAAGCACAACATAAATTCTATCCATTCTTTATGCGCGAATAGGAATTCAGATGACCGCATTTTATAGAAGCGAGCGATAATACCTTTATAAAATAGTTGCGTTGTTGTGATACACGCTTTTAGGACTGCGGAGCGCTCAGGGGTCGGCAGGCTAAGAGGCCCTGAAGGACAGCGCCAAAGAAGCTAGCAATTATGCAATGGCAAACACCCTAGATTCTGCAACCACCCGCAATCTCAAAGTGCCCCTGAGAATGCGCAAATAGTAATTGAGGCAATTCAAACAAGTCTGTCAATTCGGAACTTCAAAAAATGGTTGCGTTGTTAGACTGCTGGTTGTTGGATATGGGTAGTGTTAGTGATGGTGCGGCTGCTTAGGTATAAATTAGGGTCCCTAGAGGGGTCGCTCACACCCCAGACTTTGCTGTCAACCACCTCACAAAAACGAAAATCAACAATGCGCAAATATTCTTACAAAATAGCTGCCTTGTTATAATACAGTCTGTTGCTTAACGATAAAACCCGAAGGTGCCAGCTCCAGGGGTATTTTGGCAGAACCTCAAGCCCAGCACCCTGGACTTTATAGTCAACCACCCCAGTGAACGAAGGATCAAACATACGCAATTGCCAATCGAGAAAATTCTATCAAACTTGTTTATTCACAAATTTGCAAAAGGGTTGCGTTCTTAAGAAATAACTTGTTGGATCCGTTAGTGTCTGAGGGGTCAATAGCGAGGGAAATCCCAGAACCGCCTGACCAAAGCAACACCCATGGTATGCAATTGAAAGCAGAATATGGCCTGGAAGTATGTATGGCCAAAAACTTGGTTAAGCATGCATTCTAGGGATGGTTTAAGCGCCGACATCTTCAATTTAAGGCAATACTTTGATGCTGTTGGTTTATCCCTAGAACTTATCAAGAGAAAGAAGATGATTGGAGCAAAGTTCATCGTATTGATATATGAGGATTGAAGCGGAGCAAAGCAAAATTACAATTACAAAACTCGGTTCGACTACTTCTTGTCGGTTGGTAAGTACCTATGACAGGCCGTACCTAGGCAACGGGTGGGAACTTCTTTTCAAAGAGTTCGACGAGCCCTGGATACCTAAGTTCGACAATCTTCAAAACAGAAGTGGGTAGAAATTTGTCTGTCAAAAATGGAGCAGCAAAGAATTGGTTAACGCGCTAAAACTAGTCCCAGTCACAGAGGGGTAAATTGCCTATCAAAATAAGTTCCCCGGGCTCATTCACAAGTTGCCAGCCGAAATAGATAACCCCGAGCCAGTGATAGTCGCTGTTACTACTGGTAACCAGAAATGGGTCGACTTACTCGATAGATCCCCACGATGCAACGCGCGCGTGGATTCGTTCATTCTTGGTAAATTCATTGAGGAGCGTTGAAAAGGAGGCCACGGTTCGAACGTGTGCCCTGCGCAAGAGGTCAGTCTTTTGTCGAATCTCCAACATGCATCCAGGAAATTCCATGAGCAACGTACTCGATGGGTTGAGGACTCTCAGGTGTTTGAGATTGCTGACGAAGTGTGGTATTTGGGATCAAATTTTCGTCGTCGTCGGAATCCCTTTCATCTTGTTAGCATGAACAGTGTGCAATGAATGGACGAAGAAAACTCAGTGTCAAGTCAATGAACTTGCGCTTCTCGAGGGACTTTGCCGAGCCTGTGAGAGTCTGAGACTCGGGTTGAGTGGCGCGTGCAGGAGGACTTGACAATTGAGTAGTGTCGTGGTCGTTTTCGCTGCAATCAAATGTCAGATTAGAGTATTTGAAGCATTCAAGGGTGTGGTTACTCACTTCGAGTTTCTGGCATGGTTGCCGGACATCGCTGGTGGTGGTGGCATGGTGGACGGTCTTGTTTATGCTTCGACAGACATATAGCCACGTGGAATGGATTTGAATTGATCGGAGGAGGGAAGATGTAAGGGATTGATGGCGATGTTGCCGACGATGAGGAGTATGTAGAAAGAGGGTGAGAAGATGGGAGAAGATGGATGAAGAAGATAGGAGAGGATGGAAAAAAAGAGTGGGGGATGTTGGGAACTTATACTTACCTTGGTGGCAAAAGGACGAGTACCTTCACTTCTGCCTTTGCTGTTTTCTCAACACTCATCCGCGACGAGCTTCCTTCCCATATCAATGGAGAAACCCATGAATGGCGAAAATAGTAGCGGGAGTTGAGAATCCAAATTGTCGTTGGGTGTTCCTACCTTCATTGCAATTTGGACAACACAAGAGCATCCAATGACTTGAAGTATTTCAAAAAGAAGCGGGGCGGTTCGAGTGGGTAGTTCTGAATCAAGAATAGCTTATGTCTTTCCATCCAGGTTCTCTTTGAGGGAAGGTTGTTGCGGATTAGTGTTGGGAGACAGTAAAGGAAGGAGTGAAGGTATTCTGCATGCTTAACGATGCAACATAATGAAGTGTAGGGTGAGCAAGTCTCCTATTACCATGTACAGTGACTTTCTCATGATCATTTGCTATTGCTTGCATCGGATGCACAATAAATGTACCGGTATCTTTCCTCTCACTCGAGTATGCCTATACTCGAGGGTCAATTGGCACAGTAAACGCTCCTGCCACCTTGGCATTACCCCTTTTCTCAAAGAACAAGAGTGCAAGCGAACCCAAATTCCTAATCCAAAAGGGGTATGGCTGGCTCCGGCTGATTTTCGATGCCGAGAAAATGTTGAGGTCGCTTCGAATCGGGACTCTTTTTGAAGCAAAGGAGGCAGGAGCAGAGCACTCGCGTAAATAAATCTCTGCCTCAAACAACTATTTACTTGGCCCCTTTTCCATTCTTCAACAAATCCATCGTCGACCACTCTTCTGCCCCGGTGTTTCACTCACCCTCCACTCATGCGATTGATCTTCCACTTTTTAGCCTGTCTTCTAGAAGCTTTCAGCAATCGAGCTGTCTCGTTTCCTTGCCAGAGTCATCCAACAATACCTCGAGAGTACACTTCTGGCAACCTTTGGCTCCCACCAAGAAAAACACCAGAGCAATGTCCGAACAAGTTGTTAGTCACCTCCAGACTCCAGTCTCTTCTTGAACTAACCCGCCCCCTCTTTAGGCTGCTGAGAGACGAGAGCAAAATCGACTCAAATCCCTCAGACGATATAATGCCTACAAAGCAGCACGAGAATCCCTGGCACAAAGAATGATCTCGGAGGGAATCTGCGATAGAGACAGAGTGATGGAGGTCATGCTCGACGTTTGACACGTTTATAACATTCGCGTTACGAAGCCGAGATTGAATTCTGTCACTGAGAGCTATCTCAGAGGAGTACGTTCTCCATTAGTCCTCCAACAAAGTATCATCATTGACAGCCATATAGGAGAGAAGCACGGACGATATTGCGACAGCCGAATGAGAGCGACAAGCTTTGTACCAGCGACGGCATGAAATGAGAGAAGGGGGCCAGTCGGTAAATTTCAACTACCCCGTGCCCACCCTCCAGCATTCGGAAAAGATGTGGTGGACAGGAATGAAGTATTCTGGCTTGATACATCACTGGTTGTAGGTGTACATGACGGCTATGTCTTTGTTTCTCCAATTATGGGAAGTGTTCAGAAGAGTAGCAAAGCCCAAATTTTAATTGCTCAAAACCATCGTTCACATTGCCTCATCGTGTGCGAGTGAGACTTGATTCTTGCTTCTCCCAGATGTTTCTGATGAAATATCTTTGCTACACACCACTTACATCTATATCCCCTAATAGTGATGGCACTAAAAAGATTGCCGTTTCAATACCATCATTTGTCAGTAAGAACCTGGAAGAAGAAAATGCCACGAGACACTTCAATTGTGATATTTTCAACCATTCGCAAATCTCGCTGGCATTGATCCTCGCCCAATGCTTGAGCTTTTGAAACGTTCAACACTATTTCTTTTAAATGTTTAGAACAATTCAGATGTTTACCTAAATAATCGGACTTCAATTGTTCAGCTTGGATTGTGTTGTACACTTCAAGAGATATTTGATTGTCAACCGCAAGAGTGGGGTTGATTCTTCAGTCCTCTTCGGTTGTTTCCCCCTAAGCACCCTCTCACGCAAAATCCTACATCTCAACAACGTAATCACTTTATTGAATTTTTATTGATCTACTAAGATGCAACTACTTCGCTTCCCTTTCGCGCATAGAAACTAGTGCTATTATTTTGTGGCTGGGAGCCAAGCTGGGGTGGTAATATTTTATGTGCTTAGCTTAGGGTATGCGTGGCCGTGGTGAGAATGCCCTTGCGATGGAGAGCGGCAGTAATTTCCAGGTTCGTCTGCCTACCTAGCTTATTGTTCTAGCCTAGATATTTGGAACAATCAACTTCAATTGCCCCAGTTAACTAGGTCATTACTATGTATTCTGCTGGGCAATGAGGCACCTATTTACTGCTGCTCTCTACCGTTGTCGGAATGACTAGAGTTAGGTGTTGGTTGGGAAGTTTCGACCTACTTTTTCCACCACAAACTCTCGGTTGAGGGAAACTTGGGGTTGTATCTGTGATTGAGGACCGTGGATTTTTTCCTTTGACGAAAACCTTGTCACGCACACTTAGACAATATTTTGTGGGGAAAACGACACGCAAAAGTTGAAAGTTCCCTTGTGTTTTCTATTTGCCTGTCTCCTCTGATGTTCACTTGAAATTTGCTACAGCACAAAGGCTTTCGGGTGGAATTGAAAAGTAACCTCCTCTGAAGAAATAAATGAAGAGTGAATTAGCTAAGATTACAACCTTTTTGATTTCCTCTTCATATCCTCCTCTCAGCCACTTCAAATTTTCTCATACATATCCTATATACAGGCTCTCTCCCCTGCCCCTCATTATTTTAAATACCTCACATCCACCTCCCATACGCCCTCCTTGTACTTCTCGAACTCCTCCCACTAGAACTTAGACTAATCCCTACCGGACTCAAAATATCTAAACCCGAATCACGGAAAGGCTGGGGGGAATTCTTAGACTTCGTCCTCGACGGATGTTTCTGTGAAGCCACCGTCGGACGAGCATAAGAAGGAGCTTTCTTCTGACTAGATCGCGGGGGAGAGGCTTGTTGTTGTTGGATTCTGTGTGGTGGTGTGAAAATATTGGGGGATAGAGCGGGCTTGGTTGGTGTAGAGATATTGTTGTTGTTGTTTTGATGTTGATAAGGGATAACAACTTGGAAATTTCTCTGAGGATCGATTTCTGATTCTGAATCAAGTCCAATCCCCGAATCTTCCCTCTCATGTCTTATCCTGGTGCTTTGTTGCCTCACATGGTCTTTCTTTCTATCGCCTCCTCTCCCCTCTTCATGATTCTTCTTTGTCGGTGATGAGGTAGCCCCAAGAAGAGAATCTAGTTCCAAATCACTAACCCACTCTTGTATCTCGGCGGCTTGTTCTGCAATCGCAATTTCATCCACATATTCTTCTACCAAATCCGCCATGTTAACCAGCACCTCCGCTTCATCCTGCATTATAACCACCAGTTCCGTGAGATCACGGAGAACCTCTTCTTCTTCTTGCACTATGGTTTGTTGCGACATTATGGTGTTCATTATTGAGAGGACTTCTTGGAGGAGACCTGTTAGGTGATGGGGAGCGAGGGCGGAGGGTGTTGGTGGTGGATTCTTTGATGTGGTTGTCGGGGGTGCTGGACCAGTTTGGATGCGGAGGAGGTTGGGCTTTTTTGTCGAACTGGGTGGTGTACTTGGTCTTTGAGAAGAATTTGCTGTATTGCGGATTATTTTTGATTTTTGAGGGGATGGGAGGGTGAATGTTGGGGGTGGTGATGGTGGTTGGAAGTTCTTCTCTGTTGCGCTTCGTATCATCGGAATCCTCGGTCGTAACGGTGCTGGTGTTGGGGTTTTAGGCGACATATCCTCTTCGTCCTCTGGTACGAATAAGAGTTGTTGATTTAGTTCACCCGAAGGTTCGAAGAGGATAAAAGGTGGTGGTGTTTTAGGTGTTGTAAGTGGATAATTTCTCGTTCGCACTATCGATTCCATCTCCTGGTTCTGCCCAAAGAACACAATCGGAACGTCTTCGCAGTCTGAGTAGTCGTTGCTTTTTGGTGGAGGGGGGAAGAGGTTGGTATGGTGATGTTTGAAAGGATAAGCTCGATCCTCACAAGTTCTCCACATAATTCTCCCTTTGCCACCTCACGTCTTCTCGCGAGGGGGGATCCGACGTATATCGAGAGAAAAAACTGTTTTCTCTCCTGAACCAGGAATTTATTTATCGGCACGCAGTTTTGTGTACGTGTTCGCTTTCTTTCCCTTTCTTTACAAGTTAAAGCATCATTTCAAAATTCCAACGGACGCGGAAGGTTTTAGGGGTCCAAAGTTCATATTATTGTCTTCGCACCAGTTGCGACGTCATATTTTGGTGGATCGTGAGGTTGATGCAGGAACGAGATCCTGTGATACTTTATGCCTACCGGGGTTTTGGTGTTGTTGGTCCAGGTTTCGCAGGTCGCTTAAATAGGGGATCTCCTAAAATTGCGGGGGAGAACCTGGTAGTGGGGGACAACGCATTGTTGATTTGGTTACAGGTTGACAAGTATGTATTTTCGTTGGTTAGTGGTACGGGAGGGTATTGTTGGGTTGAGAAAGATGGAATTGTTGATGAGGGAATGAAACTAGATTCTGGTATAAATATTCTGCGGGCATGTCATCCCAGTTTTGTGAAACCTTTTAGATGGTGCTTTCGTGCATCTCGAATAACCAAAATTTAATTCCCGGGACTTTTATTAGGGCACCATTTCATGTATTATTCCTTTATACGTCCCATTGAAGTTAAAATCTCCATATTTTGGGTGGAGAGTTGGAATTGAGAAAAGGTGAAGACTTATTGCTCGACGAAGTAAGGAGGAGAACCTTAGCGTTTTGAAATAGTCCGCTGGCTAATTGAATGTGTTCATGGCAGACGAGAAAATTCTCGCATGCAGTTTTAGCATAACCGAAACTCATATCTACCACCGTCATTTTTGAGAATTGTGTCTAAAAATGGCGGAGGATCTCTGGTATAATACTGTACGGGGAGGGCTGAGATAATCGAGAAATAAATTCTCGCATTGTTCTAAATGTCTTTGGCTTTTTGCCCGAGACTCGGTTTTGGAGAGGCATTTCAGTGGCTCTTCTATAGAACTATGCTGAAACTCTGAGACTTTAGCAGGTATCTAATTGAGATCAGCTTCAATTCTACTTTGCGGTCCAAGCGTCTTTTGTTTTGCTACTGATTATTGGCATTACATCTCCCACTAACTGCTATAGACTATGTTGAAAGACTGAGAATGTGATAACATTAGAAACATATTACCACCTACTTCTCAGGAGTTTAAAGATACTAAGTCACCGAGAAGAGCTAGCTCTCAAAATAGAAAGGCGGAGCATTGCGATCAAACACTCTAAAACATGATTCTGGCATCAATTGTTTGTGAAATAATTTCATCACTCGGAATGGATTTGTTACTAAGATCTTCTCGAATTGATTTGGTCAAGACTCGCAGTCATATTTTACCCAGCCTATCGTGGATAACTCAGTGTATATTGAGTATTCGAAGCAATATTCTACAATCATCTCGTTAACTGCCCTCTGTAATTCCAAACTACCCATACAGCCAACCCATGGGCGAATTTTCCGCAGCCTCTTATTGACTGGGGTCGTCACAGCCACCGAGGACAACTGCGGGTGATCTCGGAGTTAGTATTGTCTTTCTAGAAGTATATCTGTGGATAAAGCAGGGCTGTGGGAGAGATGTCTGAGGAGGAAATAGTGTCCTAATTCTTCTAAAACAACCGAAAAAGGAACTCGGAGAATACTCACAGTTGATATTGCTAAGAGGACAGCCAGAGTTGACGGAGTCGATACAGGCTTGGCTTTTGCAACTGTTTTGTTTGAATGCCTCTCTAGCATCTTGCTTCTTTTAAAGTGTTAGTAAATCCTTCATGTATATTTTGGGTAGGTAGACGCTTACCTGAGGAGCAGCAATGGCGCAAGTGCTGAGTGCCAAAATTGCTGCGAGGACGGAGGTGATTGCGAATTGCATTTTGATAGCGTTTTTGAACAGTTGACCGGCAACGAAAAGGGTAGAAAATATTATTGGTATTAGAATTTGATGAAGATGGAAATTGTGAGGAAGAGTGCTTTCTCTGTACAGCGGAGACACCGGATATTTTTATACCGGTCTAGATGTCATCAATGGGATTGCATAGTGTTTCTTCTTTTATAAAGTTCATCTCTTGTTTGAATATATGTCTGATTATAGAGAGCATGCTGCCATGGGGGCCCTCATTGTTTCTGCTGCACTGTTTAGCGATCCAAGGCGATCAAACCACAAAGGTAAACCGAGTACCAAGACTCGGAACCTTACTTCTTTTAGAACACCGGGTACAATAAGAAAACTCGAAGAAGTAAAAACCATTGGGTCTGGTGACCATTTTCTTTCGTTTCGATATACTCATTAGTCTCTCAGCTTTAGCCTAGCGGACGCTATCAGGGAGATACTTCAATATAGTAGTTGTTGCCTATTTATAAAGGTGGAAATTGCAAGGAGAAGTGGTAATGTCACGTGATATTTGCCACGTTTTTATGAAACGAAGGATCGCTGTTTCAGGAAGCACATGAAATCTTTGGTTAAGAATAAAGAAGCTAGCTCTCCGCTTATTATACTTCTATTGAAACACATTTAAACTTTATTCCACCTCGAGTGCTTAAATTCTATGAGAGAAGATTCCCAGCCACTCCGATTGATTGATCGCCATTTCAAACAAGATTCCATACGATAATAGAAACCATCCCAAAATTTCCCTCGGAACTTTCTGATGTGATAAACGTGCACGTCATTGGCTGGCTTGCTTATGAATACCTGATATCACTGCACCGAAATCCTATAACCCAAGGGAATGATTACCACCAGACACTGCACCCTCAGGCCTGAACAAAAGTGTTCAGGAGAATGTGCTCTAGTGCGAGGGAAGCAAACCAGGAAAGATCACTGCAGGAAAAGAATTGAGACATCGCCAGCGTTATAAATAGTTGCAGCTACACCTAGATATATAAAAATACAAGTACCATCACAAAACCAAATCAGCCAAGTAAAGATGAAGAATTGAAATTTAAAAGAGTGTTGAACGAAAGAACTATTCCTCATATTCCCCATAGAGATGATAACCCCTGACCATTCAAACTCCTCTATGCCACGATTCGTGTGCCCAAGCGACACTTTCCACAAAATATCCTCTTCAATCTTGGCTCATGTGAATTCTTTTTCAATGTTGAAGTCATCCCAGAAAAAGGATCCGGTTGGGGGTACAGCTGGTGTACCAGGATAATCACAGAGTAGTTCGACTTTCAAGGTCCACGACGCATCAACTGGTGAAGTAAAGGAAGCAGTGTGCTGCGACCAAGTCGTTCCCGCAGTCTGAGTACCAAGGCCTCTGAAATATTCGCCTTCCACCCCAACGTCAGGAACACCAATATAGTATTGAACAAGACAATCTGTCTTTACAAAATCTGTGCCTGCCTTTGCCCACTGTGTAACAGTTAGTTTTGTTGCATTTTCGACTTGCAAAGTACTTACGACAGCAAAAGTGTAGTCGGTATCTGCACAAACTGTGATATTGTCTTGGCGGGATTTAGCATCTTAATAAGAGCCAGTATACGTGATACCAGCAGATTGCTGCCCGGTGTGTGGCGTATTGGTTGTGCCGGGAACTGCAAAATTGTACGTGACTCCAAGTCCAACGAAAGGAGCGGGTTCCTTCACCCAGGGTATAGCGGTCGTCAATTCGAATCCCATATCCAACCCAGGTGACTCGCGGGTTTGTGTTCCCTATATAAAATTAATTTATAAGATGCTGCAGGCTGGTGCTTGGTATTCATACTGGGTCTTCGGGCGTCGCTGGAGGCTCTGATGTCTCATTTCCGGGAATTCCTTGTGGGCCTGGCTTGGAGTCAGAGGCTTGAACGAGACGTTGACTTGGTGCATCTCACCTTGAGGGCAACTGCAATAAATTAGTAGATAATCCTGTGATTAGAATCAAAGCTGAAAAGCAAACGTCGATAGTCTTCATCCCACCACCAAGAATACACATTTAAGCGAGGGCAAGGGGAAAGGTAGCTTACATTGGACCACTGTTTGTGATTAGTATCGTGTTCCAAGTCAGCAAAGCTCAGAGATGTGGTTTGAGACATCTCTACGACTCTGGTTGTAGGGTGTGGAGGTCGATAGAGCAGAATAACTTACGCGTGACCCTTTAATATGTTAGCAAGTGTTTCGTGAGCTGTCATTGGAAGGTGCAGAAGAGGTATTGTGGCTTCCACATAAATTGTGCCCGCTGATTTCAAACCCCATCCCGGTTATCCAATTGCACTGAAACTTGCCAGTCGATTTGAAATAATCCGGGTATGTTTTGAATCATTCTTGGGAGCTGTCCGCACAAGAGCCTCTCCGGCACTTATTCTTGGATGATTAATTCAACAATTAAAGGGGAATACAGACCTCGGGTCCGGCCGGGCCAATATCCCCTGAGTGGCGTTAGGAACCGTCTGTAATCTCTCGACGAATAATGATAAAATACCCTACAGTAGAGTTAATGAGTATCCTCGAATTCGAGTGCTTGCATTCCACCCACTTGATCACCCTTTGGCCCTGCGCAGTTGTGTCAGTATTCCGCTAGACCAGTGATCAAAAATGGTACATCAAACTCACCCGTTGCCCCACTAATTTCATCAGTATGCAATTTCAAGTTAAATATCCGGAAGGGTGAGTGGATAATACATACGTAGGACCCTTTATACAGTTAGTGAAAAGTTCTAGTTGTCAAAAACGAGTGTTCTGCCTAGGCTTGCAGTTGAAGACGAAAGTGACAGTCTCCTCAACAATACACTTCAGACGATTTACCTAGATTGAAGCATTTCTTTAGAAAAGCTGGTTTCCTAATCTCAGTTGTTCTAGTATTGCAGAGTGATTATTTGAATTACTTGAAAAGTCAGAAAAACGAGAGCCAGGAAGGAGATTGCCGCTTTTGTGTCCATTGCAGGCCGGGTGATGACATAACGAATCTTTCCTAAATAAGAGAACTTACGATCGGACCTAATATTGTGTTAGTTTGATCATTTTCAGCATCTCACGGAGCTTGCTTTACTCACCAATTGGACCCCTAAACTATTCAGTATGAGCCTTCAAGTTAAATTTATATAGAGGGAATCGGAAGCGGAAGAACTGGACATGACATACTGAGGACCTACAATTAGTTAGAATGTTTCTTCAGAAAATACGGGAGATGAAGCAATGTGTGAGTGTTCGTAGTGGCATTCATAATAGCTTACTGCAGTTCATCGGGGTTTGGGTCTCGATACTCATCCAAACATATTTCCATGGTGATGTAATATTGTCCGGCTTAAGATGAAAACCCTAAGAACGTTGTTCCGATCCACAAGTGCCCAAGCCATCGGACAACCACAAACACTCGCACACATTGAACGAGAAGATGAGTTTTCTGAAGGAGTCTACTCACAGTAGCACCTATTGCCTGCGTTAGTTCTTTTTCGTTCAAGTAATACTTAGAAGGATCAAGCGCTCACCCTTTTATATCAAGGTTAGCGTTACAAGATTAGCAAGAGTCGGATGGTAATCTTACAGTAGCACCTCGAGCCTTGTCAGTGTTTTCTCTATCCTATCTAGGTGATCAGGCGCTTACCATCTGCTCCAGTTGCCCCCTTTTGAATGCAATTAGTTATCATAACAGCAATTTTCGAGTGCAACTAACCGTAGCTCCTGAAATTGTGTCAATTTTCAACAATTCAAGGTATATGGATCATCAACACTCACCCTTCACAATGGATTTAGTTACAATTGCCTAGAGTAAGTACAATTCAGAGAGGGCACATACAGCGGGGCCAGCAACTCCTACGTCAGGAGGTCAGTATTCATCCACCTGATGCAATTTCAATAGATCTCTCCACATACCTTGAGGACCACTGCAATTGATTAGTAGATAATCTTATGATTAGAAGCGAAGCCGAAAAGTAAACTTTGATGGTCTTCACCCCCACCGCCGAGAATACAAATCCAAGTGAGGGCAAAGCTGCTTACATCGGTCCCTAGTATTCACTGTCAGCGATGTCGAGAGGTACCGAAGCAAACCTGTAATAGAGTTTAGTGCATATTCTCGTACAGCCCCATTGATAACTCAATGGGATTGTTCGAGAAGTTCTGAAGCATTGAGAATTGGGGTTTTCCGAAACCCACATCTCTAATTTCTCAAATCTCCCAGGATTCTGGAGACAACAGAGAGGGACGGTGTCCTGCATTCTACAAGACAAAGGCCTGACATTTGTGGCAGCTTCCAAATACAGCAGACCTCGAGTGATCGGATTTTCAGACCGATCTCATCTCGATTATAATGATGTCATTTGGCATAGCTGCCGCAAGCTTCTACTCTTCGAAGCTTCCAAATAGTGGAACAGGAATCAACGAAATATAAATACCTCAGGGCCAGTACTTCCAGTCGCACCACTACAATCGGTTAGCACAAGTGTCATCCTTGTTTAGATCAGACTCCAAGAGAGGACGAGGATCAAACGCCTTTCCCCTCACGAAAAAGGTGTTCGGAACAGATAACGGGGGAATATTGCTTACGCGGGTCCCTTAGATAAAATCAAAGTCAGCTCATTCCCGGGAATCAGTAAGAGGTAGGCTGAACGATTGCAGCATAGTGTTGCCCAAAATTTTAAGTTTCCACTTTTTATCCTTCAAAACCTCCTGCATAGGGGAACATACGGCTGGGCCCTAAAATTAATATATTAGCGCTGAAGGGTGGTTGAGATTTGGAGTTGTCATAGAAGATTGAAACATGCACTAGCAATTATCCGAGCTCGCGTGGTTCAATAAAACCACCAGCAAGCTCACGTTATTCTCATCTTTCAGAACATAAAGCCTCAACCTGGATACTCTCGAAACAATTGTAATGATTGTTCTGAAAGATCTGGTTATTGCTCTAAATTACCTCAAGTGAATAGAGTAATGACTTCAAGTACTTTGAAACTTCGAACAACGAAAGCTAGGCGAGCAATCATTAATTACTGGCGCTTTCACTGCCGAATACGAGCCCGGGAATTATCCAGATCATTCGACGTATTTCAGCATAACTCTCACGCAAAGGAGGACTTACTTCAGGGCCTGTAGTGATTTAGCAAATGTCTTTTGGCAGGCCGAAGGGCTGTCAAAGCTTACCTGGGGCTCCATACTGGCCATTCGTGCCTCGAATCTAAGTCAGTAACTATAGATATGTCTTGAGCTGTGTAACTTGCCTGCTGGACTATTACGAGTGTGTAAGTATGTCTCTAATTAGTTTGGAATTGTGTTTCTTCTTACCCGGCGGGTCTATTGAATAGTGAGGTTAGTGATCTTCTTGCATATATGAAGAGAAGTGGGCATTGCTCTCCGGCATCTACGTTTTTCAAGAATGGTCTAGAACGATTATACTTATTGTTTGAGAAGTAAGGAGAATCAAAAGGTCGCTTTCTTAATTCTCTCATATCTTCTGAGACAATATTTATAAATGTGCGAGAAAATTCGCATAATAAGATAGAAGGGTGCCGGAGAGCAATGACCGGGCGTCTTACCCCATGCTTCCTAAAAGGCTGTAAGCAGCTAGCTCAAGTTTAGAAGGGTTGGTGAAATACCGGGTGCTCCATCGCTACCTGCGAAGCGTTAAAATCGCTCCTTCAAGATCAGATATGATGATAATTACCCTGCAATAGAATTTAGCTTGAATTCATAATATTGGAGGAGTTTGAGGGATTTTTACAGGGGGGCCCGTCGATCCCTGGGGTCCTGGGAAGCGTCAGAAACAGCACAATCATCCATGAATTGCAACTCGCCTTCTGGACTATGAGTGGGTTAGTATGTCTCGCTTCTGATTTGAAATCACACCTTCTTCTTACTCAGTCAAACCTGTCGCGCTGTTAAGCAGTGAGGTCAGTAATGATCTGCAATGCTTGTAGCTGAGTTTACAAACCCGGTGGCACCTGAAATGATGTAAGCAACTAGTTAAAAGAGAAAGGGGTTGGCAAAATACCCGTCAAGCCTTCACAGAAAAGTTAATAGTTAGTAGCTCAATAAGGATTGGCTTGACTTCCCCTGCGGCCCTGGTTGAATTTAGCTTCTGGATCTAGTATCAAAACATGCTAGAGCCCCACCTGTTGCCCCAGGGCTTCCCTGCATAACAATGCGTTAGAATAGTAAGGTTGTAAGCGAAGCTGTAATCGGGCAAATAGCCGAATCGATCTTCGACACTAATACAGCCGCTCGCAGAGCTGATTAACATACCTCGGGTCCCTTGTAATAAGCGTTAGCTTCGACTTCGACTGAGTTCAACAAGTGATCGTGAAGTGTATAGAGAATTGGGGGATTTTGTCCATGATTCAGGAGACGGAGCCCCTCTTCTTTTGAGCATTTGAAACGAAAGGTAATTGGTGCTCGAGAAAGGTTTAGAGCGTCGAGAAATTCCATTTCTGATTTCCCAAACTATTCTCGTGGCTGTGTAGCAAGCTTTGTTTGACAGAGAGCGTCCGCAAGCGTCGTGATCGATATTGAGAGCAGCAGTAAATAAATCAGATTCGCTGTCTGTCTAGCTCTCGCTGTCCCACTTTCTTGGTGCAATTCAAATCAATTATCCTAAACACTTGGAACAATTCAAAATATTGACCCGATTGTGTATAACAATCAAGTCCAATTGTCCCAAAGCATTTGGCAATCGAAGCTGGGACGACGACCTATTTACTGCTACTTTGGATGTCTCTTGAGAGGCAACATAGCATGAAGGGTTACAAGAATAAAGAAGGATCTTTCTGATTCTTTCGTCCCTTCTTTGGTAGTCATGAGCTTTGTGTAGGAAGGCAGTGACGAGAATAATATATCCCGTTTGTCACTCAGTTCATTGAACAGTCAAATACATTGTACAGAGAGAGTAAGAGGAACTTACTTGTACTCCAGCTGGCCCTATGCGTTAGAGGTAGCGTTCGTTACATCCTTATTGATAAGATCATGGCCAAAGGCATGATAAGTCGATCGACGACTTGCCTGTGGGTCCAGCCGGTCCAGGGGCTCCATCGTTTCCCTTGAAAGTATTAGCACAAGCCAGTCCAAGAACAAGAGGGGTTATGAGAATTGTGATGGTTGCAATTTTTGATCGAGCAAGCCACTTCACAGCTCCCACAACTCCCCATACTAGCAACCTACATCATCGCCTTTGTTGCCCTATTTAATTGTTAGAATTGTTTAACTGCGAGAGCAAAGCATGAAAAGTTGTTGTTCCCAGATTCTA
Organism: Hymenoscyphus fructigenus; assembly: GCA_001414455.1. NCBI lineage: Eukaryota > Fungi > Ascomycota > Leotiomycetes > Helotiales > Helotiaceae > Hymenoscyphus > Hymenoscyphus fructigenus. Next base: position 139,952 of record LKUV01000033.1, on the reverse strand, counting down.
ATTTCACTAGAAAAACTTCGAAGCGAAACTATTACTTGAGAAAGCTTTGAAGAATGACAACTCCGCCGCCAGGATTTTTCATGTAATAGCTAGCTCTAATTTGAAGCTGATTAGTGTATTGAGTGGTGGAGTATGCCTGGAGAGAATAATTGTCGTCTCGCCAACTCGCTTAACACCCAACCACCCACAACAACTCGCAGATATGACGCGTGAGATAAGAGCCACTTGCCTTTGGACCTGCGGGGCCAACGCTGCCCTTTTAAAAAAGTTAGAATTCGGTCTAGATCTTCCAGAGACGAAAGACCTACCTAAAAAACGAATAAATCGTCAGTTATGTTTTTTTGGTAAATTTCTCAAGGGAGAGCTAACCGGAGCCCCGGGCTCGCCATCATCTCCATCAATTCCATCAATCCCCTTCCCAAACGATCAGTATTTAGTCAAAAAAGAGGACTACGGAGCAGTCACATCGAGCCCCTAAAAAAGACGTTAGTTTTCTCGAATAAAACGACACGGATGGAAAGTTTACATCTAAACCGTCCAATCCCTTTACATAACGTCAGAATTTGCGTCAGAAGGTAGAGAGAGGGGCCATGCATCGAGTCCCTACACAAAACACGGTTAGTCCCATCCAAAATAATCGAGAAAGGATCATCCTCACGTCCACACCTGCAACAAATTAGCATACGATCTTCTCGTTGACTCATGAGCCGGGAGCGTGATTAAGGATAAAATCTGCTCCCGATCACTAGGAATAGGAGAAGGGGGGGCGGGGGGGGGGGTTTCAAGGGAAAAGTTGCGTACCATCTTTACCATCCTTACCACTGCCACGATATTAGTCAGGAGTGGAGATTAGTGTATGAAGCTGAGAGTGTGTTCATGCTCTTCGCCTTTCGGCCCAGGAATCCCATCTATAATCAGTCAGATATCGTCGGTTATCAAGATGCGTCTCGCGCAACCACCACCAATTCTCCAGAGAGTGTAGAATGTCCCGTTTTCTCAAAAACAGATAGAATAATCGATCATCTTTATTCCAAATGGATAGAATAATCGACCCTCGTTATCCCACAAAAATCGACCTCTCGTCATCCCACAAGAGTGCTCACGTACCGTATCCTGGAGGACCTATTTTGAACTCGTTGGCCATCACATCCACAAGAACTCGTCCTAGGGAGATCACCTCTTGGTCCAGCAACTCCCCCTAACTGATATATATTCAGCCTCTGAATACCACCACATATCTGACTCGGGTTGCCATAGCAGGGTAGATTGCAGTCCGCCAGATTGGAGATTGCGCTTCCAGCTCTAATCGTATTACCGCAGTAGCACTAGTGAGCGAAGTTAGTAAATTTACATTACACAAAGGCATATGGGATGCGCTGAATCACCCGCTAGAGATAGTCATACCTCTCTGCCATTCTCCACGCCCATAACTGTGAAGGTTCGGCAAAAATTCGCACATTTTTCCTTGCAAAGCTCTCACTTGGGCGACATCCGTGTAACATCCTTCAGTGACGAAAGCATAAACCGTTGCCTGTGCTAGGGCAGAGGCTGGCATGGGAGAAGTTCGAACGAGAGACGAGAAACCCAAGAGGGCAGCAGGATAAAAGATCGTGGGCTGCATAACTGCAGAATTTTAAGAAGAAACAAAATTAAAAAAGAACGTGATGCACGGAATCGAGGCACCAGAGAACAGACTCGTTGGTTAAGTATTTCATACCAAATATGGAATTCCAGTCAAACCCGACACCCTAGACCGCGTGAGGAATGCGTGGATGTCGGATTATTCCGCATAGATTCTTCAGAACACCTGCCTCGCGATAGAGGATAAAAGCAGCATTTAAAAATTCTCGTTGTTTGTACTTAATGGTTAAATGTGTGTACCAGTAGTTATCTCATTTTTGGGCAAGCGATGTGATGATGCCTTGTTGTTAGAACAATCACTTAATAGTCGCCTTCAAGCACCAACACTTGCCCATTTCCCAACACCAGAAAGCTTGATCAGATGGGTTTTTTTAGCCTACAGAGTAGAATGATACAGCATACTACAGAAACCTCAATTGCTGCTTTATTTTTTCTCTTGTGAAGAGCGCCGTGTGGCAAGAAGATTGATTGGGCCGGATGAAAAGTCCAAATTGAAACATATTGCGATTTTGGGGAAAAACAAAACTTTCAACATTCTTAAATGAGATGACAAACACCGCCAAGAGCAACGTAGGCACGATAGATAGGCTTGCGTGTTAGAAAATGTGTGAAAATGGCTGGGCTCAAGACAGCCATCCGCCGCCAGAAGTCACGCCAGCCCTTCCGATGTGTGCCATAACAACATTTGTCTAATGAAACAAGACTTCGATAGACCAAAGTAGATTCTAGAACAACTGGATTCAATCACCGGGCGGTTGATCAGCCGTCGCACAAACTAGGGATGTGGCACGATTGCCAGGAGGTTCTAGAATTTCGCACAGTGCTCAAGCCAAAATTCCATTAGGGTACCTAAACCAAGCAAGAATCAAGACCTGCGAGGTGTAGCTGGAAGCTCTCAATCTTCCATAACCAAAACGCATCAACGTTGACAAGAGTAGAAAGCGAGAAAGTAGATGAATAATTCAACAAGATCCGTCTTTCAGAGGGGCAAAATTTATGCATTGCTAGTAAGTGAATAAACAAGTCACTATGACTGCAACGACATGGCCAATTCAAATAAAGATTGTACTTGCAAGTGAGAGTCGCAAGAGCCCTCACTTATTTTCTACATGTCTCATGTTCCTAGTCTTACGACCGCACCCACATCAAAATACAACATGACATCCAGCACTCTCCTCTTAAAAGTTGACGTTCTTCGGAATCTTGGCATGGCTTCAAAATCTCTAGATTTAAACCATGAGGTCATACCGGACAAAAAACGATATCATGAAAAATCCAAGGAATATGTGATATGGAATAACTTATTAAAACAACAAATCAACAAATGATGCACAAAGAAACATTGAAACAGATACGACAAATACCTCATATGTCAAAGATCTTCGGCCGTATAATGACCTTGACATAAACACCTGCATTCTATCGAAATACGTCAAAAATCCAAACCCACCCCAACCCCAAAAATCAGCCTAATGGGTAACCTATCAAAGGAATACCTTCGAAACTCGAAACAAGCCCCTCTCTCACATCATCAATCACCCCACAATTCAAAATTCAACAACTCATAACCGAAAAGTAAAAGCCTATTGAAGAAGAAAATCAAACATTCCAACCAACAGGATTCGTGCCAAAAACTTGAAAATACAACATCAATGCAAGAAAATCTAAACGTGACGGAACCAACAAGAAAAAGGTGATGGTGACAAAAGGTGGCTGAGTACCCAACCCAACCCAGCTATTAGGATCGAGAACCAACTGAAGGATTACCCCACCATTTCTGGTCATGATCTCCGTGCATCTTGGTCCGGCTTACTTGGACTGCGTTGGTTGGGTACGGGAGGTGGCATACAAAAAGGTTAGGGTGGGATGAGGCTCAGTTCCTCTGCATGGTTTGAGGTACGTATATGGTATATGTGAGACGGGTTGATGGGAGCGGACAGGTTACAACGTGACATGGAAGGATTTTTCTCGTTGGTTGGTTGGATTGGGTTGGAGTTTCGTATTGTACCTGTTGATGGATTGGTGTGGTTTGCAACGTGTATAGTAATCGGATTTTGTTAGCTGGACAGAGATGAGGAGGTACAGTATTGAATGACTCGAGGTGATGACATGATGATTATTTTTGGGGATGTTGGAAAGTTGTGTGACATAGGGAGGAACATGAGGGGCTTGCATGAATGTTTGTATTGTACAGAAAGATGTGAAGTCACGTGCTATGCAGCATCTTCCTTGCCAAATCGAGGCAATGATGATGCTGTCGGCATCCACGGAAGGGTTCGCAGATATTCAGCTCAACTTTGAATTCTGGTTGGATGGTGGGCTATCGCATGGTGTTTAACAAGAAACCACGTAGCTACAAGGTATATGTACGTACAATCTTGACAATCACCATGACATCTTGTCCAACATCAGATCAACCTCCCCATAGGCCCCTCCCCATAAAACATGGAGTACGAGAAAGAAGCCGAAGAAGGAAAAGAAGATATGGAATCAGAACATTCGTATCGCATATTCTCACTCAAAAATGTAACAGCAAAGAAACGAGCAAACAAAAGTACCGGAGATCAGGTTTCAATTCAAACAGTAGGGAAATATGAAGCGTCTTCGAAGGAAAAGCAGGAGACACGTTTTTTCAAGGATGAGATGATTGATCTCCTACGAGGGACAGGTTCCTGCATCCGTCAGCACGGTAATAGGCTACTCTGAAGGCTGATTCGCGGATGCCCTCGCGTGAAAGTCCAAGGGGGGACTTTGAAACTAGTCCTTAGCTGTTACTTGAATACCAACACTTGTTGTTACTCAAGAAGGATGAGGGGAAGCGAGAGAAGAGAAGAAGAGAAGAAAATCGAGGAACATGGGAAATAATTAACCTTTGAGTGTAGGGAGGAAGCTAGAGATTGCACAGAAAAGAAATGCATGGGGGTAACAAGCGCTTATGCTAGCATAAGGGGCATGGCATGGTCGGATCTCACCACATCTAATTTCCCCTCGTCTAGTGTGTTGTGCGATTGGAGGCGGAATTGGTGAAAGATGAAATGGTATTTTAGGGGTTTTCTCATACGGTGAGAGCTGAATGATTTATTTATGAACTGGAATGAGGCTTTTGATGCGAGTGGGTTTGTTATACCATCTCTTGGTTTGTCTCGTACCTGCTCACGATGCGAAAGTATTTCGTACATGATCGGTGAACGACGATGGATCTCTTGGATTTCGCAAGATGAAGGTGATCTTAGATTTAACGGCGTAGTTTAAATGACTGACCGGGTGATAAGGACTATCAATTCTAGGCTTCCATTTTCACGGCTATTTGTTTGATGAGGCATGGTTGTGAAGCGACGATCCTTCACTTGACCAGATCCCGAGCGGCTGGAGGTCTACAGAGTCGAAGAAAGCGATTCGGGGAATAGAATGTTCGTCGGCGAGGACAAACATGTGAATGGAATTATGAACTCCAGTTAGGGATGGTGGGTTTGAAGTGGTTTATCAATCAGTCGCACTGCCTTGACATTATTGAACACAGCGTCTATTATAGTACATGACCTGACGCGACCCGAGGGGAACCCCTTTGCGGCCAGCGACCGTTCAGGACCTTCTATTCCCAGTTACTGGACCATTGGAATTGAGGTTAAATTTAAAGTAGGGGAACGTTCCACCCCTTCCAGCATGTGGTATACTCCTCGTATCTTGAGACTTTGAGTCAATTGTTTGCGCTTCTTGTTTGTCTCTCGTGGATTCTGGGATGGTGGTGTTTGATATTCACGACTTGACACTCTTCTCAGACTTAGTCGGGTAGGGCTGGACGAGGATATTTTGAGTAGTCTCAAGTTGCCCTCAAAATTTGACACATTTTGCGAGTAAAATGCAGGTAATTCAGCTTGAAATTACGGCTAAAGCGGTAAGATGTTCCGATAGGGGTATTTTCGTGGATAGGAAGCTATTCATGTCACGGAAATACCCCGTAGTGCAAAAACACCGCATATGCCTTCAAATCCACCATCCAGTATTTCTGGTGTTTCTTGGAATAGGATACGAATTGAGTGTACGAATTAAGAATCATCAGAATTGGAGCTTCACAGCCTCAACCACAACGTCCAGGCAGTAGAGTTGACGCTGGGTTGACGCTGTGGAATAGAAGCCCACCAAGATCTGGGGAAGTGGACCTATTTCAGTGGATGATGCGCTGTAGCGAGGCCTCTCAAGGCCGGGCCAACCCTGAGACAGAGCGCTAAGAGGTTGCTAAAAATGCCGTGTAGAGGGCAGTTGACGTGCTCTTGCGCACTCTACAGGCATCCGCTCTAGGCTTGTCTAGGCTAAGTTAAGTTACCGTGCTCGCTAAAGGCAGCTCAGGTCTTTCTATTTTCAAGCTCTTCTCACAACACCAACGGCAACTTGACCAGCTACACCCTCCACCGAGCCACCCACCCAACCAACACCCTCACCTCGTACAATTCATCTGGCCCTCACAATACCGCCAATGACCTGGCTCTTGTTGTGACTTTGCTCTCTCACGCTCTTTTCTCCCGCGATCCGCGCGTGTTGCTGTCAGACTACCGCCGCGTCAACGGGATGCCGTGCTCACTCTTTTTCCACCGCCTCCAACACCAACCAACAATAGACAAACCGCGTCTAGAGCGAAGCGCATCGCCTTCTCTTGAAGCATCGTGAGCTTCTCTGCCTCCTCATCCGAGTGGTGTTGTCGTGCCAATGGTACAACTTGGTGCGAGTTGAGGTGGTGTAGTTTGCCCTTATCCGCAGGCTCCTGCACGTCTTACAGTATTGAGATTGCACTTCCCCAAATCGGACGAACGTCCTCGAGGCTCAATCCTTCTCGCTCTCCTCTGAGAATCCTTCGACCAGGAACTGAAACCGCCCCTCCTGCACCAGTTTCGTTCCTGACATGAAGTTACAGGAACCGTTCAACTGAGAAATGGGGGCGGCATGCGGGCGGCACGATGAACCTCCCCCCTCTGCCATTGGGCCTCTTGCACAGTCAGCGGCTCTCGTCGACCTCGAGAGCGAGCGTGGAGATGAGGGCTCCCCTGATTGCCCTGATCAAGGACATCGGACGAAATGAGGGCCAGGGTCGATGTACTACGACTTCTTCAATACGCCTAGTGGCGGTGCCTGGAGAGGTATTTGGTACATCGGGTCTGGAATGAAGGATGAGGTTATTCCCTACCCCCTCCCCCCTGCAGTCATCCTCCGGAGCTGCGCCCAGACAAACCTCTCGCGAGAGAACACCAGCCAAAAAAGGACCAACCCAACGTTGGCCACAGCATGGGAACTTTTACCATCCCCCATGATCGTGTACGGCCATGCTCATGGCCATGGCCATCAAACCGTGCGTGCCCAGGCTGCCAGCCGTCTAGCCACTCCACTGGGAAATTGTCGAGTCCTCGAACTGGCCAGGGTAGATATATCTTTGCCAGTCCATCCTTCCACATTATCCTTGCCCTCCCACGTCCACGAAGGATTCTTCCTCCCATACTTTCTCCTCTCTCTCCTACTCTTACTCTTTCTCTCGAATTCTGTCCTCCTTCATCCTCGAAAATAGAACACACTCGTTATTCTTCCCTATTCTTTCTTTTGAAGCGACGTTCCGCAATCAAGGTTATCCACCTTACATGTTGATGCATCTTGACAATACAACATTCATCAGTTCATGTTGGTAACGATTCAATCGAAAAGGTGTTGGTCTACTACTACGAGGTCATAGCATTGTCGCCGTGCTATTAGAAAGGATCTCTATTCACAATGGTGTCAACTATTCTGGGGTTAATGATGGTGTTGGCGGAGGTGGCAATGGCACAGAAGAATCCAAAGACGGATTTCTGTCGACGATTTGGACAGCAAACGACGGTCATCGATCAGAAGTTGTATTTGGATGGAGGACAAGTCAATTACAACTCGATACAGGCAAACCCTACCAATGTTACGAGTAAGTTCATTCTTGGAAAGAACAGTGATTGATAGATGGGTGACAGCATTAGATCCTGGGATGAATACTGATGGCGCTTTCAGATACCTTTCTCTCATACCATGACTTGACAACAAGTCCAAAGCGAATCGAGATGCCTGAACTGTTTGCAAACTTATCAAAAAACGCCTCGATTCCTAGTGTCAGTGGTGGAAGTCTCTGGGGCGATGCGATTAACAAGTACTTTTATCTTTACGGCGGAGATAACTACGCTTCTCTTCCCACCTCACCGCAAGATGTCTACCGATACGATGTTTTACACGACCAATGGAACACGATGGGGCCACCAACAGGGGATATCAAAAGTGTATCTTGGGGAGCTGGAGTAGGCGTCTCATCAATCGGACAAGGCTTTGTTTATGGAGGGTGGTTGAGCAACCTATCAGTCGCGGGATGGACAGGAGCACCAATGGCCACCAACACCCTCGTTAAATACGATATGGACAAGAATCGATGGTCGAATATTAGCGGTCCAGCAGATGGTGTGGGAAGAGCCGAGGGGGTCATGGTTTATGTCCCAGCAAGCGATGATGGGTTACTTGTTCATTTTGGTGGTCTCGATATTGGGCCAAATGGTACCCAGACCGCAAACCCGATGAACACCATTCGTATTCACGATATCCGAAGCTCAAAATGGTACACCCAAACAGCAACTGGCGATATTCCACCTAATAGACGACGATTCTGCGCTGATTCAGCTTGGTCTGCTGATCGCACTTCTTATAACATGTGCGTATTTGTTTTCCGCAGTCGCGAATTTCTTACTGACCTTTTACAGCTACCTTTATGGCGGTCTAGGATTTGATAACAATACTGCAGGGTTTGATGATATGTGGATTTTATCGCTTCCCTCATTCAAATGGGTCAATTATTACAAGTCCCCATCTGGTGGCGGCTCACCCCATCATTCATTATCATGCAACATTGTGAACGGAGGGCAAATGTTGGTGATTGGTGGTACATTTCCAATCAACGATACCTGTGATAGCCCAGAACTTTGGGGTGTTCACAATGCGGATATCGGAAAAGTCAGTGGCAAAGCTTGGAATACCTATGATCCTAACATCACTTCTTACAAAGTACCACCTGAGATTATGGGTGTTATTGGAGGCTCGTAAGTACACATTTATTGTTTATCTTTCGTTCTATACTAACTTTAATAGCCCACTTGGAGGAGCTTCCTTGACTAAACCCCCTAACGGATATAACAATGCGGAACTTGAGGTGTATTTCCAACAAAACGCCAGCTCCAATGTCCGAACTCCATCGCGTGTCATTCCAAGCGATAAGGGCGGTCCTTCAGGAATTAAATTAGCACCTGGTGCAATTGCAGGAATCTCGATCGGTGGCGCAATCCTCATAGCTTCCATCGTTGTTGGGGTTTGCTTCTGCCTGCGTCGCAAGAACCAGAACCAGATCCCTCTTGGATCATCACCTCGTCCTCAACCAATCACCAAAGCATTACCTCAAGTTCCAAAAGAACATTTCAGTCCTCAAAGCCATTACTCACATCCATACCGTCAAAAGCCTCAAAGTTCACACCACTCTCATTACCAGCTCCCAACAACACCCGAACCCGTCGAACTTTACGGCTCTCATTATCGGATGACAGCTGAATATCCCAAAGGCGAGGGATTGGGAATGCAAAAGCTTGAAGAAGCACAAGCTGATGCTCCATACCATCACTCCCGCTCACCTCCTCCTGAACCACATTCAGCAACCTCACCCAACCCATCGACATTCAGTCGGTCGGGGACGTTTTCCAAGCCAGAACATTATGGGTCTCCTACTTCGATAGCGCCAACTTTTACCACTATCGGGAGGAGTTCTAGACCGCCGGAGCAATATTACAGTCCTTAATTGATAATTTTGAAGCGTCGTTGCTTTGCTTTCCTTTATTTTTCATTTCGATTGTCTACCGCTTTTTCATTTGTGGTCGTTATTTGTATAAAGACACTATAGGGTGGGTGGGGTTTGGATTAATTGGCGCTGAACAAGTTCTTTTTTCTTTTCTATTTTTTGGGTAGATGGATGTATTGAGGAACTTTTGAGGACGGGTTCGGAACAAGGAAGAGGATACCAATGGCGAAGTTGGGGGTGGCAAGTCACGAGAAGTTGGAAGGAAGGCCGATAAGATGAAGGGCAATTCTTTATTTTTTTGAGCGTATTTCAAGCACAGTTTAGCGAGTTGAGAAAAACGATTTAGGTTTAGGTATTGGGATTTAAAGATTTTGATGGATGGGGAGGAAAGGGCAGGGAATGAGGATGGAAGGGAAGGATGGATGGCAAGGAAGACTTATTATCCTGTATTAAAATATTATGATGTATGTCTTTTTCATGATATCAATTGTGTGGATTTTATACATTCGTTTTACTCCCATGTTATGACTTCTGAAGGCTCTCCACATACATTCTTGAAATGACTTTTTTTTACTACCTACTCATATCTGCATCCACGTCCTTAGCTTCCACAAAAACTGGCTTCACTCACTCAACTTCCTTCGTCTCATCAAACACATTGTCCAGATTTCATCGGGCAATCGGAGTAGATGACGACGCTTACCGGTATACGATTACGCGAATGCGATTTCGATCATCTTACCTAAATTTTTCTTCTTACGCATCATTTTACGCGTATTTGAAATCCTTTCTTGCCACCCCTTCCTGATCCGAGAATCCGAGATTCTTCCTTGAGGATTTTGGGCGGGCGAGGTTGGATTAGTAACCTGCTGGGAGACGACGGGAATTTTGTGATGGGTGAGGGGGTGTATGAGATGATGATCAGGGAAGTTTTCCATTTCGTCTTCTTGTTTTTTGTAGTTGAAGGTGGGTGGCTTTTGAGCGTTTGGTTGGGTTAAGAGTCAGGTATGAGGAAGGAAATGAAGGTTTTGATTTTTTAAAGAGGGGGGGAGAGGAACGTATGGAGTTTTTGTTTAGGTAGGAAATAACTGCATCTTAGAGTTCTATTGTGTAATGGGTTTGAGGGTACGAAATGCGAGATAAGAGTTTGATAGTTTTGTGGGAGAAGATGATGTGTATTGGGGGAGGTCTTTTGATTGGCGGCATTTTATTTTCCCGTCTTGTTTTGATGGAGTGAGGGTGTTGTTTGTTGTGTAGCGTTAGATGTTAGATCTTATTTGGTTTTACTTTTGTAGAATAGGTTTGTCTTTTCTGGCATTGCCTGGCTCAATTTTAGTTGTAGCAGGTTTGTCGATTGCGCGGACTTTCAAGATACTGAGTGAGCCCATGGGAGGAAAATATTTTGGTGACGAGAGTGTGGGGGGAGTGATCAATAGTATGTTTTCTATCTGCCTCGAACCTAAATCATGAAACTTGTTATAGTAGGTCGATAAAATTCCTGCCGATGGCAAGTAAGTCGTACATATTTACAACACTTGCCTTCTAAACTCTCTCCATCTCCTTTCGTATCTTTTGGAATGGATTTGTAGAACTTGGGAGAAGTGAGATTTACTTCAGTTTTTGTTTCGCTCCTTGACAAGTGATATTTTGATTCATTTTTTTGTCAATAAGCTCTTGTTTACTCCATCCGATTTTTGCTGGGAGAACGTAGGTGTGCATTTATTTCTCTTTTTGGAAAGGGGGAAGATAGAGAAGTAATGTACTTCTAGAGGGAAATAAAGTTGATTGGATGATATTTCACAGGATGCAGTGTGAGAATAAACTACTGGCTCTACTTCTCATTAGAGTTCTCTTCGAGATTTTCAGAGGATTCTTTTAGATAGTTGAATTCTAAGGGCGAGAGGATTCTACAGCTTAAATAAAAGTAAAGATTTCGCGCCTCGCACGTGCTCTCGCGATAAGCCAAGATTATACCCTGCAAATTACACGTCTTCCCAACTTTTATATTGTGTGCGAATTCAACCCCACTAAGACAAGTACCCCCGCAACGCAATCGCATCCTCTGGATGCTCCACATCCGCAAAAATGGATAACAACATGATGATGAACTATTTCATGAACGGCTACAGCACTAACGACGCTATCGAGGCATTCACTTCAGGCGAGATGCCAGGTCAGTCAAGGTGTTTTCTTCGATGGTTAGTACTGACTCTTGCGGCTCAATTGTTTGATTGCTAATTATGAGGTTATAGAACCTTCATATCGTTCACGCCGCAAGCCAAAGAATAAGCGTGGACTTGCGCCCAAGAAAACAAAGGTCGAGGATGCAGACACTGGAGAGGATCGCTGGGAGTCTTGCGACACGGATGATGGAGACGATAGCAACGGTACTATATGCCTTTCTTCCAAGGACAACGATGAGGATGGTGACAGGCATGAGGAGTTCAACTCAAAAAACAAACCCGCAGGACACAATAGCAATTCTCGTGAAGAATTCTTGCACGATGGTCTTGATCATGAAACCGAGGATGCCTGGCGTAGTGGTGAATTGAAGAAGGTGTTTGCTGACGTCTTTGGAGACGAGATACCTGGCAAGGCGATTGATTATGACTCTGCAGAGTGCAGTATGTATTATCCCTTTCCATTGCATCCTCAATGGGGAGTCTTTACTAATCTATGTTATCATAGAATCAAAAACCATGAGCGAGAAAGCCGAAATCAGATTGAGAGCATACACCGTGGATCTCGTAGACGTCATGGCGGCACGAGCCTTGAGTCCCTCTTGGAACAAAAAGATGGATCTGGCAGTTACAGCTGGACGCAAGACCGAGTTTCTGCGAGTAGAAAATGCAAAAGCCGCACTGCAAATCATGACACAGAGAGAGATTCAGAAGAGAATTTCCCAATCTGGCAAAGGAGGCGGATGGATGGAAAGACACAGTCCCAGACGAAAAGCTGAAGGTCTGTTCCAAATGCAAGACGACTCGTTACTGCTCGGTCGAATGTCAAAAAGCAGACTGGAAGACACACAAACTCACATGTGGCAATCCTTCAACCAACTCCTCGTCAAACCCGCCCATGTCTCAACCGCAAGCACTGCCCAATACCACCCAAGGATCTTCCAGTTACGACTCTTGCCACAGTATGCTTCAAGGCCCAAAGGAAGAGAAAATCTTTAAGCATCTGATCGACGCATACCGATTCCGTGTTGAAGACGAATATGCAATGACTGGTGACGTTTCCATGGATAGTCTCTATGGTGGTGGCAATCCTATGACCGGTTTCAAAAGGTTTCTTGCCAAAGCTGAGAAGAAATCGGGAGTTCTGTTGTCTTGGTGGGACAAGAAGGCAAGAGCTAGATGTGAGAAGCCCGATCACCTTTGCAATATGCTGTTGAGAAGTCTGATATTGTTGAGGAGTATGGAAATCCGTTGGCTCCCATGTCTTTGAGAGGCCTCGCGCAAAAGATTTATGGTAAAGGTGTTGGATATTAAATCAGGCGTTGATGATTTGCCTCCTTTTGGGTATTAGTCGAATTTGTCAACATCAACATCGAGCCTGTGCAGTTGTACGTGGTAGTGAGCACTACTGTCCAATTTGGTAGCTTGTATGCATCATAGTGCCTTGCCTATTGCGATTTTCTCATCAGTGATGCCAAATCAGCTAACCTGAAGATAGAATTCTTGGCCAGTGCCAAGCAAGGAGTAACTCTCGCGAATTCTATCAACAGTTGTGGAAATTCGTTGAAACAATTTACTGTGGTTAAGCACGGCTCCTGTCATTGATCAAAACATTTCTCCACAGAGACTCTACCACGTGAGAATCAATGTTGGTCATGAAGTCCCCATTGAAGTTATTTTAGAAATGAGGCTGAGAATATGTAGTGGGCCCCTCAACTCTAAAACACACTACGGGTTGTCCGCATGCTTGACCAATGTTGTGGTTGGTTGACCAGCTTAAGCACAGACTGAGCTCCAGGTTTGATCTCCACAAACTCTAATGCAAAAACATCTGAATTGACCTTCCAGAACCTCATCGTGGGGTCATTGAATTATGCTCGGTGGGCACATTTATCGTTTAGCCCTCTTGATTAAATGTCGTTAGTGGGGGTTCATAAATTCTAAACGTCTTTTAAACTTTAATCCAGTGAAGAGTGAACAGCCTCAATTATTCCGGAGTTGTTAATTTTATATGATCGCTCCCCCACGAGCAGGGGGTTTTCACGAATCGGATTGTTGAATCTTCTCGGATAGAAGCTCTTCTTCCATACGAGATCTATTATGATCTGCGTGTTTTTCTTCTTTCCAGGCACTTTGCCATCTTCAACTTGGGGATTTCACCTTAGTAGTCTTTCGGCGGGGCCGGAATAACTCCAATATCATGGAAATCATTGTACAGCCTGTCTTGTGTGTATATTCTTAGCTGAGAGGCAAATAGAACTTCTTAGGTGAGGATGTATATATTCGCTAAAGAATCCGGTGGGAGAACCTTTTTTCATCATCACAATCATCTTCATCTTCTTTCCTCACTCCTCTTCTTCAACCACCTCAGCAAGTCTGACATCAGCTAGTCTGCTATTCCAACTTATTCTCAATCTTTTACTTCAGCAAGCCTGGTATCATCTCTCAGCCAGTCTGAATTCTTTCTCCATTTCTCTATCATAAACCTCCAACACCAGCCTCAAATATGCAACTCTTCAACATTCCAACCGCCGTTCTCCTCCTCTCCTCTGTTCTTTCTACCAATGGCAGTCCCATTCCCAAGTGCCTCGTGGCATGCAATCGAGAGCAAGCCACATACAACACCACCGACTCATTGAACGGACTCCATCTTCACCGGTATGTCTTTCTCTTCCGCTTTCTTACTTCAGTTTCTAACATTGCACCAGATCTGGGCCAGCTCACTTGGTAACACGTGAGGCACGATTCAAAGTCCACACAGTCGGAACACCATGGCCCGTTGCAGCACCAAAGACTAGCACAGTCTCAAAGATCGCCAATGGTATCAAAAAGATATTCTCCAAAGACCTCGAGGCAAAACCTGAGGATGCCGCCACACTTGAAGCCCGCGATCCTCGCTTCAAGGTTCACACTGCTGGCACACCTTGGCCAGTAGCCGCTCCAAAGACCAGCACAGCCAGCAAGATTACCAACGGCATCAAAAAGATATTCTCTAAGGACGTATCTTCTTATGTTGAGTCCCGATCCCCTCGCTTCAAGGTCCACACCATTGGCACACCAGTCGCTGTCGCAGCACCAAAGGTCGGTACCGTCAAGAAGATCGCAAACGGTATCAAGAAGATCTTCTCAAAGGATGTTTCTTCCGCTCTTGAATCCCGCCGCTTCAAGGCTCATACTGTCGGTACCCCATGGCCAGTAGCTGCATCAAAGACTAGCACAGTTTCCAAAATTACCAATGGCATCAAGAAGATCTTTTCCAAGTCTGTTGTCACCGAAGAGTCCTCAGTAGCTGATGAGTCTGCCGTCGAGTCAGACCCCGTTGAAGAATCTGAGGAAGAGGTTGTCGAGGGACAAGATGATTCCGAGGATGAGGAGTCTGTCGCTGAGCAAGAGGATTCTTCTGTTGAGGCTCAGGAGGCAGAAGATGAGGAGGTTGTCAACTGATTTGGCGCAACGACACCTCGATATTCGGTGTCGATTTGATATACGACTCCCGGATGGTCTTGAATTATGACTTTTCTTTGCATTGCTTTTGTATTTAAACTTTTCGAATTTCCTTTTTCTTCTTAGATTTCTTTGGTTTTGGGATAGATTTGGATATAGACATAGACGGACATACACATGTATACATTAGATAAACGGTCAGCTTCATATGCTGAACATTAGAGTTAGACAAATAGAATGCATTCATTGCAAATCAATATCAAAGTTTTCACTTTAAAAGTCCAATCACTAAATATTACTATAACTTCCTTGTTTCTTATGTTATAATTGGTGGGCAATTTTGAAACGAATGGTAGTAAGAACACAACGATTCTAAAACACATCATCACAAGCTCCCTAGTAGGCTGAAAATAGAATCATGTTTACTGGGATGGGCATAATGAGACTTATCAACCAATCTTGCCGTGATCTGCTGAAGTTCTTTGGTACTGTGAAACCTTACTTGAGGGTGCAGAGAGAATATTCTCCGACGTTTCTACGGAATCTGAGGACGTTGGAGATGAAGAGTACTGCTTCGATGTTTATTTTGACTGCAAGTTTCGTATCTGCTCTCAGATCTGTAACTGATTTCATCTTCGTCGAAAATATGGAAATCAAGAAGAGAGAGGGTCAGAAGCTCACAATTCAATTAAACAGGGAAAATTTTGTTCGGTGAGCTCACCAATTATTGTATATTTCACAAATCACTAAGCGAGCAACTCATGTGTAAGCTGCTAGTAACTTGCGAGCAAGCTGTAAACTTACCTGTGAGTAATTTGTAGGTAAATTTGGCGAAGCGACAACGTTAAAAAGTGCTACTGAGTGCAAGAAAAATTGGAGTGGTTTGCAAACAAGACAACGCATTGCAAAGACCCCCAACCTAAATATTCTTCCAAACAAATAAATCTACAAGCACAAACTCCACAACCCACATGCCAAATCCCCATATCCAATATGCCGTATGCCATAACCCACCAGACCCATCCCTCGTTACTACTCATCCCGCCTCGCACCTGCTTCCTCAAGACTGTGTCCAATTTAACTCATATCCCACTTTCCAACCCACCCTCTCCTTATGGCAAATCAGGCTTCCCAGCAATAAGTTGCACACAAGAATTCGTCTCTTCATCCCAAACAAAAGCATGAATCTGCATTCCTCTTCCCTCAATAGCTTTCTTCACCAGTGGCTGTCTTTTTAGCCAGTCTACCTCTGCCAGCACGTAGATGTCTTCGAATCGGTGTTGGAGATCGTGTTCGGGAAGGATGATGTGTTTTTCATTGAGGTCGAGAGTGTTATGGCGATGGAGTTTTGCTACGTCTCTGCGTGGAATTATCAGTGTTGCGCTAGGAAGCAGAGTGGTATGGAACGAGAGAGGTGGGTGAGGTAAAACGTGGTGGAGGGGTGATAGTCGAGGGGGTGGGATACTTACTTGTACCAGGTGTTGGGACCTTTGAGAGACTCGTGTTCTTGTTGTTGAAGCATTGCACAACCATAATGACCGCAGACGACGATATGGTCAACCTATTTTCCAAGGTGTTAGTATCATACAATACCGTTGTTCTACTTTCTACCATGGTGACTCTTCGATGTGACTTTACAGGCGATGAGCCCCTTGAATCAAACCCCCATGTCATGGACTACTTCAATATACTTCATTTGTTTATGTTGAAGTCACAAACAAATGAAACACGAGTACGAATATCAGACAAAGAACTCTGTAAAACATACCTTCAACAACTCGACACTCCACTCAACAGCACTTCTACTACTCAAATCCCCATTACTCAACAAGTGTCCCAAATTCCGATGTACAAACATTTCAGCTCTCCCCACATCCAAGGAATCCGTCTCCACTACAGAGCTATCACTGCACCCAACCCAGAGAATATGGGGTTCGTCATCGCGTGTGGACTTTGGTGAAGAGGGTATGAGATCTCTTGGAACAGGACGGGTGGTATATGGTGTGCGGAGAATGGCGGGGGTATTGAAGGGCATATTCGACGACTGAAATACGGAGAAACGTATAAAGGAAATCGAATCGGTGCTTCTCTCGTTGAAAAGATGGTACGATGTTTAATGTGGAAGGAGTAAAAGGATGTGAAGATTCTATAGGTAGATATGAATAGAATACGTAACAACCCAGTTAAAAAAGAGTATTGACAGCAAATAAAATATAGAAAAACGAAGTAAAAAGTCCAATCAAGAACAGAGAAAGACACCCTCCTGAAATAAAAATCCCAAAAATGGAAAGCAAGGCTAACAACCTTATTACCGTACCCCCTCCACATGCTCATCCACCTTCCCCATTCCCACGCGAAAATCCTGTCGTGTTACCATCTAGATCCCAACCAAAAGACTACGATTGGTTCGATTAGAGGAAGGAAAACTTTCATGACGGAAAAACAGGTGATTCCTCAAAAAGTCACACCACAACCCATAAAAAAAGACCCTCGCTTGAGGGGTTCCAGGGGTGTCACTTGGGCTTTTGGAGGGCTTTACAACGTCTCCCCGACTTTTGCCGCCTTTGGCTGGGGGCTGTTAGGCACCACTGCCAGCGATGATCTGGGGCGGAGACGGTTAGCCGAGGCAATTCTCTGTGATACATCACTGTGATAAATGCCTCGTGATGTTTGAGATGGAAAGATCCATGGGATGTGGAATAGTTTAGGATTGGTTTGAATGGTTGAATGTGGCAGAAGAGAGAATTTGGTTCTGGACTGGGATGAAGTTTTAGCCTCCATACCCCTGTGCAATTCCATGAACCGGGATGTGAATGGCACGATCTAGATGCGATTTAGCGGGGTGATGCATCGCCCAGGATGTATTACAACGACTATGATAGTCTTGTCTTCTATATTTTCTTTACTCTATACAAGTACTTAAAAGTATTACTCCATAAGTCTTATCTTCGTAAAAATTTCCCTTCAAAATTCTAATTTTCAGAGAGCTTCCAAAAAAATCATTAGATAGATAGACCTTGATGAGCTTAAATGCAAAGAAGATATACAAGGTTACAGCTTTCTCATTCCAAAACTTTCAAAATGATGTTACTAAATTTAGTCTCTTAGACTATGCTAAGAAATATGTTAACGGGAAGCTCCCTCGAGGGGAAAGAAACTCGGCTATTGTACTGTGTACACATACCCTATCTTTCTTATTGCTAAAGTACTTGTAAGCCCCAGAGCTTTACTAAGATTCTTCGAGAGTACTTAGAACAAATATAGAATTCAAATTTGGCATTTCTCTAAACCTTCCCAAACAATTCTTCTTGCTTTTTCTTTGGTATGGAAAAGTTATAAAGTCAACGACTATTTGTATGTTACCTACAAAGAGCACCAAAAAATCTTGTAGAAAAGTCTTGATATTGACAGGTCACCTACGAACAACAGCGAAGTGCACTAGAGTTCTTTTTGAACACTGGTCATTTATGGCTTACCTAAAATAAAATAAATAAAAACACAGTTATTCATCTCACTAAGGGACCTAGCATTCACCACGGAAAAATAAATGACAAGAATTGAACACCTCCCCAAAGCGAATTCCTACGACATCTTGCAAGCTGTCGTTATTCGGCGAGGATAAAACAACCAAGTATATGCTGCTTTGATTGTTTTTAAATAAGTGAAGAAGGAAAGTAGTTCAAGACTACTGTTGATACTGTTGAATCTGGAGGTGCAGCTTTCCACACAGCCAACCTCGGCACGGTCCAACTAACCAATCAGACCCCTCAATCCCAACCCATTTCCCCAAACCTTGCGATGCGACAATCTCCACCAAGCCTTCAATCCTCCAAGTAATTCAAGATGGCATTCCAAACACTACCACCACCTCGTCAATCCGCACCCAGAAGTATTCGCAGATTTCCCATCTACGAAGCTTTTATTTCGGCACATACTCGAGCACCCTGAAACGAATTTGGAGCAGAACCGCAGCGATGTTTTACGGAATTTTTAGCCGCCCCGCGGTGCATTTTGATACGGAGAAGGATATTCCTGATTTGAGTGGGAAGGCGATTGCTATTACTGGTGGTAAGCTTCATATCTAGCTCTTACATCTCTAAATGCTGGCCAACTTTAGCTCAATGGTTCTCTGTTGCGCTTCACAACATTCAACCCCTCAGCCTCGCTATCCTTACTGCCCACCCCCTCCCCCACCTCTTCTTTTTCAATTCGAACCCTCACTGACTTCACTACCTCCAGGAAATGCAGGTCTAGGCCTCGAAACCGTCCTCCGACTCGCCCCCCATAACCCCTCCCACATTTATATCCTCTCCCGTAACGCCTCAACAACTTCCACCAGCATCGCCCAAATCCAAGCCCAGGTCCCTCACTGCTGTCCCCTAACTCACATTCCCCTCGATCTCTCCGACCTTTCCTCCGTCTCTTCCTGCGCCGATGCTCTCAAGAAATACACAAGCAGATTAGATATACTCTTCTTAAACGCGGGGATAATGATGATTCCCCCAGCGTTGACGAAACAGGGCTATGAAGTACAATTTGGCACCAATCACCTGGGTCACTTTTTGTTAAGTGAGCTACTCATTGGTATACTAGGCAAGACGGCAGAAGAAAATGGGGGAGATGCGAGGGTTGTAGTTGTTTCTAGCATCGGCATGCAATTCTCCCCCCTAACCGGGATTCCCTATTCATCACTAAAATCGACGGGCTCCTCATTTACCCTCACCTCCCTCTACCGTTACGGAGTCTCAAAACTTGCCAATGCCTTATTTGCAAAGGAGTTCAACACCCGCTACCATTCCCGTGGTATAACATGTGTATCTGTCCACCCCGGGGTGATAGCTACGGGATTATGGAGTGAAACTTTCAGTTTTGCGCAGGACTGGGGAGTGTTGGGGGAATGGATGAAAGCCTTGGGACGGTGTATACCACTTGTGGGCTTTGAGAGTGTGGAGACGGGGGTGAGGAATCAGCTTTGGGCTGCGGTGGGGAGGAAGGGCGATAAGAGGGGGGAGGTGAGGGGTGGGGAATTTTATACGCCTGTTGGTGTTGCGGGGCAAGGGACTTGGGCTAGCGCTGATGAGGGAAAGGCGAGGGAACTGTGGGAGTGGAGTAAGAGGGAGGTTGGGGGTTATTTGAAGGATTGAGGATTTTGAACGAGGGGGAGCGAGATGTGGTTGGCGTGTGAATAATGTATGTGATACCCGTTGTATCTATAGAGCAGATTTGTTTGTATAACTGTATAAGATCTCAATTTTGGCATCGTTGTTCCAGTTACTGCGTAATCTTAGGGGGGGGGGGGGGAGTCAGTAGTCTAAGATTTGAAGAGTCTCGAGTTTAAATCCCAACTAGACCACAGCATTAAACATCAAATATAAAAACACGAATTATCAATCGAAGTGCCCTCTCTCAACAGACCTCTGTCAACCGTACCTTTCTATCGAATTCCAAAACAAAGGAGATTCCTAGATCTCAACCCCACAAGACTAAGATCTCGATCTCGGAAAGTAAAGCATTCGAAATCAAATTTTATCTGCAAAAAAGCACCCTCGTACTCACCCATCTGCAAACATTCTTACTACTAACATTTTACCACCCATCCGAACCCATAGCCATCCACGAAAGCAAGCAAGCCAGAGGAATTCCATCCCCAAGTACTCACTCTCACAACTTGTAACCCACGAAAGGGCTTGTTAGGAGTGAAAACATCCCTAGCCACCCATCGAAGTCGAAGAAAGAGCATACTGAAAAACAAAAAACAAAACAATGGCAAAACAGGATCATATATCAAACTACTAAAACACACTTCTATCTCTCACAAATCAACAGCTCACTCGCCTGAGAAAAAGGATGTGTGAAGAGAAAAAAAGTGTTGGTAGGTAGGCACCTGGTAAAATTTCGCTATGGAGGATTTCCAAAAAAAAAAAATGGGAAAAAAAGGAAAATGTACCTAAAAAAGAAAGAGAGATCACTCACCCCCTTAATTACACCCCCTTAGTTAAGCGAACCCTACAAACAATTTGGGGATGGGGCGATGAGACTATGATGTAGATGACTTGTGAAAGTAAGTATTGAATTTACTAACTTTTAGTTCCATTCAGTAAAGTAAGTATTAAATGTCCTTCTATCAAAGTAAAAGTAAGTATCAGAAATACTTGTTTTAGTTTTACTATACTGAGTATCAGATATACTTACTTCCACACAGTCCTCCCCTCTCCAAGTTAACCCAAGAAATTCCAGTCTCTCTCTCTCTCTTTCTCTCAAAACAACTCCACCCCACCCCACTCCTCCACCCCGAAGCAGATCCAAAAAATCAACACCTGCGTTAATGCAGCCCACACATCCCAAAGCACCTCTCACAACACTACAAACTGGGTCTTAACCCCTACCTCCTTTTAGTATTGAAGAAAACTAACCACCCCCATCGCCCCATCTAAACAAAAATTCACTTACATCCCATCGTAAAAAACAAATATCAAGTTCAAATACAACATCACTAGAACAAACAAAACCGCTTCCCAGCAAGTAAGACCCCACGTGAAAGAGGGGCAGGTAAACACGTAAGCTGTAGCCAAGGAGGAAGGAGAGCACTTCACCTCATCACCAACCACCCCCTAGTTAAGCGAACTCCACGACCGCTGAACAACTGGGCATACAAGACAGGATAGTACGAGTACTTGAAATAAAAGAATCCCACATCAAGATCGTTATTCTACTAGGACAATTCCAGTCGGAACAAGTTCAAGCCATATTTGGGACATTCAAACTTTACTCATCCCGGATCAACAAGCGACAAACCATCACATCAAATCACATCACAAAAAATTCCAACGACTGAATTTATATGCTTCTGTATTGTGCAAGAAAAAAACTCTGATCTCCTTTAACCAGCAACACCATGCCCATGCCATCATATCATATCAATCATCACCTCCAATTCCCAAGTCATTACCACCCATGTAAAACCTATCTCTCCTCTGTCTTTGAATCTCCCACCTGTGCCCCCTTGAACCACATGAAACCAACGCCCCTATTTCACCCATCCACGGTCATCTTGAAATGACATGCAATAATATCCCACATCCACTCAGCACTCCACCCTACTTCTTGCAAACGTAGCAGAAGAGAAAAATAAAGAAACGAAAATCTGAAAGACGTTGATGTGGTGTGATTTGTAACGTTGGTAAAATCTGAATTGATTTTTTCATCGTCGTATTTGAGTTGAATGTATCTTGTGCTGTTTGTTCGCTGAAATATGTAAAGAGAAACCAGCTACATCGCACATCCTATCAAGAGAGAGATAGGGAAAAAATGCAGCGCTGTCCTCCGAAAAAGTGTGAATGAAAACGCTAAAAAGACGAGAGAAGAGAATCAAGGGGGTATCACGAAATTGACGAAATAATAAGTCAACCTCATGCCTTGGTTCCCACACCGTCCTTGCGCTCAGAACCTTTCCTATCGGCGCTAGTCTCCTGACTAAACTTTTTCCATAACAAGGCGATATCTTCCTTGTTATCGTTCTTCTCCGTGATGAGATTCTTCAACCATTTGTTCTCGGTTTCGAGTTGGTTGATGCGACCCTCTAACGCGGACACCTTGTCGTTCATGTCCTTTGCGGACTTTTCGAGTGCTTGCTCACGTTGCTTCTTCTTGACTCGGAAGCGGGCGGACGCAGCGGTGTTGCGACGACGTTTGTCCTCCTCGGCCGCGAGGCGAGAAGCTTCTTCGAAATCGGGTGCTGAAGGAGAGGTGTGTGAGATGGAGTCAGCCTTTCGCTTGGATCCTGGGGTGAGTGTGGCTAAGGAGGAAGCTGGGGATTCAACAGTTGTTGATGATGATGGGTAGATGGGTTGGTTTGTATCGATGGGTGGAGGGATGGCAGTGTTCTCGGAGTAAGGGGCAGCGAATGCATTGAAATCCGGGAAAGAGAAGTCTCCTGCCATGGTATACAGGTTAGCATAGCTGTTTTTTTGCGAAAGAAGTTTTGGAGGAGAGCAGTCTTTGACGGTTATACACAGAGCAGGACTTCTCGATGCCTCTGCCCTCGTAACCACAACAGGCAGGTATCGCATTCCCATTGATTCGGTGAGTCGAGGTTGATTGTCCTCAGCTCACGACACGTGACATCACGCAATCGTCAGGGATGATTAAGCCATACCGAGAAAATGAGGAGAAGGAGGGCGATATGCAGCAGCCTGTAATGATATGCAAGAATATGCAGCGTGTGGTGCACGTGAACCGCCAATGAGAGGAGATGGTGGAGGGGAGGAGTAATATGAGCAACGATACATCCGAAAGGATAAAGTGTCTATTGATACACCAATCCATTGCGAATTGAATGCTGGATATGACACCTTGTGCCTGACAGCGAGGGGAAAGAGGAGAGAAGAGCAAAGGCGGTGACTTGAGAAATCCATAGAACTCTTACCTTGCATACCAAAATCCATTGCCTTCATGTCGGTAGCCTCTGGAGCAGCAGCCGAGCCTGGACCCTCCACGCCAAAGTTTGTAGCTTGTAGATCGGCATCCTGTCCTAAGTCGAAGTCAAAGAATTGGGTGTTCGTGAACATAGCCAGCTCATCGTCGAGGTTGAAGTTGTCCTGAGCGCTTTGAAGGTCTTGGGCGGATGGGATCGCATTGAGGTTCGCAATGTACTCGGAGACATTCGGACCCCTCCTGCCATTGTAAGCCATGGTGGGCAGTTTTCGCGACGAGTCGCTGCTTAATTCGAGGGTGTTTGTAGTCGTGGATTATGGGTGCGATGCAAGATGCGATATGGGATCGAGGTCGAGGAGGATTGTCGAAGTCGAAGTGGAGTTGTCGTTGGAGGTTGGAGTCGTGGGCGTGATGGTGGGAATATTGCGGGCAAAAGCCTTTGTCGTCTTTTTGGGGCAAGCGAGAAAAGCGCCGTGTTCTGGAAGCTGACCCTGTCGTCGAAAGGCTTTGAGTGCCACCAATAACCTTATTCTCTCATTCTACCCTGTATTCACTCCCGCAACTCGGATATCAGATCGTGGTGTTTGTCGTAGTTGTTGGAAGCAAGATGAAAAAGAGGAGACACGCCAGTGGGGGAAATGGAGAGGAAAAGAAAAGACGTCGTCCCAGTTCGAGGATTGCCCCACTATCGGATGACTAAATCTCTGAAAGGTTCGCGCTTCGGAGTCGTGGGAGCACCAAAAATGGGCTGGCAAGGCTGTTCGTGGACGTGGGATGCTGGGGAAAACTCGGTGGGACTGGTGGATGGATGAACACAATTTACTGCATTAGGGGTCAACCAGTCTACCTAAGGTAATATGCGGAATAACTTCAAGAAGAGATTGCATTGATTATTTACTGAACGCAAGAAGAGGTCCAGCCTACGGAGTTGGCACATTTGCAGTGTCAAAACTGGTGACAGCATCGTCCGAAAAAAAGTCATGACTTCCATCTCCTCGGCCACATTTTGTAATCCGCTCACGAATCGCCCGCGAATCGCCCGCTTGCCACCCCACCTTGCCCGCAATCGGAGCCACCGACGCACCACGGCTTTGTTTCGGCTTTCGGGAGAAAGGGCTCGATTCCCAGGCACGCCAAGAATTAGTCTCCACAATTGAGAAATATAATTGGTCGAATCTAGTGGGGGTAAATCACGTGAATATGCTTGGCGTTCTATACTCTCCTGCAAGTCGCGTCAACTCAGAATACACGCGCCGGGTATCACAAGCCTCATCAACAATGCGACAGTCTATCTTCCCTAATACATGCGCCTACAACTCTTGAGCTTCAATTAGCTTGATATTGCTTCACATTGTACACAATCATGTCTTCTCTTTCAGTGCCAACAACGTCAGCCCTTCCCTCTACCCAACGAATCCCTTCCGAGCACCCCGCAGTCGCCAAAACACTAGGCAGATTATCACGACCGTCACTACTATCCCTGGCACTCGATTGGCTGGATGAGAGAAATCAGAAAGTTACAGCTCCATTCATAGTAGAGGAAGAAACAGAAGACGACGCACAAGACCTCTACCCACCCGCCTCATCACTCGAAGCATTGCGGGAAATATACACAGAACTACAATCAACAAAAGGAAGCAAAAGAGACATAGTCGATCGAATAGTAGAAGGAGACTGGCGAGATGGAATCACATTATACCAACTAGCAATGGCAGACATGCAATACCTCTACGACCACCCCACATCCCAAAAATGGACCGCCCTAAAAGTCATCCGCCTAAAAAACGACACCCCAAATCCAAATTCAAAATCTCACTCCATACCACGCTTCCACCCCGCAACATTCCTCCGAAATCTCCAAAACGAAATCCTCCCCGATGTTAAAGCACATTACAACCTCGACCGCCATAAATCCCTTCCCCTCCTCATCCTCCGCGTTTTCATCGTCGAAAGTCCATATAATACCTCCCTAGCCCTTTCACAAAAACAAACATTTGATTCGAGTAAAACCTTCTATATTGCCTTTCCGGATGATTCCCCGTTTGTCTATGTTTCCCTAACCACCACCTCTCAACCACCGGACCAACCAGTATCTAAAGCGGATAACAAGAGTTTACGACGATTAACATTGGAAGGTATACCAAAAGCCTTTTCCAAACCGCGAGAAAGATACAAACTCGAATCCACATCCCTCTCCGCTCGCAGTCTTGCAACACTAGTCGACAGAAAAGGAGGAGGACGAACGAATTCCGCGGGCGGAGGATGGAGTATATATACGAAGGAGAAGAAGGACGGGTCCGATAACCCTTTGAGTTTCCAGTTACCGACACCTACGTCGGAGCCCTCGCCATCCGATAAAGAGAATGATGGCGAGAAACTGCCTATACGTGGTTTAAAGCGAAGTATCAGAGAAGATGAACGGATGGTAAAACGCAGAAAAGCACTGGCGCGGGTCCGCTTCGCCGATACAGCGAAAAAAGACGACGAGAAGGGGATCGAGATACTCGTCGTCCGTATTCTCGACCCTTTTCCTACGCACAGTCTTGAGGATAACGAATATCCCCTCGCAGACGAATTAGGAGACGAGGAACCCGTCAAGAAAAAAGGACGGAAAAGTGGTGTACAGTTAGAACTCGAAAATCAAGCCGACGAAGAGGAAGTCGATGGCGCGGAAGATGAATTCCGACCACAAATCGATTTTGAATTCAACGGCGAACATATTTTTGCTGGCATCAGGGAGTTAGTGGAATTAGGTATTATTGATGGGGAGAGGATGCCTGGGTGGATGACGGGCGAGGAGGGTGTCTCGATGGGGCGAGTGAGAAATGGGAGGATTGTTGGGAATAGGGGGAGTGGGTTGTGATTCCAACCCACAATCTTCATGATGTGGATAGGATTCTGTTGTAGTTGTGAGATTAAAGTGCGAAAGTGTCTTATTTAGGGGCATTGGGCATGTTTGGAGTCCTTGGTAAATTGATGGTGTGTTCTATGATGGAGATACCCCTTTTGATTTTTCCGGTCTTTTGATTTCTGGACTTCTGTTTTTAGAGTTTGGGAAAGATGATGATAGTTAATGAGAAATATGTTTTTTGAAATGTCCAAGATTAGGTCGGGGAAAACCAAGACAATATGTTCCTTGAGGAGAGGGGGTGGGGGTTATTGCGGATTTATTTGGTTGGCGGGAATGTTTTGTTTGGCTTGCTGGCTTACTTCTGGCTCATTCGTGGCTCACTACCGGCTTACTCGCAAGGTATTTTTGGCCCCCGATAATTTGGTGGCTTATTCGTCAATTACTAGCTTACTCGTCAATTACTAGCTTACTCGTCAATTACTAGCTTACTCGTCAATCAAATTTGGCCCCCAAACTTCTGTTTGCTTGCTTGGTATTTGATAGCTCAAGCGGATTGTTTTAGTAGCTTACTGGGTTACAATGGCTTACCCGCAAATTTTTGGTTGGCTTACTTGGTTCTCGATAGGTTACTTGATTCTTGATAGCTTACTTGGTTCTTGGTGGCTTACAAGGAAGTTTGAGTTACACGAAAACTTGGGTGATGGAGCATTGTTTCGGTGTTCGAAGAATAAGGTTATGTCAACTGTTTGGAAAAATTAGATTAAATGGATTAATTTTCGAACACTCGTCTGAAGTACGTCTGTTTGGTTTGGTCGTGTGAACTAGGGGCTAAAATCATTTCTAGTGAACGATAATCAGGTGCAAAATGTTGTTGGAAAAAGTTCCTGTGATGGTGTTGACTAGAAGAAGATGGTGGGGTAAAGGCTTCTATGTCTTGTCTAATACAATGTCTACATTCCCATCCTCGAGACATCTCACCTATGCACCTCTAATCTCTACCTCGTTAGTTTCAGACTCGTCTTCCCGGCCTGTCTCGCTCTCCTATTCTTTTCAAATCACTTCATTATTCCAACTCTTAGTAACTTCATCCCTCAACCACCTCCCCCAGCCCAAACATCTTAACACTATTCCCCCAAGCAGCCTCACAAACCTCCCTCAAACTAACCCCTTTAACACCAGCAACAACCCACGCTACCTTCCCAATGGCACAACTCTCATTCCTACCTTTAACCAGTTTCCCCTCACTCCATTTCTCCTTCTTAACCCACTCCTTAGCCCACGGGTCTTCCCAGCCCTCTGCGGCCTTCAAATACCCAGCAGAAGCATGACTAGCTCTACATTCACACCAAGGCCCATCAGTCTCCAACATCAGATATTCCAATGGAATTTCCTTCACCACATCGAGATTTTCCTGTGTTTTCAGAGAACAACCGTTTACACCTATACTCCAGCCCAAAGAGACTAGTTCTTGCATTTCTGCGAGGGTACCCGTGAATGAGTGGACTACCCCGCGTTTTGGGAGGGAGGGGGTGTATTCTGAGAGTATTTTTATGAAGTCTTCGTGTGCGGCGCGGGAGTGGAGGAAGAGTGGGAGGCTCAGGGTTGAGGCGAGGGCTAGTTGGGACGAGAAGGATAGGCGTTGGGTGGGAGCGTCGCAGTGGGTGAGTCGATCGTAGTCGAGGCCTAGTTCGCCGTATGATACGACTGTGTGGAGGGGTGCGGATTCGTAGAGGGATTTTAGTTCGGCTATGATTGGGGAGGAGGCCTCGGGGGAGACGAAGGAGGAGGAGGAACAAGGATGGATTCCGAGGGTTGTGTAGATTGTTCCGGCTGGAGGTTGCTGTTGTTAGTTTTTAGTTCTTGATTTTTGGTGTTGAGGGAGAGGGGGCGCATACGATATTCCTTTGCCAATTCAAATGCCTTTTTACTCTCTGATATATCGGAGCCGGTGACGAGGAGTTTTGTACAGCCTACTAATTGGGCGCGACTGACGACTGCAGAGATATCGGAGGGGTGTCTTTGTGTTCCATGGTAGAGACCTGTGTATACGGGATCGGTGAGGTTGATCCCTATCTACTGTGATTTTGTGAGGTTAGTTCTCTATCTCTGTAAAATTCGGAAATTCTGGGGCAATCATATATATTCTTCGAGGGCGTTGGGGAGAAGCAACAATTCGGTTTTCTCCTAAACGTTCTCGTGTAATGCGTATAATTGTCGTAGATGTTTCGCACATTTTTGGAGTACTGAGAAGAAAGAATTTTTCTCTTACATCTACATATCTTGGTTTATACCTCTCGGATGCCTTTTGCGCCTTCGATGAGGCAGGGGGATTGGTGGCCATGGCGAATCTGCGAACTGTATGGGTGATTCGAAAATGGATGGAGGTCTTGATTATAGCTCGAGAAGCTTGGCAAAGGGATGTGGGTTGAAAAAGACGATTCATGAAGATTGATGGTGTTGGTGATTCAAATCCAGAGGAGAGGTAGAGGTAAGAAAAGGGCCTGGCTCGCCTGGATGACGTTGTGACCCCTGTTTCATTCAATTCAGTCTTGGGCCCGACCGAGATCCACAGCCCATTTCTTGGGAACTTGGTGAGTGGACAAAGATTTCATTAACTAACTACGAGTGTTCTAGCTACTGATTTAAAAAAAGAATCGAGTGTGCCGTCTCTTCCGTATGGGCACGATAGGCAAGTATTTTCTCTTATCAACATTCCTCGCTAAATGCAGATTTCAATAACCTCTCTCCTCGACTACGTCTGAATAGCTTCAACGATGGCCATTGTTATTCAATTCTCTTCTCTGTACGTTCAGCTGTGTTCTTAATCTTCTGCTGAACTTTTCCTTATTGTTATGCTGCGACTGCTAGTCTATGTTGTCTGCTAGTTTGAACGGATGGATTCAGCCCGAGGAGGTGGAGGGGAAGAGCTGGACCATGGTGGCATAAAGTTTGGAGTCGAAGACGAAGTAGGGGAAACAGGACAATTACAGAATGATAAAGGCAGAAGAGAATCAACATCGAGGCCGGGAAATCACAAAATGGAATACCAAGAGGGAGAAAAGGGAAAACAGGCGACATCAACCGCCCACGATATCACGCAAACGATCAAAATGTCGGCGACAAGCGTCGGGGGAGAAGCCCCCTTGGAAGCTCAGGAAATAAGAAAGGAGACACCGGAAAACACAACTTCGACGAGAAAAGAGATAGACAACATCGAGATCCTCCCAATTTCAGCAGAATCGCGATCAACCACCACCAAGACCCTCGTAGCGACACCAACAATCGAACCAAAATCCCCCTTTAACCTCACCACGGGTTCCGAAATCACCACTACCACCCCAGATACACAAGACAAGTCCAACTCCCAATCGTGGACTGCCAAATCCTCAACCTTCGTCCTTTCCAAAAACAAGAAGAAATGGCTCACAACAAACGAAAACACCCTAAAAAACAGTCTCCTTGTGGGCGTAGGCTTCCTCGAGTTAGCAAACGCAGGAGACTTTGCAGCCAACGTCTGGAATCAAATCCCCGTCCCAACATTTGCCGCCGTCCTCATGGGATTAGGCGGTACGTTCGCATTATGGATTTCCATCTTTGCATTTACGGATATCCTGCTCGCGCGGAAAAACTACATACTTTTAAAGAAGGAGCGGGCACTTTTAAAAGCGAGAGAAGAAAGTCAGGAGAGGAATACATACCTAGCTGTGAACTTCCGAGAATTGGGGACGGAGATTATCGATCGAATAGGCATGGATGCATTTATGGGTTTCGGAGCTGTGATGGTGGGTGTTGGTACATTACTTGCTATTGGGGGAGCGAATCCCAAAGTCTATCACGCCTCCAACTTACTCTCTGGGTACATCGGAAACTCGCCCGTCGCGCTGTTCGGTCTATTCAATGCTTTCTGGTCTTTATTCATCATCACAAGGGCAGAGCACCACCGACGTTATGCTCGAAAATCTCTTAATTCCGTGCATGAAAAGGATATTTTGGGATTACTGAGTCAGAGAACTAGAAGGGTTCAATCTCATGCTGCGATTATGGGGGTTGTTGGGATTGTTGGTGGTGGTGCTAGTTTAGTTACCTCGGAACATTGGGAGGGATATCCCATTTTGATTCCTTGTATTATTCTTTCGGCTTATTGTAATTGGGTTTGGAGGACGAGAGTTGGGTATTCTCGTCCTCTTAACGATTTTTCTTCTTCTCCTATTGAGAATATGACGGAAGAAGCCTTGATTGAGGAGGTGGGGACTAATTCTGGGTTTTTGGAGACTTGTCGACGGTCTGGGAAGAATAAGGTTACCTTGTTCGACAGTCTTGTTGAGGAGTCGGATTCTATGGTTTCTATCTTGGAATTTTTAGTCAGGCATGGGCTTTTTACCTCTTTCTGTTTGAGGATATTAAAAGATGAGACTCTGACGAAAAGTGTTTTTGGAAATGGGTTTGAAGAAAAGAACGAGATTGAGATTTCTCCAGAAATTTTCCTGGTTTCGAAGGGGAAAGCATGTTTTCTTGCTTTAAAAGATGTTGCAGAGAAGGTCGTGAAAGAGGAGATTGAGGGGAGGTCGAGACATAGGGAAAGGTTTTTATTAGAGACTTTGGGGTGTTATTTGGTGGAAGTGAAGAGGAGGAGGAAGTGTGAGAAGAAGGGAAGAGGTGATGTGGAGATGGAGGAGAAATGAAGGACAAAATACTGGTCTCTCTTGCTTTCCAGATTTTACATGATCAACCAACTTATAGATACCCATGCGACATAATACTAATACTACAAGCCACCGGACAGACTATTTTCCCGGGATTCTTGTGTAACCTCGGAGGCTGCCAATAAAAGCGGCAGAATAAATTATTCTAAACGATCAGAACAATGATATTATATAACTTGGTATCAGACTTTGCTTCGAAAAATCAAAACCCTCCGTTGTGAATTTCTTTGTGTATACTTCTACTTATTAGTCTAGAGCAATTAAATTATCAAGCCAATAAAACAAGTCCAGATTGAAGTAGTTACTGCCGCTTTTATTGTTTACCAGATGGCATCCCCGCTATTTTTAGCTCTTCACATCTCGATATGCCACTCAACTTTACGACATAAAGGCGGTACTCAGTCCTGCGCCGAATAACATTTGATATATGGATCAGTCTCGGGATGTAGGTCCCTCCGGGCGGGTAAGACTGAGAGACAAAATTAGACACCCCTTTCGGAGCCGGGATTCATCTTCGACATCAAGACGCAGAGACAGTCAGTAAGTTTGCTCTCTCCTACGATTCGTCTATAGGTCCTGGATATCGTGATTGCACAGGGCTTTTCTCTTGAAACGCTGATAAAAGGTTGAAGAGTTACAGTGAGACTAAAGGGACAGAGCTTACTAGAAAGGCACACACAGAAAATTATCGTCATTGCTAGGTTACACTTAACTGATTTTTGTAGTCAGGAAAATGCATCCGCCACCCCGGAACCTTCGTGGTCTACTTTGCCGGCAGCTTCTCCTACTGCTATGTTGGCGGCTCTAAGACCTCCTGGCTTGGTCTCCGCGCATAAAGATTCTCAAGACAGTCCCCTGGGGCACCCAACGTCTCCTGCCGCGCCATTGAATAGCGATGAGATAGGTCAATTTAACCTACCTCCTAATCCAACATTGATAGAGAATGTACCTTCACCAGCTACGGGTTTAGAACCAGCAAAGTTGGACAATATTGCAGGGGCTCTAATTTTCGAAAAAGTTCTCAAAGATTTCCAGAAAAACAAACCGGAACAATACGCTGAGTTTGAGAAGAAGTGGTCTGAGATCACGGAACCAAAAATTAGAGGCCTTTTCGAACGAAAGTTACCAGACCCAAAAAACGCCTCTCAACTATCTGAAGGTGTGCAAAGAATGAAGCGATAGTTGCCATCGATTGCTAGCATTAAAGGGTTTGTGATGCCAATAGCTGCTCATGATCCGTATAGAGTCGCTCCTATTGTTTGCGCATTGACGTTTGCTATCTTGGAGGTTTATTACTGCTGTTCTTGAAGTATCTGTAGGCCTTGACTAACTTGAGCAGCTAACTTTGAATATCCCGGATCCGGATTACCAGAACAAGACTCTAGCCGCCTACTTTGAGGGCATCAATGCCATCAATGAATGGGTATCGTTCGAAAGGTTCTATACACGTAAGTATTCTCTTGCAATACAAGGTGACCTTTCTTTATTAAAAAACAGGCTCCCTGAACTCTATATACAAGCCCTCAACCTTGTCTCAGACGTCCAAGTAGCTTTTGATCCAGACACGAGCGCGTCGAACTAGGACCGCACCAAGGTAAGACGTTAGTGTCCACAAGTAGCATCAAGAAATTACACTTACTAATTTATTGGCACCAGTGCATAAGCTAACAAACGAGGCTGGTTCCTGGGAGCTTCAAGTGGCTGCTCTCAAAATATCCCGAGGAAACCTCTCTTGCCGATTGAAGGAAATCGAGAATAAGGTTCTGACTGATGACAACATCACTAAAATACTCGGTTGGATCAAGAAAGAAGGCGATCCAGAGCAGGGGCTAAAAGATGGATCAGTGGATCCTACGGCACAGGCAAGACTACCACAATGTGCGACCATCCCAGTAGTGCACGATACACACTAACTGTAATATAGGTATCATGCACTCTCCATGTTAGAATTGTTTACACAGAATCAGATCCTAGGTGCTCTCCGAATTGTACCATACTTTTGCACTGCTAAGAATGGCCACTCGACGAGACCGAACTTTGAGACCATCGTTCGAGCGATAGCGAGGAGATTGTTATGGAAGGCAGACTTCTCTGTTTCTGAGCCAGCCGAAGAGCTTCACAGTAAAGATACGCGAGGTTTGCAGGAGGAAATAACTACTACACGCTGGAAGGAGCTACTGAAAGATGTTATCCGCGACACCCCCAGTGAGATTTCTCAATCACCTCATATTGCTATTCTTGTCGATGCTCGTTGATGAGTGCTCCAATATCGAGGATACAGGAAAGTTCCTTGAATATATGAAAGATATTTTAACCGAATTTCCTCGCGTCTACTTCCTGTGCTTTTCACGCCAACATGTCGACGTCAAGTCAGACTTCGAGGACGAAATACATTAATAGGGTCAATGTCACGCCTGCAGCAACAAACGACGAAATCGCCCAATTCACTAATAAAGAAATTGAGTTTAGGAAGCCTAAGCTGCAAAAAAAAGGAAACGTTTCGATTTTTTGTGTATCCATGAACCATGGCCTGACGAACTTGGGCGAAGGCTAACTCTACATTTCTAACAGTTGAAAATCAGCACAAATCACTCCTCGATAATATGATACGTGTAATGACTAAACGCGCCAGGGGAATGTAGGTCTCCTTTGGCAATGAAATTTAGCTACGCTGACGACGCAAGGTTTATCTGGGTTCAAATATGGCTGAACATTATGCTCCCATTAAACAGCAAACAAAAGACTGTGACACAAATAGCTAATGCTGAAGCCTTGTTGGAAGAGTTAAGGACTTCGGAGGAGGAGGCGAGCAAGCAACTTCAAGCTGCGTATACACGACTTTGGGAATTCAATGAACATCGTGGACTAAAGGAACATCGACACAACCTGTTCCGCCTTGTACTTTGTTCATTCAAACCCCTGTCGCCAATAGCGCTCACGGATGCTTTACCTATTCGATTTGATGACAACAGTTCCTATGGTGAAAGTCTGAAAATGGAAGACATCCAGCCCCTTTACTCTAACTTTCTCATCGAAGACAGCAGTGGCCGCCTCGGCTTTGCTCACGATTCCGCAAGAGACTTTGTTTCCAGGATAACCGCTGAGAAGGTCTTGGAGAATGATGACACCTGGGTATTTTCTGATAAAAGAACCATCGGTATGTGGCCGATTTATTTATCCAGGTTATGAAGCTGCCAGTCCATCCAGTCTGGGGACAAGCAAATCTAGACCCTTCATCCTAGGACACTTTACTCACTCTACCAGTAAGTTTATCATATTCTATATTCTGCTTTCAAGGCTCGGGCAAATAGAAACTATACACTTTCAGAGGCTTTTATTTATTATAGTGACCAGTTTTGGGCGGCAGAGAACGAGCTTTACTTGGTACATTAAACTAATTTAGACAGTCTAGAAGGCCTAGAAAGTCAAGGCCCATTCCTGGTCATAGTTTATATGACGTACTTGATGATTGGCATCGCCGAGAACAAAATTCCAGTCGTCTGCACTATCTGGTGGTCTGGGGTCTGCAGCATTGTGGCCTTGCTTCTATGGAGAAATCGATCTTCGATGAAGTCTGGACCAACGTACTTGATCAAATAATCCTGCCTTCCAGTTTGACCTTCCTCTGCTCCATTGCCTTTTCTGCGCATCCAACTAAAATTTTGGGAAGAAACAACATGCTAGCTTTGAGCCGAATCCACGAGGGCATTTTTAAATTTCCATGTTCACATATGCTAGCTTGGTTGAACATCATATGTGCAGACGACTTCTCAGCAGTGGTCCCACCCCAGCTCCAACTTTGATAAAAACCCCGCTTTATATTCCGCGTTAGACTGTTTTGACGAGATCACGTTCTGTGATCTTTTTGGAGTTGGTCGACCTCATAACATTAATATGCCAGATGAAAACAACACTACATTTTGCCGTCATGCGTGGTAGACATGGACTCGTCAAAGATTTGGTGGAACTGTATGATGCTGAACTCAACATTCTGGATGCCGAAAATTATTC
Source organism: Hymenoscyphus fructigenus (assembly GCA_001414455.1). Lineage (NCBI taxonomy): Eukaryota > Fungi > Ascomycota > Leotiomycetes > Helotiales > Helotiaceae > Hymenoscyphus > Hymenoscyphus fructigenus. The sequence continues at coordinate 104,852 of LKUV01000033.1, read as the reverse complement.
CCGTTTATTTTACGTGTTTTATTTATCTGAAGATTATTTATTCGATTATTTGGTGTCGAAAGGAGCACGAGACCAATTTTCTGGGAAGGGCAGGAGTGATTTTAATGTTTCATTTGTTTCTCCAATTCAAAAAGACTTAGCACTACTGCGCAGAGATTTTAACGATCTTCTTGAAAGAATGAAGTCTCCGACAGAGGGTGGGAGTGCGAACTTTGCCAAGTGCTTACACAAATGAAGATATGCACCACCAAAAATTTATCTAAGCATAAGTTCAAATAAGCCAATACCCTCAAAGATGGTTTCACAGTCTACATCCAGATCTCTTATGCAACCCATTCCAGCCCCTAACAATAAAACAGTTAAGTCATCGAATTCCATCCACTCCATGCTTTACACTTCCATTTATGTCACTTGCAAAGAGCTCAAGAGCTCAAGCCCAAAACCCAGTGACCCAAATTTATTGCATACGCCAATCACCAAAACACAAAAATGTTCCCCCGTGAAATAATTCACCTTCAAACTAAGCTCAACAATAGCTGCTTGAGAGACGAAAGAAATTCCTGTTGGAATATCAGTTAGAAAAATGGAATTGAAAGTTAATGGGCGACGGACAATTCAATTTTCGAACTTTGGTTTCTTTATTTAGGTCTTCTTTATCCGCAAAGTAAGGAAGTTGAAATTTGTCATAATCGATTGAATTATAATTGTCGGCATCACCAGGTTGTGATAATTATCGTATATCGTACGTCTGTAAAGAGGTTTTATTGATTCATTGTTGTTCTTGTTCTTAAAGAGGAGAAGTCGATGATGCCCGGAAGCAAACATCTATAGATACGGACAAATCACGTGTACTATGCAACCAGCCCAATCAGGGTTGTAGCAACACTGGGCCTACTTTAAAGTGAGGGCAAACCAGTAATGCCAGGAGCTTCAATTACATAGCTCTGTACCCAAAAACACACTAAATAACATGTCCCAACATACTAAGCCATTTCTAAATGCTGTGAGCCAAAAACTAAGTGCCAAAACCAAGAAAACCAGAAATGTCCATTTTCATAGCTTACCACCTAAATCAGTACTACGTACAATACCCTAGGATGCTGAGCTGTTTTCAGGTGCTAAGATTCTGGCGGTGTTTTGAGAAACGTAAGTCGTAAACAAACGTTTGTAAAATAAGGAGGAATAATTCTAAGGTTTTCTGAGAATATTCGTTTCTCTGGGAGTATTTTGAGAATTGAATAAAAGTTGTAAATTGTAAAAGAAGATTTGTAAATAAAAGAGTTTTGTAAGGGATAATCACTGAAGATTAGGGAAAGTGATTGTAAAATAAGAGGCTATTCATAATGACTTCTGGGCGTGTTTTCGAGCGTGTTTTAAGGTCTGCGAAGATAAAGCTTTTGATAATAGTAGATCAGGTGCTTTCTAGGCGTCGTACAAGGCTATTCGTGATCTGCCTTCGTCTGTTGTATCTCTCCAGAACTAGTACCCTTCCAAGGGCTCTCTGTTCCAAGTCTAGATTCTGCGGCTGAAGTGGCTTGAGCGAATAACACTTCCTATAGGCATAAGTCGTTGTATCTCAGTATTAGACTAATCTCCCCTGCCGACTCTCTTATCTAAAGAGTTAAAGAGAGAGGCAGATAAGCTTGCTTTCTTCTTATCCATCTCAAACCAGACTCCTCCTTGGCGGAGAGTTTTACGCAGCTTTGTACAGAGTGATCTTTTGACTTGTCTGAAATGTTGCTCGGTCTAATTATGAAAGTCATTAGAAAAAGTAGCTTATAACATCTCGTCATCGAGGTTGCTACCACTGTCTTTCTTTCCCTCCGCGTATGCCTTAATATACTTAGTAACAAACTTATCAAGTTTGTCCTTGTTGTCTAGCGAAGGTGGATTATCCTAAACCATAATGTTGCGGAGTATAAAGGCAGGGTTACAAATACAGGGTAACCTAAGGAGGCTATTTGCATAGCAATTCTAGACATGTCTCGAGGGGTGTTGTTTTCAGTAGAAGTAGGGTGTTCGAGAAGGAGGATTTGTAAGGTCTGCGAATGCGAGAAGTAAGGAGGTAGGAAATAAGGCTTCAGCAGCGGGATCTGCGAGTTAGCAATGAGGTAACGATAGAACTACTCTGGCTGTCTGCAAGGAAGAGAATGTACTACCCAACGGAGTCGCTGATACTATACAATAGTCTGTTGTCTGACAAGAGGCTCTTTCAAAGAGAGAAGTTGTTTATGGGGAAGGGTAGAAGGACTCAAACAGCGGGATCTGCGAGTTGGCGATAAGGTAACGATAGAACTACTCTAGCTGTCTACAAGGAAGAGAATGTACTGCCCAACAGAGTCGCTGATACTATACAATAGTCTGTTGTCTGACAAGAGGCTCTTTCGAAGAGAGAAGTTGGCTTGAAATAGCTCAATAAAGAGATCAAGACTTTGAGGGTATATTGAGAGGGTCGGTTCGATAAGGAGGAGGCTCTTGTACAAGGCTCTGCGGATGCGGGGTAATCTGAGGCTATTTGTAGAGGCAAACCATATATCGAGTAAGTGCTAGGTCTGCGAATGCGAGAGGAGGAAGGAGGCCCTTTCAAAGAGAGGCAGTATTGTCGTTGTTGTGAGTTCGCGAATGTAGGGTAAAATGAGGCTATTCGTGTTTGTTTGCTTGAAATGGCTCAATGGAGAGATCAAGACTTTGAGGGGTTTGCGTGTGTAGAGCCCGGCTAAGGTTGCTCTAGTTATCTCCACAAGGATCTCAATCGGCGAAGGAGGATGTGGTAGTAAAGCTGTACACTAAAGTACGTCCTAATCGGGGAAGAGGACCTTTACTCTGCAAGTTTAACCTAGCTGATCTGATCTGCGAGCGTGTATAGAAGTGAGTGTGATGCTCACTGATCAGTGTCAGTATCACCAGGTTGTGATAATTATTGTATATCGTACGTCTGTAAAGAGGTTTTATTGATTTATTGTTGTTCTTGTTCTTAAAGAGGAAAAGTCGATGATGCCCGGAAGCAAACATCTATAGATATAGACAAATCACGTGTACTATGCAACTAGCCTAATTAGGGTTGTAGCAACAATAATATTGCTCTAAATAGTGAGTGGCTTAATAAATTAATGTAGCCTAAGTAGACTTAAGCAGTGGCAAGCTTCATCACTCAAGAATTTATGCCCCCAGTCTTCCTTCTGCTAGCCTTGTATACGGATCGATCTTAGAAAATCATTCGCAAAACTCGGTAAACTCACAACTCAGTAACCCTGAATCATCATTGAATAACTACTTCCTAAACCTATTAGAAACCTTGGTATCATATATGAAATAGAATATTACCCCAAGCCATCTAACTTTAACCCTAACCGGGAAAAGAACCGAAATAAACTGATACATACTCATAACAAAACATCAGACGACAACCACACACAAACCACTGACGAATTATCTAATCCCCGATTACTTAGCTTCCATTCCCACCAATCCTTCTCAATCACTAACCTCTCAACCCTCCATAAAAACAAAAGAAACACATTTTAGTAACTAACCCTCTTCTCCCAAATCGGAACATTCTCCAACCTAACCTCCTCCTCATCCCCACCCTCACCTCTGCTCCCTCCCAACCCATCCCAAACGACCTTTCCTTTTTCATCAAACCTCGCAAACTCATCCGTACAGTGGACCACATCCCTTGTCTCCCGCACCTCACGCTCACTAATTCCCATCTCGTCCCGCACAATCCACAACACAGGGGCAGGACTGGTAACCGCAGGATTGAAATAAGCCAATTCCTTTTCTTCTTGTTCGTAATAAGGAGGTGCCCAATCCGGAAGCAATTTCTGAACCTGGGTGTGGGATTTGAAGTTCTTCGGGTCAAAGAATCTATTGAAGAGTGCTGCTTTCTTTACTGCAAAGGTATTTGGTTTTTGTGGGGTTTCTTGGGGTCCAGTGGGAGGAGATTGGCATTTCGCTGCGTCATATGATTTGTGATCCGTGGTTACGAAGAGCTCTCTTTGGTCGGTGCCCGAGGTGCTTTCAGGTAGGTATTGGATGAGTGGTTTAAAGGCCATGTGCATTGTGGTGTGATAGATTATTGTTCCGACGAGGAAGATGGCCATTAGAACAATAGGTCCGGGAGCGGTGTTAATAGCGAAGAGTCCAATGAGACAGATTTCCGCCAGGTAAACACCCACCATTAGTTGCTGCATTGCTTTGGCATAAGCGAGTCCCTTAGTATCGATGTTGTTTGTGAGAACGAAGAGACTGTTGTATCGCATGGTGAGGTAAACGAGCGCAAAGCCGATAGCGGCAAATCCGAGGATTAGAGGGGCAATGATGGAATATGTGATGGCAATAATACCCAAGTTTCCAAGTTTAGGATACAGAGAACCCCAACCCAGACCAGAGAGTTGGATGTAGCGATTGAACATCTTTCGGGGTGTTGAGTCGAGAAAACGTGCCACCACGATGAACATGAGTAAAGCAGCTATGTTCAGCAGGTTGGCAGCTGCGACTCCCAAACCCTGAACGATGATGTATGAAATGAAGAAATTAGATGCTTTTGGTAAGTTTTCCGCCAACACTACAACAAATTAGCATATATCTTTCTCATTAACTTAAGAATCAGGAGCGATGAGTAAGGCCGAAACCTGCCCCCGACCACTAAAATAGGACTTCAACGAGGGAACAAAAGGAAAGGTTGCATACAAGTGGTTGCGCTGCCAGGTTGGTTTATGACTTGGGAAACAACTGATGCTGCACCAGAGGAGAAGGTAGTGATGAGGAAGACTTGAACGACCTGGAAAGCCATATACCAAGTTTGGGTTTTCAATTCCACAGCGGAAAGTGTTACTTCCCCACTTAACTTTGACATAACTAGGAACGGCGTTAGTAGAATCGCGATCGAGTGATTGATTGAACCTACATCTGCAGACAATCGGTACAAGGGCCATCAAAACAGTAAGCATCAAGGATGGAAGAAGACCTGTGACTACACCAAGGATCACTTGAGGAATCTTCTCAATGAAAGCCAGGAAAGGGACTTTATCAACTAAGTAGTTGATGTTGGAGATGGCTCCAACAACCGCAACGGGGATAGACCAGAAAATAATCATCGCAGTAAGGAAAGCAGTAGTAGCAAGCTTCCTCGTAGCTCGTTCCTTCTTCTTGATCCTCAAATTCTTCCAGACAATATCACTGGGTGCAGCTGAAATTGCCCTTGGATTCATATTCGGGGATTTCCTGGGTGTCATTTGTCTAAAAGCAGCCTCAGCAGCTTGTTGACTATCAAACTCGATGAACAGTGCCGGTACAAGTTTGGCGTTCGATACTTGATGCGCGTTCTGTTGTTTTTCGACCTCGGGAATGATCCTTCGGAGTTCCAATCGAGCCCAATCTATTGTATCGACTTTGTGTCCCATGCATGGAATTTTCCCTAATCGATGCGTTGGACGGTCCTTTTGTTTCTGATATCTTGATCCAGGAGAGGCGAGTTCAGCGTCATTTGCGGGGCCGTCCTTTCGCTTATCTCCTTTCTTCTCCCATTTAAGTCTTCTCTTGTTCGCAATCTTGCATAGTTTAATCTCTGCGTTCTCCAACTTGATAGCATCTTTGTCTCGTTCCCCGACCAAATCCTCCAGATCCTTGCAATCGGTGGAGATCCAGACTCGGTGTAGGGAAGTTCCGAAGAATTCCTGTAGCTTTTCTTTGCTCATATACTCGTCAGGGACATCGGTGAAAAGAACCGTTCGGGAAGATATCTTTGCAGCATTGAAAGGAGCGAGAAGATACGCGTGGCGAAGATTGATAAAGTAGAATGTTTCTCTTGTGACAACATACATCACAAACTGCTCGTGTTAGCAGTTGATAGAGGACTTGAAATGCGCAAAGATACTTACTGAGAAGAAGATCCAGCCTAGAAAGACATGCGCGTAGTATCGATTCTTCCCCTCTTTTCCAATATTGGAAAAGGAAATAGCATCAAATTGTGTCTGCCCACCGCCACCTGTCGCATTCACAGGAAATAATATCGGGAATGTAAGACAAGCCCCAACAAAGCATATAACAGCCAACATTTTGAGGAACCTCAGGTAAAGGTAACCATCAAGTGATTGATGATTGAGGACATATTCGTCTGGGATATTCCGAAAGCTCTTCAGCCAACCAAACTTCCCTTGGGGCAACTGCGTTGATTTCTCACTACATCACTGGTTAATACTGTTCACAAGCGACAGGAGAGAAGACGTTCAGAGAGCCGGGCTATTTTCTAATGGTTTGGAACAATTGCATTCATTTTTTGAAAGCCTTTGGAAGAATCCTGGATTCGGAGCTGAAATCCTTCTAAAGGTTTCTGAAGGATGAACCCAGAACATATTGAGCAGTAGAGAGATGGGGGGGTGTACGTAGCGTCAAGATCGGGATTCATACTTGTCGTGCAGTGTTTCTAAGAAAGTTCGTGGCCGATAGACTCGTTGGAAACGATTTCGGAAAAGGAAGAAGAGGCCGACGAATATTCCTGATGTTATACCAACGGGGATCAACGTCGAAAGAAATCCGGAAACTGAGTTTGAGGCTCCAGTAGCTGTGCCGGAGCCAGCAGTTTTGGATGTAGACTATTGTGAGTGCCAGTTAGCCACCCTTCAGATTCGTTCAATGCATAGAAAACCTACCATTTTTGCTCAGCAGAAGACTCAATAAATTTCCCATCCCACCAAATGCTGTATCGTGAAAAACGAAAAAAGGACAATCGAACGGTATCCAAAAAGTCGAGGTGTCCAAGGTGCAAACGGAACTACAACCAAAACATGGGAAGGATCAACAGCTCTATCAACCCAAAGACCCAGCCTAACCATGTACGTAGTACAAGAAAAGCTGGGGCAAGGGCCACCAGGGCCTCCGAGATAATAAAAAGCAAGTACTTTCGACTCGTCATCCCGCTGTGGCTTGCCGTATGATGCACATTGCCCAGGTAGTGGCGCAAACTCAACTAGTCTCTCTCTCTGTGGAACTCCGAACTCGATGCAAGAAGGCAAGACCTTCCCTGTCTTTCCCCGAGTATCAAGCCACATCCATAAATGTCTCGCCCTCATCAGTGATTTTTCAATAGCAAGATTCTATCAAATCGAGGACTTCTGGAGGGATCGAATTAGAATCGCGATGTTCTGTGCGGCTGGACGGTATTTCCCACCACTCGATCATCGAGATTGCCTTCTTCCTCACGAGTCATCGTGAGTTTCGATTCCAGCACACGTCCGCAGACATAAAGTTTCGACTAGGCCATAGCTCCTTCCCACAAATAGTACAAATAACGGATCCCCCAAGAACCGCGAAGGGCCTAGGCTCAGCTGGGAAGGAGCGACATGACTGACTATTGATTCTTGCGCAGCTCAACACCAAAAACAAATGACATGGGAAAAGCACATGAAAGAGAAGTGAACCTAACAACATGGCCTTCGAGTAACTTTCCATGCTTCTCCTAGAAGTGAGAACTTTCTGGTGCAAAAGCACTCAACGGCACTTGCTGCCTATTTTGAACTGTTTTTATTTCCTCAGAGTTTCTACTCTATAGTACACTAAAAGTACCCTACCTATTTCTACTTTTACAAGAGATATATACCTATCTATCAATCAATCAAACAGACTCTGACAAAGGGCCATACCCCCTAGCAAATCCCCAGCCATAACATCAATGCCTCCCGTATCCCGATCCTCAATCCCGAAGCCCACAAACATCACATCATCAAGATACCCATGATATTTCTGACTCTGCTGCTTCCATGAAATGCTCGTTGTGAAAAGCATTTCTGTTTGATTCCACGACGCGTGAAGCTCCTGTGGGAGAACATCTGGCTTTCGGCCCTTTCCTGGGCCACCTCGGCCATGGAACCATATGGGTTTCTGTGAAATACCGTGTATTTCAAATGGTGCTGTTTGTTTGAAGAGCATGACGAAAGGATCGTAAACTCCGTGCCAGCTGAAGAAAGTTTTGTGGTGAAATATGGTCATGATGAAAGTGTTGGTATCGTCCGGCTTGCAAGTAGGATCTGCCCGTACACAGAGGGTGATTTTCAATGAATTCGTGGCCTGGTGGATATCTTCCAAATGCTCACTGGCTCTAGGAGCTTTTGGCATGAATTCATTGATACACTTTTCGTCTTTGGAAGCGGCCAAGGGCGCCAGATCCTTCCCCGTTGTCCCATCGAACTCCAACTTTGCGAATGCACGTTTTGGTGCGATATCCATGTGGACGTACATTGTATCGTTCGAATCCCAGAATACGAACCAGTTCTTTTCGATGACTCCGAATGGCGCAGGTCTCATGACCTCCGTCGCCTCTCTGAAACGTATTTCTTCGTTCATCATGGATAATTCCATGCCCCAATCGACCAAGATCCTAAAATCCAACATCCATTGCCCAAAACATGTATATTTCGAAATCGAGCCGTACAAGGCATACGGCCTCTCAGGTCCGTAGAAAATCCTCGCATCGTGTGGCCCAATACTCAAGCCAAAGAAAACGGGTACTTTGTCTGGGTCTGCACAATTTTCCTTGGGTCCAGTGGTAGCCGCGATGGGTAAGATGGATGTTGGACCATCGCATACTAATTTCCCCTTTTTGAATACAACATTGCAAACTATTTCCGTGAAAAAGTAGGAGTTAGGAACGGCGCGCTGGTTGTGTAATTGTGCAACAGCAATCCAAGTCTCATTGTAGATTGGATGTGGGATGAGGTTGGGGTTGATTCCCAATTGTTCCCCAAAATCGATGCGGAAGTACTTTTTGTCTGCTGTAGAGACGGAGAACACCTCATGGTGCGTCACGGTAGGGTCCCAGTCCGACGATAAACTCTCTTCTAGTGGGGGTTTCGAAGGAAAGGGTTTCGAGGGAGGTGATTTCGAGGGAGGGTCCGAAGAATGGGAAGGCTCGAAATCGAGTTTGCCGTCCTCATTCCCTATGGGCGAAGGTGTCGTGGAGTGTGGGGTTCCATCAGAGGGGTGATATGGGTCCGTCACAGCGGTTGTGGTATCTGAGTAGTGCACATCGTAGAATCTATATGTAATAGTGACGAAGGCGAAAAGAATGATTGCGATGGCAATTACTGGGCGCATTGTGAATGCTTTATGAGGCTACATAAACCTCAGTTGAAGGTGTTTTGTCAAAGGTTAGGGACGCGATCGCGGGCGATCGCGACCAGATTCCAAAATCTGGTTATGCACGAGTCGGGGATGACCTCCAAGGATCATCTTGATTCGATCCGAGTCCATGTGAAGTGCGTGCTGCAATGCTACCGTTTCATTTCAAGGAGTGAGAACCAATCAGGGTAGAAAGACGGCCCAACCGCAACACCAAAGCAAAAAGTAGGTAAATGCGGACTCGCGATGAACAATAAAAGCGGCAGTTGAATTATCTAGTTGTTCTAAAGCATTGACCTAGCTACACGGAGATATCTAAGACAATCACAGATAATTGTAAGGTTGGGATAACTGTCGAAATTAGTTACTGTGGAAGAACGAGAGTTCAGACGCCACTTTTATTGTCCCTTGCAAGGCGGGGGGCGTGGTTTCCTATTTGGTATTCAATTGACCAGTGACGGGTGTGATAAAATTCATGGGGGCGGGCTGAGATCCAACCCTTCCACCATCAATTTAAAAGAATCATTTCTACGGAAAGTTAGCAAGAAGCCGGGAAAGGGGGCTCAGCACATTTGCAATACCTGGAATAGCTTCCTCCAACATCAAGATCAAGCCTTCCTCGAAGACAATCATCAAAATCCACATCGATAGCGAGCAAACCATCTTCATCATCCCAAAGTGGACCTCGCAACACCTCCCCCAGTGGCGATATTATGCAAGAGCCTCCTCTCGAAATATATTCCGATTCAGCAGGCTTGGTTTTCGCCTTTTCTTCTGTAGTGGTGCCAGGGAAAATGATTTCATGCCCATCTTCTGTGATGGTTGATGTCCTCCTTAATTTAGCAACGGTTGGCCTTTCGTCGGGCAAGACAATTTCGTTGCCATCTTCTGTAATTGTTGATTTTCTTCGCAATTTTGATGCGACTGGTCTTTCCTCAAGCAAAACGGTTTCATTACCTTCTTCATCCGTAATTGTCGACTTCCTTCTAAGGTGTGGGACGGAATTTCCATTTGTCCCCCTTTTTCCATTCGTGTGTTCGCCATGAGCCTGCTGCTCATTTGTGGTGATCCATTCCGGAATGTTGGATCTCGTCATACATTGGTTTGCGCTTAAAACAACACATCGACCCTCCAAAGAAACTGTCTGCATCAGGGGCAGCCACGTAGGTCTGGCGTCCGCTGTTGGTGCCAGGTATAGATTGACATTTTGAGAGTACAATGCTTGACGTAGCAAGGGCATGTAATTCTCCCAGCATATGGCGGCTGCGAGAGTCAACTTAATGCCTTTAATCGTAGTTGTAATCGCTCGAAGGGAGGATGGCTGGCCTTGACCCCAAATCAGCCTTTCGCTACCTGTCTAGATGGAAGTTAGCATATATTTTAAAACTGATTTGGCTATTGTCCCTATTGAATGATTGTCCAGGTAGTGGTTGAATCTTTCACAGCAATATAGAACACCTACCGGCATAACCTTCCTCCTCTTTCCAATAACCCCAAGCTTGGGACAAACATACACGACTCCGCAATATAAAGTCCCTCCACACCTCTCCACCAGTCCGGTAACAAGAAATACTCCAGTCTCCCTCGCAATCCTCTCCAGCTCCTCTCTCGTTCCATCACCACGTATGCCACCTTTGGGGGTTTCCAAGCTCTTCTCAACCCATTGATTTCCAGCCCCTTCCGGGGTATCCCCTAAATCCACAGCATCTTTGAAATAGTGTAGGAATTGTTCGCGACCCTCAGGTCTTCGCGCGCCGACTGCTGCGCCAAAAGTGGCAGTTCGTGGGTAACCTCCGAGATAGGCCTCTGGGAAAAGGATGAGGTCGATCCCTTGTGATTGGGCTTTCTTCGTGGTCTGTTCTAAAGCTGCGATGGTTTCAGCGGTGGTATGGAGGGTGTACGATTGAGCGACTGCGAGACGAAGTTTCTGCGACATTTTGGAAAATAATTATCAATCGTTCAAAGAAAGTAAATTCTTGTAAATGGACATCATGATTCGTATGATCGTATGAAGCTGGGATGGAGCTTTTGTACTTGGCCAGCTTGGTGCGGGGCATTGTCAACAGTGGAGTGAGTCTTCCCGCAGTAAAGATAGGGACTGTACTCACCCCCACCACTCCAGGCTTCCAGTCAAAATTCAAAGCCCGTCCGTCCCTGCTACCTACCCACCCGAGATATTTCCTTCAAGTTCTCCTTCAAGTTCAAATTCCGATTGAGTACATCATCAATTTTCTTCTGTCATTGTGTACCTTCTTTACATTGAGTAGTCAGCGACTCTTTCAAGTCCAGACCCGATTCAACCCTCAGAGGTTAGGAGAATCGAGGGTGTTTCAATTTTGTCCCCCATCCGTTTTAGACACCATAGAAGAGGGTACGAACCTAATTTCTTCTCCCCTTTTAAACCTCCGTTGTTGGACGATCGTGGCAACAAAATGACCCCGCACCATAAGTATGGTTGGTGGGCACCTTACTGAATGGACATCAACCGGTGCGTTAGACTACCAAAGTTTGGTTCCAATGTCTTTTGCAAAGATTCCCTACCTCTCACTCCACCTAGCACAAGAACTTAAGCTTGTAGTTCTTTTTGCGTATACATACTCTCCTTCTATGCCTATCAGCTTTTTCCCCGCGAGAAAGCTTAAAGCTACACGTTACATGCCACTGAAAAGTCTGCCATATTTGTAAGTGCTTTTTAATAAGGCTTATATTATGACACTGTTTTATATTGACGAATTCTGGAGTATTTCCGGTTCCCACCCAATCAAATCACAAGTTGATATTGGTCAATCATGTACTATGTTTAAATTCCCACGTTACACAGACCGGGTGTTTAGGCACGGATGCCCATGGTGCTTAATTCCGCTCTGTTTTTCTTCCACCTCGATTCCCATGACCATCTCTTGACATAAAATCGAGGCACGACGAATTTGCCTATGAACAAATTCGCTCAGGCTAGAATTGAGGGGGGCATAGCCAGAATGGCTTGGCTATACAATTTTGGACACTTTGGAGAATATGCTTCCACGGAAAGATATTGAGCCCTTAAAAGATGGCGAATAGTCCGTGACTCGAATTATAAGAGTTTCAGGTATTTTTCATTGATAATTTCAGATTTCTATGGTAGCTTTCGGCAATTTTATATTTTGAAATCATAAATATGAAGCTCGGCATTTTTACTCTTACAAGCTGCTTCGTCGCAGGCACGTTGGGACACGGTGGAGTGTACACTTATGAAATCGATGGCGAAAAATACGATGGGTACGTACTAAAATCCTCTTCATTTACAATGCCCATTCCATGACCTCTCTTGCTATCATCAAAACGCCAGCTAATAGACCCAGAAACCCAATCAGAATTCCTGCATTGGTAGCAAACATGTCGAGAAATTCCATCCAGCGACGATGGTGGTACTACCCAAACTATGACATGACATCTCCAAACACCACCTGTGGCTACGATGGTGGAGCTGCTTATTCGGATTTTAAAGCTACTCTACATGCTCCGGTCGAAGCAGGGAAAACTATCACGGCTTATTACGATACTGCGGATTTCGACCCGAATTACCAGAGGGGTTTGGAATATGAGGTTTGTTCTTCAGAGACTTTCAATATTTACAACGCGAAATGGAGATTGACATACTGATAGAACTAGGTTCCTGTTTGGCCCCATACCGATGGACCTCTACAAAATTATATGGCTAGATGTCCGGGGGATTCTTGCGTGGGATGGGAACCGACTGGAGATGTTTGGTTTAAGGTTAATGAGTATGGATTGGAAGATGGTCTGGTTGCTGAAAACTGTTCGTCAACTTCTCCCCTCATCCTCTCTCGCATTGCAAATTAACTTACTGAGCTCCCCGACCAGTCACCGCAAAATGGCAAACAGACCCTAGCACAAATACAAACTATACCTATTACGATAACGGTAATTCCTCGTTTTACTTATCCCCCCTCTCCTCCTCTTTCCACGGAACTGACATCCCCTCTCCCAAGTATGGCAACAATACCGTCGCATCTTCGGTCGCCGCCATCAATACGGCTACCAAAACGGAAATCAAACCGGTATCCCAACAACCATTCCCTCCTCTCTGCTTCCCGGAAAATATCTCCTCCGAACTGAAGTTCTCTACTTCTATCCCGCGGACAAAGCTGCTAATCCACCTCTGCCTGCCGGATATCAGTTGTATCATAATTGTGCGCAACTGGAGGTTAGTGGGAAAGGAGATAAGTTACCAGAGAAGGAAAGTTTGGTTGCGTTTCCGGGGGCTTATAAGCCAGGCGATGAGGCATTTTTGTGGTACAATGAGAGGTATCCTGAACCTTATAAGTTTCCTGGACCTAAGGTGTGGACGGGGGAGTAAGGAGAAGTCGTTGCTGGTAAAGAACAACACATTCGATGAGACGATTTGTACTCCTCATCCGAGCGAGAAGGAGGAGGCTTGTTCGATGACTGGGATGATATTAGGGGTCTCATAATCAAAACGAATCAATTACTCACAACTGTATCTACCTCAAAACACCCCGAAAGTGGTGAAACAGTCTTTAGTTCCCGAATGATTTATTATTTGACACGGCTTATTCACTTTAACTCTCCAGTTTATTGATTTACACTCTAACTTAAGAATACTCAACAAACTACATTCTCTCAAACTACCTAGAAAATGAAAATACTCGAAAAAAGTTCCAAAATTATATATCTACTTAAAAAATGTCTTGGGATCCATTATTTCAAATCATATATAGTAATTAGTTTGACCAAAAGATGTTATAGTGATCCTACTAACGTAAATACTGTCTCAGGTATAAATTGCTATATCTCAAACCAGTGTATTAAATGAGTAGAGTAGAGTAGAGTAGTAGGTACTACTCTACTCTACTCACCTCGAATAGCGCGGTCCGATTCGGTCCGATCGGGTCGGAGCTTCGGAGTGGCGTCGGGGTGGCGCTCCCAGGGCCTAAGCAAGGCTCCTTTCCACTCTATTTACTACGTAACTTCTTTAATTATAGGTTAAATAACTTAGCTATTAAATATATACTAAATTATATTATATATATATAATTATTAAAATATATAATAATTAGCTTTATAAGCTTTATAAATGCTTAGAAACTACTAGATTTCTAATATAATTCTAGAATATTTTAATTAATAATCTATAAAAAACACTAGAAGGTAACTGTAATATATATAGGCCTTGTAGTTATATAACTGTTCGACTAATCTAAAGAAGCCTTTATCTGCTATTATAAATCAATTAGGAATTAATTAATTCTAGTAGACAGAGTTAATAGAGTTTATAATATTAGAGTTTAAAAGCTTCTATAAAGCAAGGCTTCTTCTACACCTCTAAGAAGAAGTAGAGATTAGTTCTATACTAAATCTAATACTTGTTTACTCTTATATAAGATTTAATTTAACTTATTACCTACTATCTACCTTATAAGCTAATCTCTCTATACTTAATAGAGAGGTAGTATAATAAGTAAAAATGCCTCTAAGATTTAGAAGACTAGCTGAAAAAAACATTACTTAGACTTCTTCTAAATAAGTTATTTCTAATAATAGAGAAAGGCTCTCTAACTCTATTAGCAGACTCTTATAGAACTCTTATAGAGGCCTTTTAGCTAAACCTCTAGCTAACAACTATATAATCGAACTAGACTTAAGTAACACTAAACTCAACGCTACTTAGGCTCGAGAAAACCTTCTTTGTACTAAGGTTAATAATCTTCGAAGACAGCAAGAGAAGGTTAACAAAATTAAGTAATACATGTCACGAATCACGTGTCAGCACGTGACCAGTGAAGACTAGGCGGCGCTCTAACAGGTTAAATACATCTACAAGACTTATAGCTAGAAGAGATTAGTTAGACTAGCTAAAACAATCCAAGGATTTCTATGTTATAGTTGTTATATAATATAGTTATATAACTGTTAGAGCTTACAGGAGCTTACTTTAGAGCTTAAGGATCTTGGGCTTCTTCTAGGCTCTATGAGAATGAAGGTTCTATATATAACTAACATATCTACTATTAGATAGAAGCTTTATACTTAACTTAGTTTAGTATTTAATATATCTTGTTTTAACATCTTAAGTTTAAGTAACGAGTTTACTTTTAAGTAAACACTCTAGTAACTCTTACTTTCTACTATAACTAAACTAACAAAGACTTAGTTATATTTATTAGACCTGTGAGTTTACATTTATTATACTTTAAGTATCTACTTAGAAGTAAACTACTATAATGTTAGCTATATCTTCTACTCTAAAGGTAGCGCTAAAAGTAGCTGTTACTCTAGCTGTTGTAATAGTACTAACTGTTACTACTCTCTAAGAGGAAGTAAAACTACTAATCCTGAAACTATTTAATAGTTTACTAGAGAAACTCACGAAGTTCCTTATAAAAGCTTCTTTCTACTTAAACTTTTATATAGTGTAATTTACAAGCGAAACTAACTAAGTTATATAGCTTACTACCTGTCTCAAAGGAGCAGCCTATAACTAGATAAAACTATACCTCGAAGACTTCTAGAAGAACAAGACACCTAGAGAAAGGTGTTAATAATTATATCTAAAGTTACTAAGAAACTGTTCTAGAACGTAAAGAGATTCAAAGAAGAGCTTAATTAAGTATTTACAGATGTTGATTTTAAAAAGAAATCTGTCTAAGTATTATATAATCTCTGACAGAAGAACTCTATAGCTAAGTATACTTTATACTTCTAGTAGTATATAGTGTAACTAAACTAGAATAACAAAGCTCTCTAGAAACAATTCTATAGAGAATTAAAGGACAACGTTAAGAATAAATTAACAAGAGACAACCTACTAACCTTACTTAACAAATTAATTAACAACTTAATTAAGATCAACAACTAGAACTATAAACAAAGGCTTAAAAGAAAAGGAAGTTATAGACACTAAGTAAATTATAGAGGAAAGAACTATAGAGATTCTATAGAACTAGACACTACAAATAGAACCTAGCTAAAGAAAAGAACAGACAAGTAGAGTAAACTTTCCTAAGAAGAAAGAAACTACTAACATAAGTAGAATTTATGTTACTTATATAGCAAAACCAGTTACAGAGCAAGCGAATATAGCTCGAAGAAGTAACCTAGTCAGAGAAAGTAAGTTAATACTACTAGCTACAAGGAAGTAGTAGTACTTAAAAGCAGGCTGCTTACAGAGGAGGAGCTAGCTAAATACATTAGTATATAAATTAAAGAAACTAAATCAATAGACAAATTAGATAATCTAATTCTAGAGGAATACTATAGTATATATTTAGACTCTATAGAAATCCTTCTACTTTAATAACTTATAGTACTAGTCTAAGAATCTACTAGTATAGATGTTAGAGATACCTAGATATTAATATATAGTAAGGAACAAGAGTATAGATAGAAGGATCTACAAACTCTAAACAAACCTTTTAGACTATATAATTATGTTTAGGTACACGTCTAAGGTTTAATACAAAATATATTATCTAATAGTCAGGAGAAGACCTAATTAGTTTAACAAGTATTAGTATAATCCTACGAACAACTTTTGTAGAAAGAACGTACTTTAACCTAGCTAAAACAATTATTCTTATAGAGTACTTGTTAGAATTGTCTAGCTTATTAGAGACAGGTAACTAGAAAGCAGTAAGCGAGGACCTAGAAGTAGAAGAAATATAGATATTTATTAGCACCTATATAGATGAAAACTATTAAGTATAAATCAATGAAATCAAGTCTAACTTCTAGAGCCTATATATATTACAAGAGAACAAGCTAGTACTTCTAGACAAATATAAAGTAGTATTTACTAAGAACTGTTGAATTACCTTTTAAAATCTCTGCTTAGAAAAAGAGACATTAGAACTTATATATAGATAGTGTTCTAAGAGTAATATTTACTATCGAGATTCTAAAGGTTCTAGGTCTTAATAACCTAAGAAAGGAGAACAATAGATAGTAATCTAGCTAGTTAATAGAACTAGCACATAGAAGCTAGAATAACCTCTCAGAATCACAGGATTTAAACTAAGGTTTTTAGTAACACTACCTGAACCTAACTTAGACAAGTACTATTAGATAGAAGAAGTATATAAAGTAGTCTATTTAGACAAGAAGAAAGTAGTTTTTAAAACACTAGAGAAGCTAGACAGGCTCTTGTTTAAAATCTTTTCTATTAAGTAGTAAGAAGCTTATATAACTTCTAGAGAGAGTTAGTTATATTATAACGAAACCTACTCTTGTACTAAAAGTAACAAAGGTAACTAAGTCTCGAAGGTTAGAATATAGAAAGAGGTTTAGATGTACTAGGTGTTTACTTAAAGGTAAACTTGTTACTTAAACTTAAGAAGACAAAACAATATATTGTAAACTAAGTAATAAAGTTAAGTATAAATGTGAGGTAGATAGTAGGCAATAAGTTAATTTGAATCTTTTTAATTTAGTACAGAACTAATCTCTGCTCCTCCTTAGAGGTGCAGGAGAAGTCTCGCTTTATAGAAGCTTCTAAGCTCTAATATTACGTCAACTCTGTTAACTCCGTAAACTCCATCTACTAGAACTGCTTAATTCCTGATTGATTTATAATAACAGATGAAGACTTCCTTAGATCAGATGAAAAGTCACATGACCTCGTGACCTCGTGACCTCCACATATCACAATAAAGCTTCTATCTAATAGCAGACGTGCTAGTTATATATAGAACCTTTCTGCTTATAAATCTAGTTAGATCCTAGGATCTCTAAGATCTATTAAGATCTAAAGATCTGTTATGTGACTATATATAAATGAGATTCCTGGATTAGGTAGCTTTCCTAACTAATCCTTTACATGTTAATAGAGCTTTGTTAAGTGCTTGTCCTGTCAGGGCGTCGCCTAGACTTCACTTATCATGTGCTAGCACGTGATTTGTGACACTATTCCCTTCTTAGCCTAGCGTGTCTCTACGCTTAAGTACAACCTAAGAAATATCGCGAAGAGGTCAGCGACCTTCTTCTTCTTTCAACATAACCACAGACCCCTAGAAGAAGATAAGAGAATGTATCTGACTTTCTCGATGAATCAAAAATACTAGTTATAAAACAATGTCTTGTTTAAATTGCGAAAAGTCTAAGAAGACATGTATTGTGTCTTTAGCAGCCAACTCCTCCTGTTGTTCTGAGTACACTTGTCTTAGTGTAAAATGTGATGTAGAAATGCCTTTAATAGGCGATTGGGATGCTCTTAAGAGAGCAGAAGAAAAACTAGAAGCTGAGGAGCGGCAGGCTTGTGTAGCTGAAAGATTAGCCCACAAAAAGTATGCTGAGGCAATGGCCGTGGCCGAAGGCCGTCTCGACCACCTTGTGCGCCAGCGCAAGTTCCTGAAGAAAAGAGGGGCAGAGATGCTCTGTCAGGGTTTGAAAAGTATAGATAAACTGGAAGAGGCGGAGTTGAGAGAAGCAGCAGAGAGAGTGTCCTGAGACACCTGTCCGCCAACTCCTCCTACAACCAACGCTTCCCCCGAGTTCCCTTTAGTTGACAAGACTCTTCCTGATTTTAGTGACCTAGCCTTCTAGGAAGGTTTGGGTTTTGTTGGTGGAAACTAGATACTAACTGTTGGTCTTGACTTCAGCTAGGTTTGTGTGCACACACGGTGGAATATCAATGTCTCTTGTATTCCTGTAAATTATGTGTAGTTCTTCTATCTACAAGAGCTTCGGACAATGAGTAAAAGGAGTGTTGAGAAGTGATACAAAACATGTATCACTTATGTGGAGAAAACGTGACTTAGGAGAAAAACGTGACTTGGACTCCTGAATGCTCGACTCCTTGGCAGCATTGACATGCCAGTATTCCAACACTGGCAACTCTTTCTTTCTCGTATGAAATAGTTTTGTATGAGATAAGTAGATAGCTAACTCAACGTTGTCTGTTGTTGTCATGTGACCCGCACACGTGATGCTGAGGAGCAAACGGCTTCCTGCATATATGTCTCTAGGGGCGTTGTCTGATTTGTCTGAGCAGTGTATCGACATCTACTGTTCCTTGTGCTACTGCTGACCCTTTTCCAAATCAAATGCAATGGTCTCTAGCTTTTGTACGATCAAGCTTGACTCTTGGATTTAATTTCTGAAGAGCTAGGAATTGTGGTTCTCCTGCTGTCAATACTCCAGATGCTCTACTATCTGGCATAATCCCTTGAAAGATACCTAAAGAATAGTAATCCTTAAAGGTAAAAGCTAATGTCTCTATAGGTTAATAAAGACATCCTCCTTGGTTATTGTATATATATAGAACTAATTATTCAAGGCTAATATTATTTTCAGCTTGTTAACCTTGCCTAATTCTATGAGATAGGTCTCTGTTTTATATAATAGATTCTTAATATCTAATAACATTATCTATTATTGATTTTTATTGTTGTCTAAAGTTCCTTTAAAATCTATTAGAAATTATTAGAATTCTTCTTTTAATATTATATTATCTGTTATAAATTGTTTGTATAACTTCTTCTGTTCTTCTTCTATATGTCTTGTTAACTAGTATCTTAATTTTCTATATATATAGCATTTCTTCTTTATATAGCTGTCCTGTCTTCTAATAAAACTACTGTTGTTCTATAAAGAGTTTCTGTTTTCTAGATTCCCTTAAGTATTTCTAGGTTTGTTAAAGTTACCTTAGTAGCCTCCTTGAAAATTTCCTCTGTTATATAATCCTTCTCTACCTCTAATGTTTATATAAGAAGTAAATCGTCCTTGGCCTCTGTATACTTGATCTGTCTAATGTACTAATAGATTATCTTCCTCTTCTTCTTAATAGAAAACTAACTAGTCCCTTAGTTCTCTCTCTTGTATAAACTATCTAACTGCTAAGTATAGTTTAGTATATATATCTTTAAATGTTAGAGCTAGTTTAAACATTACTAGACAACACTCTAGAACACTATTACAGGCATTAAGTACTTGATCTTGAAGATTATACTTGTTTTAATACTTAGTTAATAAACTCTACTAAGCTATATAGAGAGTATTAAAAAGTATTTCTAAACACTCTAGTTATGTTTTCTTAGAGTATTTCATTATTATATAAGGTAGTATTATTACTCTCTATTTAGTTAAGTATTTCTGTTATCTCTTCTCTGTCTTAAAGTAGGTCCTTGTTATTTGTGTTATAGTATTAAAGATATATAGTCTTCTAGAGATCTTGTTGTAGTAGAAAGTACTTACTCTTCCTTTAAGTATAATAGAGAATACTAAGTAAAAGTAGTCTTCTAGTAATCTAACCTTTATATAGTAGTCATAAAATACTTATAGCTTTATATCTAAGATATTATACTTCTCTCCTCTATATTTCTTCTTATTGCCTATATAGATTTTCATTAAGTCTCTAAGTATTCTTAATTGATTTATCTAATAAGGTAGATTATTTAGAAAAGTTTGTTCTTGTTATATAGAAGGAGATTAGATTACAGATTCTTAGTAAAGTAAGAGGTGTAGATTATTATTAAATTGCCTATATAGCTGTATTAGTAGACAAGGTATTTTATATTAAGTTAATTATCTTGTTAGCAGTATATAAGCTTATGTTTTCTCTTATAGAGGTTGATTTATCTAAGGAGGTCCTTAGATTTCTAGATTTAGCTATAAGGTAAATTCTTTTCTTGCTTCTAGTATCTCTTTGATCTTGTTCTCTGTCTACTTGTGTTATGTCTCCTTAGTAAGAACATTATATAATATCTTTGTAAAAGATATTAATCTCACTTGTTGTCTAACTTAAACTCTATATATAACTAGATATATACAGAGCTCTTTTAGAGTAAGTTAATTTGTTTTCTCTAGAATTTCTATTATCTATTCTTTAAGACTTTCTCTAAACTCCTTCTATAGGTCAAAGTCTATATACTTGTAATATTTGTATTATAAAATCAAGAGAGTAATGTAATTGTTTAAGTATAGTTCTATATATTACTCTAGATTACTTAAGTTAAGTGTTTTTCTCTAGTTCTTGTTGTTTAACAGATAAGTTAACAAAGAAGGAAATAGAAATATCTTTATATAATGTCTTTATATATTATATAGGCGTTGGTTTTATATAATAGACATAGAATTTGTTTAAGATTAAGTTAAAGTAACTTTATACTTGATTTCTTCTTAATTCCTTAAAAATCTTCTATACCTCTTACTTTATAGTTAAGTTAAAGTAACTTTATACTTAACCTAAAATAAGACTCTTTAATTTCCTCTAGTATAATTTGTATAAGCTCTAGATTCCGAGAATTTCGAGATTTATATAAACTGTCTCTTCTTATAGTAAGTGTTCTAACTGTTCTATAGTCTATTCAACTACTGATTAGTGTTAGTCTTGACTTTAGCTAGGTTTGTATATATATATAGTAGAATATTAATGTCTCTTGTATTCCTGTAAATTATATATAGTTCTTCTATCTACAAGAGCTTTAGACAATAAGTAAAAGAAGTGTTAAGAAGTAATACAAAACATATATTACTTATATAGAGAAAACGTGACTTAGAAGAAAAACATAACTTAGACTTCTAAATACTTAACTCCTTGACAGCATTAATATACTAGTATTCTAACATTTACTACTATACAAGAACTCTTAAATAGAAGACTTACAAGGTAGGCGAGAATCTTAGAAGGTTATAACATTATAATCTAATATATTAGTAGAACAGCAAACCCTCGAGCTAATACTCTTAGTCGAAAACTAGGCTACAAAGAGAACAAGAAGTACAAAAAGATTATAATCTTAAAAACTTTAGAAAATAGAGATCTAGCTCTAGCTGTATACAAAATAGTAGTAATAGAAGAAGGTCTATAGACAAAGAAAGTTTAGAGAGCCTAGAAGATAGAGTAGTTAACTCTAGCTAAATAAGAACCTATGCTAAAAGACTTACCTAATAGTAGAGGAGACTTTATTGATATTTATAGAGTAACAAATAATTAGAATAACAAGGAATAGTATATAAACAGAAAACTATATATCTCTAAATCCTATATAAAGGAGTTTGTTAGAGAATACTATACTGCTCTAGTATATAGCTACTAGAGAGTTTACTGAACCCTCTAGTAGATCAAGTAACACTACTATATTAATTATCTATTAGTAGTAGTTAAGGAAGTAATAGCAGAGTATAATACCTATACTAGAAACAAGGCTTTCTACTATATACCTTATAGACAGATAAGTACTACTCTAATACTACAAATACCTTAGAGATCTATATTATAGAATTTTATAGTTAAGCTACTAAAATCTAAGAACCTAATAACAGAAGTTATATATAACATAATCCTAGTTATTGTTAAATAACTTACAAAGTATATAATACTTGTGCTATATATAGAGGCAAGTATAGCAGAACATCTAGCCTATATGTTCCTATAGAAAGTAGTTGCTCTATATAGTCTACTAGAAGAAATAATCTCTAACAAAGATAAACTCTTTACCTTGAAATTCTAGACAGCTCTTATAGAACAACTAGATATAAAAATAAAGCTATTAACAGCTTTCTACTCTTAGACAAATAAAGGAACTAAACAAATAAATCAAGTCATTAAAGTATACTTAAGATATTATATAAACTATAAGTAAGACAATTAGGTTAAACTTCTGCTCTTAGTATAGTTTGCCTATAATAGTTTAATAATAGAAACTATACTTGTTACACTATTCTACACTAACTATAGATATAAATTAGTTACTTATCAAGACTCTTTACTAAGTACTATTAATAATAACAAAGCAGAACTACAAGACTATAAACTCAGAGAGTTATACAAGAAGCTTATAGAATAGCTTTAGTTTATAGCAAAACATAATATATACTACTACAACAAGTAACATAGTCAGGAGCTAACGTTAAAAAAGAGAGATAAAGTCTATTTAGTTAGGAAAAACATTAACACTAAAAGACTAAGTAGTAAACTAGACTACAAAAAACTTAGACTATTTAAAATCAAATACATTAAAGAACCCTTGAATTATAAACTCACACTACTAAAGACTATAAATATCTATCTAGTATTCTATATATCCTTGCTTAAACTAGTACTACTAGAAGTACTACTAGCTCTACTCACAGAAATTTAACCTATTAACTCTAACATAGAGTACAAAGTCAAGAGAATTCTTGACTATAAGCTTGTTAGAGAACAAGCTAAATATTCAATTAAATAGTTAGATTACCTACATTTAGAGAATACTTAGAAACCTAGGTTAGGCCTAAATTACTCTTAGTTATTATCTAGTTTCTACTAACAAAACTCAAGCCTTCCTAGAAAGATAGATTACTAAAATTAGAAAGAGTCTTGTCAACTAAGGAGAACTCAGAGAGAGTGTTAGTTATAGGAGAGGTAGGGGAACAGGCGTCTCTAGACGCTCTCTCAGCTGCTTCTCTTAACTCTGCCTCTTCTAGTTTGTCTATACTCTTTAAATTACAACAGAGTATCTCTACTTTTCTTTTCTTTAGAAACTTGTGCTAGTATATAAGATAATCGAGACAGCTAGCAGCTGCGGCTATAGCTTAAGCTAGCTGTATAGCCTTGTCTTAGACATACTGCTCCTTAGTATCTAGTTTTTCTTCTACTCTTTCAAGGACATTCTAATTATCTATTAAAGGTATTTCTATATTACATTTTACACTAAGGCAAGTACACTCAGAGCAACGAGAGGAATTAGCCGCAGAAGACATAATATATGTCTTCCTAGACTTTTCACAGGTTAAGTAAGGTATTGTTTTATATCTAGTATTTTCAATTTATTAGAAAAGTTAAATATATTCTTTAATCTTCTTCTAAGAATCTATAGTTATATTAAAAGAAGAAGAAGGTCGTTAACCTCTTTATAATATTTCTTAGGTTATACTTAAGTATAGAGACACGCTAGGCTAAGAAGAAGATAGTATTATAAATTAGGTATTAGTATATAATAAGTAAAGTCCAGGCAGCGTCCTGACAGAACAAATACTTAACAGGCCTTAGTAGCACAAGGAGATTAGTTAGGCTAGCTACTTAATCTATAGATCTTATTATATATAGTTATATAATAGATCCTAGGATCTTAAGGATCTCAAGATCTAGACAAGAGATCTAGGGAATCCCTAGATCCACAGGTAGAAAGGTTCTATATATAACTAGTATATCTGCTATTAGATAGAAGCTTTATACTTAACTTACTTTAGTATTTAATATATCTTGTTTTAATATCTTAAGTTTAAGTAACAAGTTTACCTTTAAGTAAATACTATAGTAACTCTTACTTTCTACTATAACTAAACTAACGAAGACTTAGTTACTTTTGTTAGACCTGTAAGTTTATATTCGTTACACAAAGACCTAGAAGTAGAAGAAATATAGACATTTATTAGTACTTATATAGACAGGAACTGTTAGGCAAGAATTAATGAAATTAAGCCTGACTTCTAAAGTCTATATATATTACAAGAGAACAAACTAGTACTTCTAGACAAATATAGAGTAGTATTTGCAAAAAATTATTAAATTACCTTTTAAAACCTTCTTTTAGAAAAAGAAATATTAGAACTAATATATAGATAATAACTTAAGAGCAACATTTACTATTAAGATTCTAAAGGTCTAAGGTCTTAGTAACCTAAGAAAGAAGAACAATAGATAGTAATCTAGCTAGTTAATAGAACTAGTATATAGAAGCTAGAACAACCTCTTAGGATTACAGGATTTAAGCTAAGGTTTCTAGTAACACTACTTAGACCTGACTCTAATAAGTATTATTAGATAGAAGAGATATATAAAGTAGTTTACTTAGACAGAGAAAAGGTAGTTTTTGAAATACCTAGAGAGCTAGATAGGCTCTTGTTTAAAATCTTTTCTATTAAGTAACAAGAAGCTTGTATAACTTTAGGAGAAAGCTAGTTATTTGTAACTGTAACTATTAGAGAAAAGAAACTCTAAATTATAATTAATTCTAGAGCTACAAGTAACTTCATTTCTCTCTTAGCTATATAGAAGCTAAATGTTCTAGTTAAAGAAATAATACTAATGTATTTCCCGGTCGAGTAGATCACGAGAATACTAAAACGCGACACTTTACTTAAAAATTAAAAATACTACTACTACATTAAGCCCAGCCCTCTAATTAAGAGAGTTATATTCTTTTAGCTATCTAAGCCTACAAATCAGGTTAATTCAGGAGTATATGAGCTTGTGTTAAAGCCTACAACGTGCTCTATATATTCTTCTATAATCGATTACATAAACTACCTTTATAATATAACACTCTCTCTAATACTCAAAGACTTACTTCTCAAGAAGAGCTTGCTATTATTTAATATATTCTTGACCTAGATTTACATAGATTCCTACTCTAGCTAGCTACTGTTTAAGAAATAGTAAACCTTCTTCTCTCTGAACGCGACATGCCTCTAGTAGGCAAGAATTAGACTTCTACCTTTATTAAACACTATATAGAGATAAAAACGAAATTCAGCTACAAGTACGATTATAAAAGAGCTTAGTGTAAAGACTCTATAGTTCTTAGAGACTAGTTTAGGCTTGTACGAAATATAATTACTAAATATAGTATTATAGAGGAGGATATATATAACTTCAACGAAGCTAGGTTTCTTATAGAGGTTATTACAACTGCTAAAGTTATTATAAGCTTAGAGTCAAGGAATTGTCTAAAGACTACTTAGCCAGGAAATAGAGAGTAGGTTTTAATTATATAGAATATAAATTCATATAGTTAGACACTTTCTCTGTTTATTATTTTCAAGGAACAGTACTATCTCTCAGCTTAGTACAAGAACTTAGGTCTCTAACAAGATTAAGTAATTACGTTAAGTAAGAATAGATAGACAATAAATGAGATTAGATTTAAGTAGATTTAGTACTTTGATAAGCATATAAAAGGTTATATAGTTAGGCGATATAGACTTCTTGTTCTTAACAGCTACAAGTTATATATTTTAGTTTAATTTTAGTAATACTATTAGGAGAATAGTATTATTACTCTCTGTATACTACTATACTTATCTTATATTCTTTAGCCTCTTGACGTTAGCTGTGTTAGCCTACTAAAGGCATTATATAGCAAGTAGATTAAGAATCTCGTTTAGGTTAGAATTTAGTATATTACTAAGCTTGAGTTCCTTCCTGTATTTAAAGTAGCATTTAACGCTACATTTGTAGAGTAGAATATTAAGAGTAGATTTCGAGTAACTAGCTTAGTTCTATATAATCCTAAGAATGTACTTTCTTACCTTAATCTAAGGCTAAAGACACTAACTCTACCTTCTACAAACAAGCTAAACTAGACTCTAAAGATGCTATAGAACGTAATAGAGCTTGAATTCTAGACTATATATCTTAAAAACTATATTATATAACACTAAGATAGCTCTCTGACATTAATTAACAAGGCATTTGATTAGCTTACCAAGGGAGCTTAAATAATAATACACGAAGCTACACTTATAAGAGCTGAAATTAAGGCACTACAAGAGGCAAATTAGCTTAAAAAGAGAAGAGAGAGGAAAAAAAAGAGATGTATTTACTAAGGTAGAAGTCTTATAGTAGAGGAAGGCAAGGAAATTATTTAAAGTACTTAAATTCAGTAGAAAGAGAGTAGTAATAATATATAACAACATTGCTTAGAAGGTAAGTAGTAACGTTGTAGCTTATATAATTAGGTTAGATATAATACTTATATATACAAGGCATCTTAGGAAATAATTAATATAAGTAGCTAGTGTTTTTTTAATAGTGTTATTATAATATATTTTTTGTTATCGCGTTTTAGTGTTCTTATAATCTACTTAACCGAGTAATTCACTTAACCGGGAAATATATTATATTAACTTACTATAGTTAATAAGACAGAAATAGAATACTAAGAAGGTATTGTTAACTAATATACTATATCTACGAAAACTTAAATTAAAGAATACTGTTTAGATATTATTAGTATTAGGTAATAATTACCTTACTTACTAATAGGCTTTAGGTTTAAACCTTAGTCTATACTAGAATGTTCTAGAGGGTTCGATTAGCCGAACACGTGATTATAACATTCCTTTCGAATCTTCTAGCTATTACTTTATTTGTAAGCTATAGAAACTCCTAGAATCTCTCTAAGAAGTATATATAGCCTCTTACTGTCCTTATAGTTAGAAATCAAGTCAATTTTAAGTCTTTATCTTATACTTATCTGATTCCATAGAAACGTGACCTAACAGCCACGTGACCTACCCTGCTCCGATCTAATTACTTCACCTATTACCTACTCTGTGCCTACTCTGTAGCCTACCCTGTAGCCTACCCTGTACGTACTGTTTACCTCTAACAGATATATAATTTAATATTATAGATATTAGTAAAAAGAATATAATACTTAGAATGCCTTAGATCAGAGAATATAACTCTAACATTAACTAGAAGAAAAAAGATATTTCCTTTAACTAATATAACTATACACAGCTTTAACTACAAGGCTAGAAGAAGGTTAGTACTACCTCTTCTAAGTTACCTAGACACCTGGCTTAGAGTTCTCTACAGGTTAGCTAGACAGCTAATAACAAAATACCTGTATAGTATAGAGAATTTTTGAAATTATTTAATAATCTAGAAGACATGTATGCCTTGCTAAAACATTAGCTATAAGATAATGAAATAAAACTAAAAGAGAGTTATAACCTTAGAAAGCAGAGACTTTAACTATATACCTGAGGTAACTTATAAGTAATAAACAAGTATATCAAGGAAGAAATCAAGAAAGAATATATCTGAAAGTCAGAAACTTCTATTTATTTAAATATACTTATAGTATATAAAAAAGACAATCTAAACAGAAGAGTTTGCGTTAACTACTAAGAAGTTAATAATGTAACAATTAAGGACGCTTACTTATTACTAACTAGCTAATATCTATAGAACAGAATAGATTAGATAGTTTAATATATAAAACTAGATTAGAGAAGTGCCTTTAACTTAATTTAGATTAAGGAAGGTAATAAATAGAAGACTATATTTGTCTTACTATCAGGTCTTTATAAGTATACTATAATACTATTTAGTTTAACAAACACACCTACTATATGTTAAAGATAGAACAATAGTATACTAGAGAATCTTCTAGAGATAACTATAATATATTACCTAGACAATATTCTAGTATTCTTAGAACAAGAAGAGAATTATAAGAAACATGTCAAGGAAGTCTTAAAAAGACTTATAGTAGTAGACTATTGTCTTAAGCTATTAAAGTATAAGTTTAAAGTAACTTATACAACGTTTATAGAGTACTTGATTACTCTAGAACAGGTAGAAGTTAATCTAAAGAAAACAAAAGACATTAAAAGTTAGCTAACGCTATAAAATATTAAAGACGTTTAGTTATTTCTAAAATTCGCTAACTTCTGCTAATAATTTATTAGAGACTACGCTAAGCTAGCTAGTTCTCTAACTAGTCTAACTCAAAAAGGTATTAATTTCTAATAGACAAAGAAAGCTAAAGAAGCTTTCTAAGAAATCAAGAAATAATTCACAGAAGAATCTATTCTTTAAAGCTATAACGCTAGTAAGCTAAGTACTGTTAAGACTAATACTTTAGACATAGTAGTAGAGGCTATATATCTTTAACTAAGAAAAGAAAGCAAACTTATACTAGTAGTATATTTTTCTAAGAAAATAGATCTAGTATAGCAGAACTACAGAATATATAACAAGGAACTTACTATAGTTCTAGTACTTGAATACTAGAGAATATATTTCTAGAATATAAATCACTAGGTTACTATACTATTGAACTACGAGAACCTTAGAACGTTTACTACTATATAGGAACTCTTAAATAGAAGACTTGTAAGATAAGCTAGAATTTTAGGAGGTTATAACATTATAATCTAATATATTAGTAGAACAGCAAACCCTTAAGCTAACGCGCTTAGCTGAAAGCTAGGTTATAAGGAAGATAAAGAGTATAAAAAGATTATAATTTTAAAGACTCTAGAAAATAGAAATTTAGTACTAGCTGTATATAAGATTACAGCGACAGAAGCTAACAACTTATAGACAGAGAGCCTAGGAGATAGAACAACTAGTCTTGGCCTAATAAGAACCTATACTAAAGAACTTACCTAATAGTAGAAGAGACTTTATTAACATTTATAGAGCAACAAATAATTAGAATAACAGAGAACAGTATATAAATAGAAAACTACATGTCTCTAAATTCTATACAAAGGAATTTATTAAAGAATACTATACTACTCTAGTATATAGTTACTAGAGAGTTTACTAAACTCTCTAGTAAATCAAATAGTACTACTATATTAATTACCTGTTAGCAGTAGTTAAGAAAGTAATATTAGAGTATAATACCTATACTAGAAACAAGGCTTTCTACTATATACCTTATAGATAGATAAGTACTACTCTAATACTATAGAAACCTTAGAAATTAATATCTTGGGATTTTATAGTCAAGCTACTAAAATCCAAGGAACTAATAACAGAAGTAAAATATAACTTAATTCTAGTTATTATAGACTAGCTTACAAAATATATAATTTTAGTACCTTATATAGAATTAAGTACAGCCAAGGAATTAGTATTTATATTCCTAAAAAAAAGTAGTTTTAAGACATAGACTACTAGAAGAAATAATCTTAGACAGAGATAAGCTCTTTACCTTGAAATTCTAGGTAGCTCTTACTAAGCACCTAGGTATAAAGAGAAAGTTATCTACAGCTTTCTACTTGTAGACAAATAGAGGTAATAAACAAATAAATCAAGTAGTTAAAGTATACTTGTAATACTATATAAACTACTAATAAGACAATTAGATTAAGCTGCTGCCTCTAGTATAGTTCTTATATAATAGTTTAATAACAGAAACAACACTTGTTATACTATTTTCTATATTTGTCTAAAGGTACTAGTTTGTTCTCTTGTAATATATATAGACTCTAGAAGTTAGGCTTGATTTTATTAATTCGTGTCTAATAGTTTCTATCTATATAAGTGCTAATAAATGTCTATATTTCCTCTACTTCTAGGTTTTCACTTACTACTTTCTAGTTGTCTGCCTCTAATAAGCTAGACAATTCTAATAAATAATTAGTTAGAATAATTATTTTAGCTAGATTAAAGTATATTCTTTCTACAAAAGTTGTTTATAGAATAATACTAATACTTATTAAACTAATTAGGCCTTCTTCTAACTATCGAGTAATGTATTTTATATTAAATCTTAGGTATACTTCTAAGTATAATTATATAGTCTAGAAGGTTTACTTAGAGTTCTGTAGGTTCTTCTACCTATACCTCTGTTCTTTGCTATATATTAATATCTAAGTATCTCTAATGTCTACGCTAGTAGATTCTCGAGATAGTATTATAAGTTACTAAAGAGAAAGGATTTCTACAGAGTCTAATTATATACTATAGTATTTCTTAAGAATTAGATTATTTAATTCGTTTACTAGTTCTGTGTCCTTAATTTATATACTAATATATTCAGCTAACTTATTCTCTATAGGTAGCCTGCCTTTAAGTACAGCTACTTCCTTGTAGCTAGTAGTGTTAACTTGCTTTCTCTTGCTAGTTTACTTCTTTGAACTATATTTGCTTACTTAATAGCTGGATTTGCTATATAAGTAATATAAATTCTGTTTGTGTTAGTAGTTTCTTTCTTCTTAGAAAAGTTTCTTTCCTCTAAAAGATTTCTTCTAAGCTATATTAACTTTACTATTGTTTTACTAGCTAGTCTACTTCTCTCTACTTCTGTTCTTGTTCTAACCTCTACTTCCTTGAGTAGACTTCTTGAATTCCTATAATTAGTTATCTAACTAGATAACCTCTAAGATTATACTTGAAATATTAGTATAGACTATGTTTTGTGTTACTATTTCTTTATAGAGGTAAACCTTTAACCCTCTATAGAAGAATTCTATAAGAGTAGATATATCTTATCTAGATTTATTTCTATAACACTAGAACTTATTAGTGTAACTAATAGCTAATCTAGTTTGTTTCAAGTCTAAAAGCTTTTGTATAGTAGTTTAGTTTACGTTGAAATCTCTAAATACTCTTTGAATAGCTGCTTTAAATCCTTTCTATAATTTAAACATTACTTAAGTGTTCTTTATTAATCTATTGTCATTCTTATATACAAAGAAGTCTTTGAGGTAGAGTTAGGCCTAATCTAATACAGCTCCCTAGAGATTAGAGATTACAAAGATTAATTATAAGTTATAATTATTACTAAACTTGTCTATGTTAAAGTTAAAGTAGATGTCTATCTAGAGGAGAAATAACTTAAGTTTATATCTCTTTCTATAATATATATCTAGTAATTTAACTTAGATAGTTTTAAGTACTTTAACCTTAAAGAGTTTAGGTATATTAGGTATACTATTGTTATTGTAGTTATTGTCTACTAGTACTAGTACACTATCTAGTAATAGTATAGCAGGAGTAGTAAGAGGTTAAGCTTTCTCAGCGCTGCTAGAAGGTATTAACAAGTTTGTTTAGCTAGTACTAGAACTAGCAATAACTAGTTTTAGTAGAGTAGAAGCTATAGTAACTAAACTTCTAAGTAGATACTTAAAGTATAACAAACTCTACTATTATACTAAAGTAACAAAGGTAACTAAGTCTCGAAGGTGTTATATAGTAAGAGGTTTAGATGTACTAGGTGTTTACTTAAAGGTAAACTTATTACTAAAACTTAAGAAGCTAAACAAGATATATTAATAACTAAGTAAGATATAAAGTTAAGTATAAAGCTTCTATCTAATAGCAGACGTGCTAGTTATATATAGAACCTTTATTCTCGCGAGTAGACTAGAGCGCTTGTCGCTCTAGTCGACCTAGTTACTCGAGTAGCTTGTTGTTTCAAGTAACCTAATATATTATATAACCTATAACTAAAGGAAATCCTTAAATCAGCTAGCTACTCTAGCTAATCTCTATAACCTATAACTACTTAATAGTATCTTGTTCTATTAGAGCGCTGTCTGGACTTACTTATCACGTGCTAACACGTGATTCGTGACAAGAAGCTCCTAAACTCTAATATTACATAGACTCTATAAACTCTGTTAACTCTATCTACTAGAATTAATTAATTTCTAATTGATTTATAATAGTAGATAAAGGCTTTCTTAGATTAGACGAAAAGTTATATAACTAATACA
This sequence comes from Hymenoscyphus fructigenus, assembly GCA_001414455.1. NCBI lineage: Eukaryota > Fungi > Ascomycota > Leotiomycetes > Helotiales > Helotiaceae > Hymenoscyphus > Hymenoscyphus fructigenus. The sequence goes on along the minus strand of LKUV01000033.1, from coordinate 72,548 downwards.
GCCTCTATATATTACAGAAAATCTAGAGAGCCTAAGAAGTAGAGCAACTAGCTCTAGCTAAATAAGAACTTATACTAAAGAACTTACCTAATAGTAGAGGAGACTTTATTAACATTTATAGAGTAACAAATAATTAGAACAACAGAGAATAGTATATAAATAGAAAACTACATGTCTCTAAATCCTATATAAAGGAGTTTGTTAAAGAATACTATACTACTCTAGTATATAGCTATTAGAGAGTTCGCTAAACTCTCTAGAGAATTAAGTAATACTACTATGTTAATTATCTATTAGTAGTAGTCAAGGAAGTAATATTAAAGTATAATACCTATACTAGAAACAAGGCTTCCTACTATATACCTTGTAAACAGATAAGTACTACTCTAATACTATAGATACCTTGAAAGTTAATATCTTAGAATTTTATAGTCAAGCTACTAAAATCTAAGGAACTAATAAAAAGAGTAGAATGTAATTTAATTCTAGTTATTATAAACTAGCTTATAAAGTACATGATTTTAGTACCTTATATAGAATTAAGTATAGCCGAGGAATTAGCATTTATATTCCTAAAAGAAGTAGTCTCAAGACATAGACTACCTAAGAAGATAATCTTAGACAGAGACAAGCTCTTTACCTTAAAATTCTAAGTAGCTCTTACTAAGCTCTTAGATACAAAGAGAAAGCTATTAACAGTATTCTACTCATAGATAAATAAAGGTAATAAATATATAAATCAAGTAGTTAAGACATACTTATGTTCTTATATAAACTACTAGTAAAATAATTAGATTAGGCTGTTGCCTCTAGTATAGTTCTTGTATAATAGTTTAATAACAGAAAATATACTTGTTATACTATTCTACGCTAACTTTAAGTATAAATTAGTAGTATATTAAGAATCACTAAATATAACTGTTAACAACTAGCTTACTTGAGTTCAGGTCTTGAAAATCAAGGAACTATATAAAGAAATTATATTAGAATTATAATTTATAGTAGAAAGAAATATATACTACTATAATAAATAACGTTGTTAGGAGCTAATATTAAAAGAGAAGATTAAAGTCTATTTAGTTAGAAAAAACATTAATACAAAGAGACTAAGTAGTAAACTAGACTATAAAAAGCTTAGACTATTCAAAATCAAAAGTATTAAGAGACCTTTAAATTATAAACTTATACTACTAAGAACTATAAATATCTATCTAGTATTCTATATATCCTTACTTAAACTAGTACTACTAGAAGTACTACTAGCTCTACTTACAGAAATCTAACCTGTTAATTCTACTATAGAGTATAATATTAAAAAGATTCTTAACTACAAGATTGTTAGAGAATAAGTTAAGTATTTAATTAAATAGATAGGTTATCTATATTTAGAAAACACTTAGAAACCTAGATTAAACCTCAACAGCTTAGAGCTATTATTAGACTTTTACTAACAAAACCTAAGATTATCTATATCTTGTGCTTAGCAGAGAAAGATACAAAGAAGGCTAGGTTAAGGCCTAGGTTAAGAGAGAGATTAGAAGAGGCAGAAGTAAAGAGAGCTGCTAGCCTGGCAGCCTTCTCTTCTCTTTTGTCTTTTGCTTTCTATTCTTCTCTTTTCTTTTTTTCTAGTTCTTTAGTAGCATCTAACTTATTAAGTAAGTTAAGACTAGCTACTATTATCTTCTTCTCTCGAGCCAGGAGAAGCTGCTTCTGTTTGCGCAATTAGGTAACTCTAGCTATAGTCTCTTAGGCCTAGGCCGCGGCCTTTTCTTTCTTATTCTCTAGACATTCCTTCTACCTGTTAAGAGACAGCTACTCTGTAGATAAGAGCATTTGATTTTAATTTTAGATATCGCAGGATTTGCTCTAATAAGTATACTTAGCGCAACAAATAAATTAGCTATTGTTCTACAAAGCTATATATCAACGACTAGACTTTTTATAACATATACATAGAGCTATCTCTTTACTAGTCTGTTTAATTTATTAAGTAAGGTTAAGGTAATTATTATTTAGAGATTTAGAACATAGTGTTATAGAAAACATAGTAACAGAAGAAGGCTACTAGTCTTCTAATAACATTTCTTAGGTTGTACTTAAGTATAGAGACATGCTAAGCTAAGAAGGGAATAGTATTATAAATTACGTGTTAACATATAATAAGTAAGTCTAGATAATACTCTAATAGAACAAGATATTATTAAGTAGTTATAGGTTATAAGAATTAGCTAGAGTAGCTAGCTAATCTAAGGATTTCCTTTAGTTACAATCACGTGACAGAGTAACTAGTAGACAAGTCGCTCTAGAGTAACTGTTAACTTCGTTGACTTTGTAGAAATAAAGGTTTTATATATAACTAGTACATCTGTTATTAGACAGAAGTTTTATACTTAACTTATCTTACTTTAGTTATTAATATATCTTGTTTTAACTTCTCGAGTTTAAGTAATAAAGTTTACTTCTAAGTAAATAATCTAGCGACTCTTACTTTCTATCTGCGACCTAACTAACAAAGACTTAGTTACTTTTGTTAGACCTATAAGGTAGTATTTGTTACACAGAAGCCTCGGCTTTATAAAAACATTAGTATAATAATATTATTATAATAACATTAGTATAACTAATACTCTAGAGCCTTATAAAGGTTAAGTACTTAAGACTATTTAGGTCAAGCTACTAGATATCTACTATAGAAAGAGATATAAACTTAATTTATTTCTACTTTAAATAGACATCTACTTTAACTTTAACTTAGATAAGTTTATTAAAAACTATAACTTCTATTCTATCTTCGCGATCTTCTACCTTAGAGAACTAGCGTTAAAATAGATATAACTATATCTAGAGGATTTCTTTATACATAGAGACAAGAATAGATCTATAGATGTTACTAAAGTAATGTTTAAGTTATAGAAAGAGTTTAAGCAAGTGATTTAGAGTGTTTTTAGAGATTTTAATGCTATTTAGACTATAGTATAGAAACTATTAGATATAACACAAACTAGTTTAGCTATTAGTTTCACTAATAAGTTCTAATAATATAGAAATAAATTAGTATAGAATGTACTTATATCTATAGAGCTCTTCTATAGAGGTTTATAGATATACCTCTGTGAAGAAAAAGTAAAACAAAATCTAAACTATTCTAACATTACTAGTATAATTAAAGAAGTTATCTAGTTAGACAACTACTTATAGGAATTCAAGAAAACTATCTTAAGAAGTAAAAATTAAAAGAGAAACTAAAAGAGGAAACATTTAAACTAACAAAATAGTTAGAAAGTAAATACTGTCTAGAAGAAATCTTTTAAAGAAAAGAAGCTCTTCTAAAAGAAACAGAACTACTAATACAAGTAGAATTTATACTACTCTTGTAGCTAGCCTAGTCACAAACATCGCTTAAAGAAGAATTAATCTAAAAAGAGAGGCTAATAGATTAACGCTACTACCTAAAGAGAAATATCACTTCTTAAAACCTGTGAGTTATCTAATACTAAGCTTAAGACTCGAGGATATAGAACCTAAGTCAAGGAAGACAACTCTATTCTTGAATAATATTATAATATATACTTAGAAGTAGAGTATAAACTGCTGTTACAGGTGTTATATAAGTTATCTATAAGTATATTAGAAGAATTATTATCTAAATCCTTAGAGTTATCTAAAGGAGGTAAAGAATAGTATAGTAAACCTTAGATTAGAGACATCTAGGTCTTTTATAATAAATACTACCTCACAGGTCTAACAAAAGTAACTAAGTCTTTATAGGTTAGTATATAAGAAGAAAGTAAAGGTTGCTAGATATTTACTTAGAAGTAAACTTATTACTTATATTAAAGAAGTTAAATAATATAATTAGATTAATAACTAAAAGTTAAGTTAAGTATAAAGCTTCTATCTAATAGCAGACATACTAGTTATATATAGAACCTTTATTCTATAGAATTGCTAACATTGCCTGTTAATGTAGTTAACCTCTATTACTAGCATTACTTGTTAATATAGTTAATATAAACTATTAGATAACTGTAACTAAAGGAAATCCTTAGAGTAGCTAGCTACTCTAGCTAACTTCTATATTCTATAACTACTTAATAGTATCTTGTTCTATTAGAGCACTGTCTAGACTTACTTGTTATATGTTAATATATAATTCGTGACATCTTTATAGATACCTATAAGAGAGGAAATAGATAAGTAGACTTAGAGAGTAAGAGACTAGACTTCTAGTTACTATACTCTATTATAGAACACAGACTAATCTCTCTCTATAAATATACTATTACTAATAACTAAGAAAATTATATCTATTTTAAAAACAAAAACTCTAGAAATATTACTAGAGAGTAAAAAGAATATAATTATATAATAGATTATAAAGGAACTCTACTACTTATAGAGTTCTACTATCTAGTAGAAGGAGAACTCTAGGCTGCTTAAGCCTTAGGAACTATAACTATAGAATAGTTTTATTATAGACTATAGCTAATATTAGACTAGTTCTTAGAGAAACAGTTCAAAGAAACCTTACCTAACTAATAGATAATTATAGAATATTAACAAATATATAAAGTAGCCTACACTAACAAAGAAAAGATTATATTCTTTCTATAGACTTAGAATAGTATAGTATCACGAATTATATATTAGTATATAACAAGTAAGTTTAGACGACGCTCTAATAGAACAAGATACTATTAAGTAGTTATAGGTTATAAGAATTAGCTAGAGTAGCTAGACAATCTAAGTATTTCTTTTAGTTATAGTTATATAATAGACTCTAATAGATCTCTAGGGGATTCAAAGAGATCTATAGATCTAGATAGATCTAAAGAATAAATGTTCTATATATAACTAGTATATCTACTATTAGATAGAAGCTTTATACTTAACTTATCTTTCTTTAGTTATTAATATATCTTGTTTGACTTCTTAAGTTTAAGTAATAAGTTTATCTTTAAGTAAACACCTAGTACATCTAAACCTCTTTCTGCGACTAACTCTTTAAGACTTAGTTATCTTTGTTACTTTAGTTATAAGGTAGATAGTAGGCAATAAGTTAAATTAAATCTTATATAAGAGTAAACAAGTATTAGATTTAGTATAGAACTAATCTCTGCTTCTTCTTAGAGGTATAGGAGAAGCCTCGCTTTATAGAAGCTCCTAAACTCTAATATTACATAGACTCTATTAACTTTGTTAACTCTATCTACTAGAATTAATTAATTTCTAATTAATTTATAATAGTAGATAAAGGCTTCCTTAGATTAGACAAAAGGTTACATAACTAATACAGCCTCTATATATTACACTAGTACTTCTTTAACGCTACTAGAAGGTATTAATATAATAGTTTAGCTAGTACTAGAGCTAATAGTAGAAGTAGTAGCTGGTTTTAGTAGTAAGAAAGCTATAGTAACTGAACTTCTAGGCAGGTACTTAAAGTATAACGAAACTACTTAACTAGCTAAGCAAAGATAACTAAGTCTTAATAGTTAGTATATAGAAAGAGGTTTAGATATACTAGGTGTTTACTTAGAAGTAAACTTATTACTTATATCAAAGAAGTCAAACAAAATAAATAGATTAATAAACTAAGTTAAGTACAAAGCTTCTATCTAATAGTAGAAGTGTTAGTTATACAGAGAACCTTTGTTCTTATAGATTACTAACTTGTCTAGCGAGTTATCGCTCTCGCTGGTTCGCCTAGTAATCTAGTAGTCTATTCTAGTTATATAATATATAGCCTAAAGATTTCCTTAGATTAGTTAGCTACTCTAGCTAATCTTTTATTTCCTATAACTACTTAATAGTATCTTGTCCTGTCAGGGCGCCGCCTGGACTTACTTATTATGTGCTGACACGTGATTCGTGACAAGAAGCTCCTAAACTCTAATATTATATAAACTCTGTTAACTCTGTAATTTCCATCAACTAGAATTAATTAATTCCTGGTTGATTTATAATACCAGATAAAGGCTTCCTTAGATCAGACGAAAGGTTATATAACTAACAAGGCCTTTATATATCACAGTTATAGTAGAAGAGACAAGACAAGCGAATACTCGAAGAGATAGAATAGCACAAGAGATGTGAGATAATTATTCTAGGCGTAGGAGAAATTAAAGGTTTATTGTAGAATTAATGATAAAACAACTAATTATTCTTTTACTATCAATTCTATATACTACTCTATGTTTGTGTGTTGTTGACCTCTTCCTCAACTTCGTATAATTCCTTAATCTATTCTCTCTTAGCCAAGGTGCCTTGCAATTACTCCTTAAGCTACTCTTGCTACAACTCCTTTGGTGCCTCTGTACAGTAGCTCAAGTACTCGATAGCTACTATCTTATCTCAAAGTATGCCAATAAATCACATAACGCCTTTACGTGTAAGGCACTTCTCCTTGAATGCCTTTACATGTGCCTGACCTCCAAGAGATGCTTGCAGGTCCTCCTTTGCATTCTTATTCTCAAAGACATACAGCTCTCGAGATCAAAATGACTTTCCAAGATTAGAGATACCTCTGAGAGCTCTCCAAGGAGACTAACACTTGTCCACTTTCTCTTCTGAACTAATCGCTCTTAGACTTCCTAGGATTCGCGGTAGCGCTTTTGAGAGCGAGATTCTTGTGTAGGTTGCTCATCTTCGTTGTCCGAGATATCCTGACTTGCCTCCTGGGCTGGTTGTTGAGAGGCTTCTTGCTGAGAGACTTGTCGCTGACTTAGACGTAGAGCAAGTAGTTCAGGATCAATAAGATTGTTATTGTTGTCGCTGTCTCCTCCAACATCTCGAGCTCCATTGTCTCCTCCAAGATACCTTGATCCTTCTCTTCTTGCATGAAGTGGACAAGGCCGTGGACCATCTCGTCCGGATCCCATTTGGTGGGAGTCGCACGTGGCTTATCGCTCTTCTTTCTGGGCATAAAAGCTTATAGGTTTATAGTAGACAAGTTGAAGACTACAAGACGACATCTTGGAGACGATCTTATCACTGTTACGAAGGGCAGTGAATTCACCGTATGAGCCAAACAAATCAATAATTCAATCTTGTATTGAACCGAGAAGTGCTATATTCACACTACGAGTAAAAGTAGTACGTGCATTCTCTATTCGCCACGAATACAGCCTCGAATCGAATATCGCAAAACGCTAGCTAAACATGCCCTAAAAGTTTACTCGCGCGAACAGTAGATTAGAATGAAGAGAGAAAATCATATATATATAGCATATATAAGAGCATTCTTATTCTTAGTAATACGCTTCTGCCCTAGGCCTCGCTTGCCAAGCCTAGCCAGCGCTTACTTTTAGTCATCACTCGAGACTCAGCTGATTTCCTTAACTCTCAAGCAAAGCCTTAACTCTTAAAAAATCCTTGGCTCTCAAGCATCCTTAAGCCTCAGACATCGACTTGAGTATCTGCAGAGGCCCCGTAACACCAGGGTAGCCAACGTGATTTAATCATCACTTGATTGACTAATGAGAGTGCACTTCCGCCACCAAAACCCTTTAAGAAGGTAAGCTTCTGGAAATATCAGTCAGGTGACCTAACTTAACAAATAAATTCGAGGTGAAGTTCGCGCTCATCTGTCAAATAAAGGCAAACATCTTCGCCTCAAACTAGACAACTCGTTGTTTCAGCTTCCAACTTCCATCATCTTACCTCAACGGGTAATAACATCATTGCGGTGAACCAGGTGATTGTTTCAAATCCCACTTTTCATGTTTGCTTGAAATGCCATCTCAATTCCATTCCTCGATCTCTCCTTGTGTCAAAACCATCAACTTCACGACATATTTCATCAAGATGGAAGACGTGTTTTGAATTTGAATTCATTTTTCATTGGATTTTTTAAGCTGATCATATCCTTCCCATCGCACTTAAGGTGCAAAAAGAGGCATGCCATGCAAAGCTACTATCCCATCCATCCTATTCCCCCTGAGATTATCGTCGCCACCATCCATCCATTAACAACCTCTCCTCTCGTCAAGGCATGATATCGTAAGAAAAGACAATGACCCCAGAGGGCAAAATATGAGCAAGAAAAAGAAAGAAGTAGGGGTATCGACAGACCGCGCACCATCCCATTAAGAGCCATTACATCCACCGACCATTTTTTTTTGTTGTCATCCATAGCCGTCATCAAGTACCTCGAAGAAATCTAATCGCGATTTGGACTTTTGGGTATATATTATGAAGACATTTACAAGACGAGAGCGGCAATACCGACAGCGACTGCCATTCCGGAAAAGGCAGTTTGGACAGCTCCACCAGCCGATGAAGATGATGATGGGTTGCTGGCAGCGGTAGAAGCTCTTGAAGCGACACTCGAGATACCGGATGCAACGCTCGAGGCAACACTAGATGCGCCGGAGAGGACAGATGAAACTCCACTGGATGCGCCAGATGCGACAGAGCTAGCTCCTGAAAGAGCAGTGGAAGCAGCACCCGAGGCGTCGCTAGCGGCGGTAGAGGCGGCACCAGCTGCACCTGAAAATATGGTGGTTGAGCCAAGAATCGAGGTTGCGATGGCACTTCCTCCAGATGAGACGACGGAGACGATCTCGGATGTAGAGATCGCAGATCCAACAGCTGAGGCACCTGAACCGATGGCCGATGTTCCTGATCCTACGGCGCTTGTAACTCCTCCGAAAATTGTGGTAGATCCGACGACGCTAGTTGCCTAATGATTTCGGAGTCAGTGTTGCTCTTTCTAGTAGTACGCTTGGGAGGAAGCAGGGTTGTGGGAAAAAGGGGAAAATAAACTCGGAGAATACATACAATGGCAGATCCACCTGAGGAGACAATCGATGCGATTGCGGAGGTGGTGATAGCGACTGGATTGCCGGTAGCGGTGACGAGAGTGGTTGGAGCAGTACCTGTGGCTGAAGCTGCGGCAGAAGAGGAAGCTTGAGAAGCAACGACAGCTATTAAACGCGTTAGTTGTTGTCCAAACAAGGCAATTGAAATTGTGTCGACTTACCAGAGCAGTAAGCTCCACCATATGCGATGACTGAAGCTCCAACCTCAGCTCCACAAGCTTCGTTGGCACAATCACGGACACCATAGCTGAAGTTGGGGTTCTTGCACAAGCAGTTGGCATCTGGAGAACCAGCACATCCAAGAGCAGGAGCCTGGGCGAGCATGTTGTTGATACAGGTTTGCTGGAGAGAGAATGTTAGCAATTGGATCCGAGAGCGAGGGGAAAGATCGACTCACTCCGCATGATGGGAGAGTATTAACTTGGGCAAGGGCCGAGACGACGAAAGCGCCGAGGATGATCATGGAGTACTGCATCTTGACTGGAGGTTGAGATTGAAGGATCTGAAGGATGCTTGAAGGTGGTGATGGAGGTGGAAGAGGAGGAGTTGTGTTGAAGAAGCTGGGATTGGGATGGAGTAGATGATTGTTGGTGTGTGGTTTCAAGAAAAGAGGAAGAGGCGATGGCGAGCGGGTTGATAAGTACTCTTTTTCCAAGCGAGGAGCTTAAATTGAGGAGGGTGGGAAACTGGTGAGAGAAAAGTGGTAAGTCAAGGCGAAAGCTTGCTTTTGGGACGGAAAGAGCGAGTGACGATGGGCAAGCCACCCCTGCCCTGCCTGCCCTGCATCCCCATATGGCTCACATGCAGAACAGCGGAAGGTCCCAGCTACTCTACCTAGGTGTTTTCCATGCAAACGCATCTGGGACCTTGTGCTAGACAATCGTCCGTCTGTTGAGTCTATTGGAATCCAAACATTAGGCCAGGGCCGATGCAATGCGGGAGAGTGATTCTCCTTCCCCCTTCCAAGAACAAACTAGTCGTTGAAGCACCAGCACCAGCACGAGAAATACAGGCACGCACAAACACCCATCAAACACCCGCAAGTCGGACAGGTTTAGGTCCAATCCAGCTCCCAAGCACCTTCGAGTCAGTATTCAGCTGTTTCTGTTCCTCACTTCAGATACGGCGCTTCTGCGAAACCTTCCGGCCATACCAAAGATTGGCAGAGTAATATTACTCCATACGGCCATAAGGTTATCAATAGTTGGTGTTGGAGTGTTGGAGCCCAGCCACAACCTCAAGCTGCAGCCCGCTTGATTGATCGGAGGCTGGGAAGACGTTCAGCATCATGAGAATCAAACAAGCAAGGAAGAAGAGAGAGAATCTGGAGGACGATGAGTACCGAGAACCCCGCTCAAGGAGGCTGGCAAGGCGACGTTGATTGCTAGGCGCTTGCTCGGCGGTCAAACAAGGTACCAACCCCTCTTTAATGATCATCGACCAGCATCTTCACCAAGGTTCTGTTTGTCAACCTGACATCACCAGATTCCACAGATCTCCATGCCACTTTGCTTTGTGCGCCCCCTCTTCATCTCCTTTCCCATCAATCAACATCCACATCCACAACATCATCAATCTGGATCAGGATAAAATATACTCTCGGAAATGACTGGCCTAAATAGTAGCGACGAGATGGCATTACACATACCGTCCGTGGGGAAGGGGACAAACAGAGCAGCATACATATGGAGGCTTCTCCCATTCTCGCCGCAACCAAGAATTGCTTGCCAGCACAGCAAAAGAGTCACTCGAAAAGAGTTGCATTCAGGACCGCTCTGCTGCAGCATCGCCCAACGATTTTTCCATTTCCCTTTTCTCGAGCAGGTCGGGAGGACTGTCGAGTGACGTCTGTCGAACAAGGTTACTACTGTGGCCAAGCTCCCAATCTCAAACGACACCAATGAAATGTCTCGCTCTCATTTTCCGAGGACCCAGGAACCAGCAGGATAAATGCAGGCCCCTGGGTGGTCGGCAACGCGAAACACAACCAGGAAAGTGGTGCTGTTAAGCCAACCAAGGGACTCTAGACACTGTTCCCCAGACAATCCAGGGATTGTCCCGCTTTCCGATCTGAACTCGGGGTCTGTGTATCGAGCCAAATTTCCTGTTGAGCTGAATGCAATATTGTGGACAACCTCTTCTCAATGCATTTTCCATATCAAGGCTTCTCCGACATGTGTCTAGAAGAAGTAGAATCCAACTGTTCCAAGCTGTTTTAGTACGCCCAAAACCGATACTGCCGCTCCTTTCCCAGAACGAAGCGCCGATGTGATTTTCTTTTTCCAATATTATAAACAGCCAATCAATAGTCGACAGCTCCAATCATTGATTCGTGGCACGGCCGCTGTGGCTGGTGCTCGGTGGATGCCGATCTAGAGCTTGGGGTTCAGGTCGACATGGGTTCGGATCTTCCCCAATTTTCACCGCGTTTACTTTATCTTTACAGTCAATTTGAGTTTGGGGGAAAATCTCTCACTCTTCAACAAAGTTCGCAACAGCAAGAAAGAACACAGAGTATGATTTGCCTCCATTATGCGGCGACAAGGCCACAAACTCATGGTCCGAGGGAAATCCACCACAAGAGCTCGGACAAGAAAAATCAAGGTTTCTTCCCTGTCAAAATGTGTTGTCCCCTTGGCACGTTTATCTTCACGTCACATGTTTTGAGACATAGTGACCGCTCTCACCAGTGGGTGTCACAATTCATGATCTGGTCCGTGCACCCTTCACCAAAATATATCTTTCTTCTAAATAAAATACCAACAAATACACAATTCGAAGAGTTTCTAAAACGACCAGAAGGCTTCACAGGTACGTTAATAACCCTATGAAGATTTTACCATTATTTCCCGTGCACGGACCAGATCATCAATTCGTACACCCACTGGTGTTCTCTGCATGACGAAGATAGGCAGTGAGACTTGGTTTCACTGTGGTCGTATGATTCGGAGAGGATTTTCATTTTGCTTCTTGATTTTCTTCATTAAATATTTCTCCGTTTTCCTCAACACTAGACTTTCAACAACCAAGGAATTGACTTTACCGAACTTCACTGTGACTATTCCAGTCATTTCATGAAATCATAACCATATTCAAGAACCTACTCTTGTGATAGCGATTTTCTCAGTTCACGATATTTGACGTTGTCACAGCAATTTTGAGGTATTTTTACACGATGCGCAATGCACGTCTCGGCGAGTTTTCAATCACAGTGTGGTACATGGAAATCATTTCGTTCGGCAACAGATTCAATGAATCAGAAACATGTGTCTTGGGATTCGAAAATCTTTGATTTGTACTCGGTAACTTTCTCTAAATCCCCAGCCTTCTACTTTATTTCGAGAGGTTACTTTCTTTTGTTGCTAAATGGCCGGTCTTTGGTTTTGATATCACATGATTTATGGTCACTCCTGAGAAGACTCGGGGAGAAACCGTTCTAGGGCGTTTATCAGATTGTGCACAACTTGAAGATATTACGAAGTTGTGAGTACGTGAAACTATTTTTTTGATGCGTTTGAAACCGATCTTGACTCTCGAGTCGTCTTGTTGGTATCGGATTTGCTTTTTTCTTCTTTCATTTTTCTTATTTGCTTCGGTTTCCGAACTACGACTGGGGCTGACTATGTTGATCCCTGTCCATAATTCGAGTCCGCTCACCGAAGAGAAAATTTAGGGTTAGCTTTGTTGATTTTTGGTCAACGAAGTTGCTTGAAATAATATTCTGGGCAGTCGTTCTTCGTTTGAGCCGCTTGTTCTTGACCGGAAAGTAGGAAAGGCGTGAATGTAGTATGAACTTTTCTTTCTCCTGCTGAGATAAAAAGCAGAAAGGAGTGGAGGTAAAGGTACAACTTGATCTCGTCTCCTTGTCTCTGTTGGTTTTTTTCTACATACATAATGCCTTGCAGCATTTGACTTGCTAGTCTAGTGCTGTGCATCACTTGCAAAAAGGCGTGAAATGTTTGCCAAAACTCGAGGTGCTGATTCCAAGGGCTAGCAAGGTAACTTGGATTTAGACTGGCTTCTGAGATGGCGGACACTATAACTTGATATGTGACACGAAGTGCAGCTACGAACTATAAACAAAGTCGGAACTGGGTCTATCAACGAGAAACATGTCGTCAGATCAACGATGGATAAAGAGAATATGGTGCTAGGGGTGGTCGTAAATCGTGAAGTGGAAGAAGTGCTTTATTGGTTGACTTTCTCTATTTCACTCTCGCTGAGAACTTACGATGTAGATACTTCTTTTTTAACTTCGAGTACGAAGATTGCAATCGACGGTAACTTAATTTTCGACGGTAAATTTTTTCTTTGGTTTGCTTTGCCGACATGAAATTTTGAGATGCGGGTTCAAGGAGAGCATAGTTGAATCACGCGGTGATGAAATGTTTAGAGTTCTAGCTGTAACTAGAAGAGATGGTTCCGGTGGCCTAGAACCCAGGTAACGTTGGAGCCTTGAATGTTACATTTTTCGGTGAAAGACATATCCTGAGTCTTGTGTCTTTTATGTTGAGATTCTTTTGTGCGCTACTGTTTTGGATGTTGGGGAAGAAAGGTGGTAGGTAGTAAGATTAGTTTTGGGAAGAGGATTGTTTGGAGCGAGTATCACAGTTGAAGAGAAGCTCTGGAGTACTGTTAGGAATGTACCAGGAACACTGAAGGACTCTATTCTTGTCTTTTTTATAACACTCTTTCTGTATCAAAATTATGCTTAATAACTCCCCACATGGATGGCTATGATAGCAAGAGGGCATGTTTCAAAATGTCGTTGGCCGATGGTGGTTAGTGCGTTGTAACTTAGCACGTTGTGTTTGTCTAGGAAGGTATTTAATCTACCTCATAGCGACACCTCTATTCCCTTACTATCATACCGAGCTGCCAATTACGATTTGACGGAGCCCCACGGTTCGAGAGCTGCCGGCTTTACCTGATGGCACAAACTGGGCAGGCGCGAAACGAATGGTAAATAATTCCATTTATCTATTACGAGATGTAACGTCTCTTTTTTTTTGCCTTACTCCGGATATTGGGAGTGGTTTCGACAGTGGTTTAGGTTTCGGTGGTAGAGTCGAGGGGTTCTAGTTTCTTTTCCTGAGATGGGGCCACGAGAGTGAATGAGTGGGATGGAGATTGAGAGACGGCTGGATATTACGGTTCTCCTTTGCGGGGAAAGATATTTCCAGCACGAGAGCGATAAACCCGATGTGCTCTTGCATCTAATCTTCACCGTATATTTTGATGCCTGGAGAGGACGCCAGTCACATTTTAAGGAGAATATGTTGTTGAGTTTGAGGTGAGTAAGAAGGTGGTAAGTTACCTACAAATAGCCGGAACCATTTTGATTCCCGCTCAGCTATTTCTAGGTAGTCCGTTAATAGCTTAATATTTTTCTTCCATCGAGTTTATATCTAGAATAGCCCATTTTCCTCTCAATTGTTTTCAAGTAAACTAGGAATGATCAGAGCTTTTCTTTCAAAATGTTCAAAGGTTACGTAGAAGCTCTTAATATTGTTTCTCGTACACTAGAATAATAATTACAGATCTAAGACAAATGAGTAGAAGGACATAGGATAATAAGGAATAGTAACTACTGCTTTGAAGTCTTCTTTTCATTCTTACGATTTAGTTGTTTTAGTGATTCCGTGTATTATCCTCTCTTGTGTGTATAAGAAACGAGGGCAGGGACTCTTACAGATACAGAAAGCCCATTTTTTGAAGCTATTCGTATAAGTATTGCTGGGTAGCTTTCGCTTTCGATTTATTCCTATGTAACCCGTGAAATGTAACTTGATGAGCCTTTAGTTGGGCTAGGTCCCTCGTGTCTAGATCAAGGGTCTACTTGAGACTTGCTGTGAGAGGCCAGACCTTGAACAACTCAAAGGTGTGGTTTCAAATATTCAATTAAGAAGTGCATGAAGGCTACATACATGCGAGCTCTTCCTCTATATACTTACCCTCCGGGGCGTATGTTCCGCCAAGAGTTCTAGTAGTTTCTGCGCTTGCAGGGGGGTACCACCAATGATATTAAGGTGATCCAAACTAAGGAAATCCTTGGATCGTTTAGCTATCCTAACCGATCCCTATTGCTACAAAGGTTACTGATGTATTTTGTCCTGTCAGGGCGCCGCGTGGACTTGATTTATCACATGCTGACTCTTGACTCGTGACTCGTGACAAACTGACTGTCTTTTTCCAAGATCTGAGTTGAGATATTTGTGATCATGTGTAGGGGGTAATCTAAAAAAACACGCCGGCCTTGACTAGGAATTAGCTCCTTGAGGTCGCACTATAGAAAAACCTGAAACTTTATAACGCCAGACTAATAAGAACCAAGCGAGAGAGATATGTATATGAAAAACTAAGAAACAGTTGTAATTTCTTTTTATACAATTAATAATAACGTGTTTCACAAGCGAGTCGCCCACACAAGCGGGTCGCCCACTTTTTCAACCTAGTGTGATTACAATACAAAATACTCAACACCACACAAAGTTATTATTACTATAGAAGCTATCTAGTATTCTTCAGAACTTTCGCTATCTTCTATATCTAGTCTTTCTGCCTGACAAGTACGAGAATTATGCCCAGTTTTACTATAACAGCTACAGTGCCTGTCTGCGCGAACTCTCTTCCTAGACTCTTTATCTTGTTTCTGGCTACTATTTTCCTCAGAAGCAATTAAATCAGCTACGTCGCCTACTGTTAATGTCTCTTGACGCTTGATATACTTCCTCTTACGACTTTTACACTTAGTTGTAGCCTCAGTTATTGTACAAAGACTAGTGATTTCCTTGCGTATCAATACTAAATCATACATCACCCTCGTTGAGCCTTTTTCGAGTTGATTAAGAGACTGAATAATAGAACTAGGTGACGAGTCTTGATGTCTTTGAATCCGATCTTGAATAAGCGTTGATTGAGCTATTATTTCGCGTGTGTTACTTAGTGTTCTAGGTGTCCATGGAGTGTCTTCTGGTATTATTAGTGTTGGCGTACAAAGCCTTAGATCAAGCTTTGACAACACAGCTTCTGGGTTGTGTGGAACTAGCCTAGCTTCTCTAAAACTCGCACAGATATTATCCTTTGTAAATGCTTTATAAAAAGCTACTTTGAACACTAGAAGAAAGGTTTCTTTGGCAATATGATTAACATAATTGCGTGCCAAGCCTAATATCTCAGCTCTATACGCTCGCTTTAACAGCAAGAAGCAGACTACATCAAGCAGCTGTAGTAGGTGCGATGAGTACAGAGGCATACAGAGGGTAATAATGTTTAAGTCTTTACAGAGTTGCTGGAATTCAAGCGAGTTGTAGCTTTCATGACCATCAACAATTAACAAACAATATCCTCCTACACTTTGTGCCTTTGTATACTTGTCAAAATGCTTCAACCATGTAACTCCAAGCTTGTTGTTTGTCCAGCTGTTGTTGCTAACCTCAATTACCCAATCATGTAGTATGTATGTGTCTTAGTACCAGGTAGAAATAAGTACTTTGCCCGCAAATATAATAAATAGCGGGATTGCCCATCCTGTTGCGTTGACTCCCTGAATAACTGTAACCCACTCGCGATTGCCTAGCTGAACTTGCTTTCGCTTCCCATGTGTTTCTAAGCTTGTAACAACAAGTTAGGACGAAATGACTCCCATCATAAAGCCACTTTCGTCAAAGTTGTAAATATCCTCATCTTGAATACTATATTTCTCTTTGATAGACTATACAAGCGTAAACCATGAGCTAATAACTCACAGATCCTCAGTCAAAGCTCGCTGACGATCGTACAAACAACTCCATTGAGTTTTAAGCTCAGGTGTACGTTTTATAAAGTTATCCAGCCAGTTTTTGCCTATAGGCTTTCTGTCGCGCTCTCTCAGTAGATTGTTGGCTATATCTTGTACCATATCCCTTGTAGGCGAAAACCCTCGCGAATCCAACTCTAATATATATCTGACTATTGCCTCCTCCTCTGGCTTTGTAAGCTTTTTCGAATTAGGCTAGCAATCGCGTCGTGAGGGCTTTCCGGCGCGTCGATCGAAGAGAGTCTTTCAAGGAACATGGTAAATCTTTGCAGCGCTTTGTTCAGTCAATGACACGTTGTTTTCGAGTTCTTGGGTTGCTAAAATGATATTAGCTTCTTGAGAAGGTAATTGAACGTTGTGGTGTTGAGCCATTATAACTTAAAGGTGGTAGATGGTGCGCGACGAGGAAAGTGGGCGACCCGCTTGTGTGGGCGACTCGCTTGTGAAACACGTTACAAGAAATAGAATAGAATAGTAAAATCTAATAATACAATGAGTGGAGTAAATTACTGGGAGAAAAAAACACGAGGAACCGTTGGAAAAAGCCTCCCCACATAGAATCTAACAGCGAATCCCGACCTAGATGAATTTTCTTTCGGCTTAAGCTTACTAATTCCCGATGTCCATAAACGACACATGAGATATAATGTACCACATGAACTCCTACCTTGCATAGAAATAGGCCGAGATCTGCTAGAGGGTGTTCTTCCAAGAAAATCTGCTGTTAGCATAAAAAACAACAAGGCATATGGACTTGTGATAGCTGACCTCTCTTTCGATCTTCCGACAACGGGTGCAATTACCACAAGTGATTAAACAGTTACCTCCTTCTTGTCCACTGGTTTTGTATCGAGTAGTTTCTGGCATTTTGAGGTGGTTATGAAGATAGCTGCTGGAAAGGAGGAGTAAAATTAAGTAAAGTGGTGTCGAGTCTCTCGTTGTGATAGTTTGGGGTTCAAATGCCAGAGGGGTTTGACCTTTGGCAGTTGTACTTTTATATTTATGTACCAAAAGTCAAACGGTTAGTTAGCAACTGACTAAGAATAATTAAACTGCTATAAAAACACTGGATTATGACGACAGGATTGTGACTCAGAATCAGAAAGCTCACTAACGAGAACTTCAAGAAATGAAAATTCCCATTCCTGTTACACGAATCCAGTGGCGCAAGATAAAAGGAGAAGCAAAATTAGGAAAACTGGCACTCTCGCTACTCTTTAGGAAATAAGAAGCTGTATTAAGGTTTTAACGAACTCCCACTTTGTGCAGCCGGCGGAGGTGTTATAATCCTCAGTGACACAAAAGTAATCGTAGCCCCACGGAAACTCGAACGTCACGCCCTACTACTGAAACTTCGTTTGACTTTGAAATAAAACCCCGAAATGTACGATTTGATGGCATGTTCTCCAGCTTATCAGGCGAGTAAAAGGAGTTGGAAGAACCAGGCACAACTTTATGCAGAAATATCCCCTCCATACGAGAAAAGACAAGAAAGAAAAGTATCAAGTGACGGTAATAACCTGGAATTTGTTGGGGCGGTTACGACATATTCCAATCAATAACGTTAGGATCACAGAGGTAGATAGATCAGCAAAGCACGTACGGAAGTAGGTTCATTGGTCAGAACATCTCTGTATCTCTCGAGTTTTTGCATATACGCCACTTATGGGTGGCTCATGCAGGTGAGAAACATGATGATGCTGTTATATCACGATCGGGATGCACTGTCTCACAGAATACCCACCAGCCACTTAATCCCTTCTTCATGCCCATCATTTGTTCTATATCCTTTTTTATTATTGCAAATTTCCTGACGCTGTTAAAATAATGGACTTGGAAACCACGCTTGTTTCCACCAAGAAGAGACTTCCGTGGTTTTTGAAAATTCCATCGTCACAACGAATCATTATCTTGACGATCTGTGCTGCAACCTTTACAGTAAGCAAGTGATTTATCTGGAACTTTTTTCGAATCCAACTGACTTGAACAGGACGGGTTCATTTACTCTGTTGTGAATATTTCCGGCTCCTCTCCGATTGTCACTCTCACGAATACGTGTATAGTTCGTTCCGATTTTGCCTCTCGTCTTGCATGATAAATACAATATCGATGCCAGTCACGGTAAACAATTACCACAAGAAATTGGAACTTCACTTACCCACGATTGTAGTTCAAGTTTGGACGTCTGGCCTTCTCGGCACATTTGGAGCACTTATCATAATTTCATCCCGTAAGACATCAAACAACCTGTGACTTCAGTTTCTACTAATTTAAACACAGCAATCGTGGGATGGAAAACCGACGGCGCTCATTCGAGAAACTCCGCATACAACTTCGGGCTTTTCTGCCTCGCCGGAGGAATCATAGCTCTCGCCTTTACCGATCAAATTTGGCTGCTCGTGTTTAGTAGAATTTTACAGGGCCTATCGGCAGCAGGCAAGTATCTCCTCTCAAGTTGGCAACCAAGGGAAGAAAGCTTACATTTTCATAGTGGTGTATACGGTCGGATTGGCTATTATAGCGGACACCGTGGATCCAAAAGAAATCGGACATTATATGGGATATGCTCTATCCGCCATGAGTTTTGGAGTTCTTGCTGGGCCACCTATTGGAAGTTTGGTTTACTCTATCAGTTACATGGCTGTGATATCTCTGATGGCTGGAGTGGCGTTGGTAGATATCATACTGCGTTTAGTGATGATTGAGAAGGCAAGAGTGAAAGCTCTCCAAGAGACAGCATTTGGATGCACAGAACGAACTCGGCTACTCGATGAAACGCCCACGAACAAACCAGTACGGCCGGGAATCTCGAAGACTTTGAGTCTTCTTTCCAATCCAGGAATGAAACTGCTTTATATGGTGTGTTCGTCCACTTCGCTATCATTTGCAGTTTCGATGGAGTGCTTCCAATTTACTTGGCTCAAACTTTCCAATGGTCCTCATTGAAAGTGGGTTTATGTTTCCTCGCCATTGGGATTCCGAATGTTATCCTGGGACCTTTTGCTGGCAGGTTATCAGATGCAATTGGGCCGCGGTGGTTGGCTTGCGCTGGATGTGTGTTGACTGCTATTCCCATGGTTCTTCTACAACTCGTGCACGAAAAGACAGGGAGTCAAATATTGCTCCTATTTTTCCTGCTTGCGCTCATTGGTAGGTTTCTCTCTTGTCAGGACATTCAATGCTTTGTACTTAGTATACACACAGGCACGATATTACCTTTCATTGTCTCTCCGCTGGCAGCAGACCTCTTTTATATTGTTGAAATCCTCGAGGTAGAGGGCGATGGAGCTGCTTACACACAATCTTACGGCCTTTTCACCTGTGCTCTAGCTGGTGGTACACTCGGTGGACCTGTCATAGCAGGATATCTAAAGGAGAAATTTGGGTGGACTGTGATGGCTTGGGGGTTGGGAGCTTTGGTTGCTTTGGGTGCAATCCCAGTAGTAAGAGCACCTATCCAGCATATGAACTGTGACATTGATCGATTTTTAGTACTTTTGCACCGACAATAGTCATTTTGTTAATTACGAAGACGAAGTTCAAACCACTGTGCGATAGAGAAAAGGCTTGAGTTGGAGTTCTAACGGAATTATCAGAAAAGTGTGAAATATAACAAAAGATTTATTAGCTAGAAAATCAATGTAGGAAATATTAATAGCATGAGACCTTCTTCTATGTAGTTTCGAGATGTAGTTGAAACCGAGAGATAATAAGTTTCAATCTCAAGCTCGACGTCGTACTAGAATACAAGTCGCAATCGCATTGTATTCGTCCGTCGATCAGCATCGCAATTCCACGGTTGTGTTCGTTGTAAGTCGGTGAACTACTCCCTGTTTCTCGACAATACAGACACATTTTACGGTCAGACTTTCGACAGAACGGATCAAGACCCTTGAATTAGTTATATGGCCAATCAGAAGCCTCGGATTTGTCTGCATTATTATCGCGGTATGTACTATTCCTACGCTTACTTCTTGAACTAGCTTTTGGAATGTATTTCAAGCTACAGAGCTACCGATTAAACTAAACGATGCAACTAAAATATAGAGATAACGTTATGTAGAAGTAACTAGCGAGTAGAATAATCGTTTGTCGTTAGTAGAAGCAGGGCTCGGGCATTCGACGGAACGTGGCGTGTTATACAAGCGTTATGTAGCCACGTAGCATACGCTTAATCACGTGATTTTAAAATTTAAGATAATTGTTTTCACCTGCTTTTCTCTCTGAATTAGTCTTAACACTAGCTCAACGCTAGCTTGCGCTAGGTTAACGTTAGTTTAAGTCTTACTTAATCTTTAACCTCGTTTAAATAAAGGTTAAGTATTATAGTATAAGCTAGCTCTAACCTTAATTTAGCTTAAGTTAACTAAATTTTTAACTTATACCTATATTATACTAACATTAGATACTAATCTAATGTAAAGTTAAATATCTAGTAATATAGTAATATAGTTATAATATTATAAGATTTAGTAGTATAGTATAAATATTAAAGAGTTATTTATAAAGAAGATAGAAATAAAAGAATAGTTTAATTAACTATTACTACTTTATAAGTATATAAAGTAGAGTACTATTATAATATTTATATTATTTATATTATTAGTATTAACATACTTTACTACTAAGTATATTATATTAGTATATTATATTAGTATATTATATTAGTATATTATATTACTAGTATATTTTTTCTCTACTCTAATACCTTAAAACTTTAATATATATTTTTTTAACTATTTATTATAGAAATTCAAACCTAAGAAGCGTGAATTATTCTAGCTATTAAGGCTATTTAAATATTTAAAAAAAACTAAGCAAACGCTCTATAGCAAAGATCTATAAAGTACTATATACAAGCTTATCTAATAGAATAGCTAGCTAAACTAACTACTCTGATTCTAAAGCTAATTGTTATAAGTTAACAGACTTAGAGAAGGAGTTAATTCTTTAATATATACTTAATCTAGATTTAAGAGAATTTATGCCCTGTCTAGCTAGTACTAGAGATATAGTAAATCTCTTACTTAAATCTCGAGGAGTACTATATATTAAGAAGAACTAGAGTATATTAATTTATTTAACAATAACTAGAGTTAAAGATATATTTTAATTATGTCTATAAGTTTTAAAGAGCCTTATATAAAGATCTAGAGCTAATTCGTATATAGTTTTAACTAGTTAAGAATATATAAGTAAAATATAGTACTATTAACTTTAATTCCTATAACTTTAACAAGACTAGCTTTATAATAGAGACAATCTGCTTATTAATAGTTATAATATATATATATTAATATAGTAAAGGTAAGGTAGTTTAGCTAGGTAGTTAGAAATAAGCTATAGTAATTATCTATATTAATAATAAAGGTTAGAGAATTTCTCTGTTTCTTATAACTTAAGAAAAGAATTACCTCTTAAGTTAATATACTAAGAACAGCCTTCTATATAACTAAGTTATTAAACCTACAAGTAACAGATAGATAAATAATAAGACAGGTCTAGAATAGTTAAAATACTTTAATAAATATACTTCTAACTACGTAAAGAGGCTGTTATTATAAATGTTTAAGTTCTTCCTTGCCTTTAAAGCTATATATTAAGCCTCTATTATACTCTAGAACAGTTAAGCTAGATTTTGTAGAGCTAGCTTAGTACCTTTTAATCTAGATATAGTTCCTTTAAAGCTTAATATAAGGTTATAGACTCTAACCTCTCTTATTAACTCCTCTGTAGATACTAGTCTCTAGGTCTTATAGACCTCTTGAAACCTAACTAATACTTCTTTATAGACAAGTTTAGTTAAAAATTATATTATATATTATTATAGAAGCTTGCTAATATCTATTTTCTAGATAGTTACTATACTACCTAAGAGTATAGAGTTATTAGCTTATAAGATAACTTTATTATCTATAAAAGTCTATACTCTTTGTAAGGCAAATAAAGTACTTAGCAAATACTAGAGAGCTAAAAAGAACTCAGGTCTGTTAAGGGGTTATACTTACTATAGAGAATATATAGAATATATTAGATTATAAGAACAGAGAGAAGTAGAGTTAATATAACAAGTACTCTAAGAGAGGTTTTCAAAAGAAGAAGTAGCTGTCTAGAAGACAACGTAGTACTTACAAGAAGTCTAGTTATAATATATATATTAAGTAGGTATAGATACTTCTAGTTTATTAGATTCTGATTTAGATTAATTAATACTATATATTATAGTTGTTAATTCTGTCTCAAAGATAGGAGAGTAGAGAAAAGTAATCTACTTAATAATATAATCTATTTAGTAATAAAGCACGTTATCTCTAATAGTAAAACTTTTATAAAAGTATATATTAACTTCTTATATATTATTTATTATACTACCTATATATATAGAGTTATTAATATATATAACATAGTTTATTAGTATACTATATACTTTAAAGTATATACAAAAATGTCTTATATAACTGTGTACTTTATATATTTATTAAGATATTCTTTTTAAAATTTAATTTTAATAAAGAAACAGAGGTTTAATATTATAATAGTCTTGATTTTAAATATTTACTAGTTATAATTAATAATTCGCTTAAAAATACCTCTGTAATTGTTAACTATTTTTTCTTTTCTAAATAACACTTTAACACAAGAGTAATAATATTTAAAAACCTAGAATAACGAATATATATAACGTATTTCCCAGGTGAGCCGATTACCTAGGTAAGCTAATTACTAGAAAACTAAAACATAACACTTCTCTTAAAATATAAAATACTACTACTAAATTAAGCCTAAGTCTATAGTAAAGAGAGTTGTATATTATGTTTTAATATATTTAAAGTTGTGATATTATTATGCTTAAGTAATCAGCTTACCCAGGTGATCAGCTTACCTGGGAAATACATTATCTTAAAAAAAAATAAACTTTTAATTTCAGATATTCTTATTAATAAGTATATAAAGTATATAGTTATATACGAATGTTTTTTGTAAGTAGTTTAAAGTATATAGTATAGTTGAAATATAGTATATTTTTATCTATTACAAGAGGCTCTAAGAAAATAAAGTAAGTGTCTAGAAAGTATAAGATATTATAATAATCTATATAGACTTATAAAATATAGTAATGTATTTCCCAGGTAAGCCGATCACCTGGGTAAGCTGATTACTTGAGAATAATAATATTACAACTTTAAATATATTAAAACATAATATATAACTCTCTTTATTAGAGATTTAGGCTTAATTTAGTAGTAACATTTTATATTTTAAGAGAAGTGTTGTGTTTTAGTGTTCTAGTAATTAGCTTACCTAGGTTATTGGATTACCTGGGAAATACGTTATAAAGAAGCTATATAATGCTAAATATTTTATAATATAAGATTTATTTTTGTTAAAATCATTCTTTAAAACTAATAACTACTAACTCTATATCTAATTTAAACTCTATTAATTAACTAGCTAACATAGACTACTATAGAGACTAGTTTATTAAGAACTATCTCAAGGTTAGTATTACAAGTCACTTGTTAGCACGTAATAACTAAAGTCAAGGCGACGTCCTAATAGAACAAGTATATTAGTAGCTCTTATAGTAATTAAAGATTAAGTAGGTTAGCTAGACGATTCAAGGATTTCTTTTAGTTATTAGTTATGTAATAGACACTGATAGATCTCAGAGGGGATCTATAGAATCTAGATAACAAAGGTTCTATATAAGACTAGTACTTCTAGTATTAGATAAAAGCTCTATACTTAACTTAGTTATTAATTTTATTATATTATTTTAACATCTTTAATATAAGTAATAAGTTTACTTCTATGTAAACAACCTAGTATATCTATACTTCTTACTATATATTAACCTTTAACACTTAGTTACCTTTGTCTAGATTATTTAAGTTTCGTTGAAGTTATAGTCTTTTAGTATATATTTTATAAATACTAATTCTAAATAGTATCTCTTGTCTAGATAACAAAAGAATTATTTTATTCTATTAGAAAACTTATTAAGTAGAAAGTACTAGCTATCTTTAAAAACGTTAATTCTTATATAGAAAATATATAACCAAGGAATATAGTTAACGTAACTATATACTAAGTCGCGTACAACACTGAGTTGTATATCTTTTACTTATATATTAATACCTTAGAGGTTAATATCTTAGGATTTTATAGTTAAGCTACTAAAATCCAATAACCTAATAACAGGAGTTAAATATAACTTAGTTCTAGTTATTATAGAATAACACACGAAATATATAATGCTTATACTATATATAGAAGCTAGTGCAGCCAAGCAGCTAGCTTATATATTTATAAAAAACGTAGTTACTATATATAGGTTACTAGAAGAGATAATCTTAGACAGAGACAAACTCTTTATATTGAAATTCTAGACAGCGCTTATAGAGTAGCTAGGTATAAAAAGAAAGCTATTAACAGCCTTCTATCTCTAGATAAATAGTAGAACTAAATAAATAAGTTAGGTTATAGAAGAGTACCTACGCTTATATATAAACTACTAATAAAACAATTAGGTAGAACTATAACCTTTAGTATAGTTTATATATAATAGTTTAGCTACAGAAACTATACTTATTATACTATTCTATACTAACTACAGGTATAAATTAATAGTATATTAGAAACCTCTAGTAAGGACTATTAATAATAAGTAAGTAAAAATACAAGTTCACAAACTCAAGGAACTATATAAAAGACTTGTAGATTAGTTGAAATTTATAATAGAACATAATATATACTACTTTAATAAGTAATATAGTTAGGAGCTAATATTAAAAGAGAGAGATAAAGTCTACTTAATCTAAAAAAAACATTAACACAAAAAGACTAAGTAGTAAACTACTAGACTACAAGAAACTTAGGCTATTTAAGATTAAATATATTAAAGAATCTTTGAATTATAAGCTTACGCTACTAAAAACTATATAATATCTATCTATTTTTCTATATATCTCTACTTAAACTAGCACTACTAAAAGTACTACTAGCTCTACTCACATAGATCTAACCTGTTAATTTAAATACTAAATATAAAGTTAAGAGAATTCTTGACTATAAGTTTATTAGAGAATAGATCAAGTACCTAATTAAATAGATAGATTACCTATATTTAGAAAATACTTGAGAACTAAAGAGAAATCTTAACTAGTACTTAGAGAAACTTCAGGAGTTCTACTACTAAAACCTATATCTTGTAGTTAGCTAGAAAAGATATAAAAAAGGCTAGGTCAAGGCCTAGGTTAAGGGCAGAGCTAGAAGAACTAGAAGTAGAAAGAGCTGACAGCCTAGTAGCCTCTTCTTCTCTCTTGTCTCTTGCCTTCTATTCTTTCTTTTCTTTCTCTTCCTGTTCTTTAATAGTATTAAGTTTAGCTATGTCTTGCTATCTTCTTATAGTAACGCTATAAGAACTTTCGTTGTTTGCAAAGACAAAGGATTTTCGCTATTATCTCTTCTTTCTTGTTATAGAGCCTCTTTTCTTAGGTGTCTAGTAACTATTATTTCTTCTTATTAGAAACGTTCTGTTTCTAGGCATTGTTAGTACTATTATATTTTGATTTAGAACAAATATATTTAGTACACCTACTAGACTACAAGGAATCTATAATATATCGTCGACCTTGGAAGCTATAGCAGGAACAGAGTATAATTTTAATTTATATTACCTTAATACTAGTAGTAAGTCAGAAAGGCTCTTTCTTCTTCTTCTAAATAGAAGGCTATAGTTAAAATAGTATATTAAAAGAGAAAGAGAGCTACTAGCCTTCTAATAACATTTCTTAGATTATACTTAAGCGTAGAGACACGCTAGGCTAAGAAGGGAATAGTGTTATAAATTATATATTAGCATGTAGTAAGTAAGTATAGACAGTGTTCTAATAGAACAAGATACTATTAAGTAGTTATAGATAATAGAGATTAGCTAGAGTAGCTAGCTAATCCAAGGATTTCCTTTAGTTATAATTATATAATAGACTCTAATAGATTGCCAGAAGATCTAATAAGATCTAGAGATCTAGATAAATCTAAGAGAATAAAGGTTCTATATATAACTAGTATGTCTGCTATTAGATAGAAGCTTTATACTTAACTTATTTTATTAATTTAATTATCTTATTTAAGTTCTTTAATATAAGTAACGAGTTTACTCTTAAGTAAACAACCTAGCGCTCTTTTACTCTCTTCTATATACTAATTAACGAGACTTAGTTACTTTTGTTAGACTTATAAGGTAGAATTATTATATAGAGAGCTATTATAGTGTTAAATTATATAGTTTTTAAGATATATAGTTTAGAATAAAAGCTCTATTACGTTCTATAGCGTCTTTGAGGTCTAGTTTAGCTTGTTTATAGAGGGTAGAGTTAGTGTCCTTATTCTTAGATTAAGATAAGAAAGTATTTTATAGAACTAAACTAGTTACTTAGAATCTACTCTTAATATTCTGCTCTATAAATATAGCTTTAAATGCCTCTTTAAATACAGGAAGGAACTTAAGCTTAGTACTATACTAAATTCTAACTCAAACGAGATTCTTAATCTACTTACTATATAATGCCTTTAAAGAACTAAAACAGCTAACGTTAAGAGACTAAAGGATATAAGATAAGTATAGTTATATATAGAGAGTAATAATACTATTATACTAATAGTATTACTAAAATTAAACTAAAATATATAACTTATAACTATTAAGAACAAGGAGTCTATATTATCTAACTATATAACCTTTTATATACTTATTAAAGTACTAAATCTACTTAAATCTAATCTTGTTTATTATCTATCTATTCTTACTTAGTATAATTACTTAATCTTATAAGAGACCTAAGTTCTTGTACTAAGCTAATAGATAGTACTGTTCCTTGAAAATAATAAATAAAGGAAGTACTATAAAGAAACTACTATACTAGTATAACAAAAGTAACTAAGTCTCGAAGGTTAGTATATAAGTAAGAGGTTTAGATATACTAGGTGTTTACTTAAAGGTAAACTTGTTACTTATATTAAAGAAGTCAAACAAGATAAATAGATTAATAAACTAAGTTAAGTATAAAGCTTCTATCTAATAGTAGATGTACTAGTTATATATAGAACCTTTATATAGTAAGATTACTAACATTGTCTGTTAATATAGTTAACCTCTATTACTAGTATTACTTGTTGATTTAGTTGATTTAAACTATCACGTGACTATACATAAAAACGAAATCCTTAGATTAGCTAGCTACTCTAGCTAATCTCTTATTACCTATAATTACTTAATAGTATCTTGTTCTATTAGAGTACTGTCTAGATTTACTTGTTATATACTAATATATAATTTGTAACACTATCTCCTTCTTAGCTTAGCGTGTCTCTACGCTTAAGTACAACCTAAGAAATGTTATTAGAAGGTTAGCAACCTTCTTTCTCTTTTAACATAAGTCTTCCTACAACTAAACTCAAGCTTAAGAAGTATTATATTAATACTATACTTTATATTAAACAGTCTAGAGACAAAATAATTTCTTGTACCTGCTATATAAAATAGTTAGAAGAGTAGAAAGAAGAGGCAGTACTATATTACTCTTTCTAGAGAAGACAAGTATTCTGCTTATATACTCTAGAGCAAAAGTTATAATATAAGGAATAAGAATTAGGCTCTATCTTCTTTTGACTAGAAGTTTCTTAACAAGTAGCAAAGAAGGCTTTGTAATAAGGAGGAGGAAGTAATAGCTAAAATTCTTTGTCTAAGAAAGCAGTAGCGCCTTCTAGATAATTATAAGCAAAAAATACTCTACTATAGTCTCTTGTCTCTCGACGAGCTAGACTGTGCTAAGGGAAAGAAAAAGAAAGAAAAGAAAGAACAGAAAACAAGAGACAAAAGAGAAGAAGAGGCTACTAGGCTATTAGCTCTTTCTACTCCTGTCTCTTCTACCTCTTCTCTTGACCTAGGTCTTGACCTAGCTTTCTTTGCTTCTTTTCTAGCTAACTACAAGATATAAGTAACTCTAGGTTTTAGTAGTAGAACTCCTGAAGTTTCGCTAAGTACTAGTTAAGGTTTTTCTTTAGTTCTTAAGTATTTTCTAAATATAGATAATCTATCTATTTAATTAAGTACTTAACCTATTCTCTAACAACCTTATAGTTAAGAATTCTCTTAACTTTATATTCTATATTAGAGTTAATAGATTAGATCTCTGTAAGTAAAGCTAGTAGTACTCTTAGTAGTACTACTTCAAGTAAAGATATATAGAATACTAGATAAATGTTTATAGTCTTTAGTAGTATAAGTTTATAATTTAAAGGTTCTTTAATATATTTGATTTTAAATAGTCTAAGCTTTTTGTAGTTTAGTTTACTACTTAGTCTTCTTTGTATTAATGTTTTTCCTAACTAAATAGACTTTATCTCTCTCTTTTAATGTTAGCTCCTAACTATGTTGTTTATTATAGTAGTATGTGTTTCTTTCTGCTATAAACTATAATTCTAATATAAGCTCTTTATATAGTTCCTTAATTTTCGAGACCTGAACCTAAGCAAGCTAATTATTAATAGTTATGTTTAGTAGTTCTTAATATACTTCTAATTTATATATAAAGTTAGTATAGAATAGTATAACAAGTATTATCTCTGTTATTAAACTATTATATAAGAACTATATCAAAGGCAGTAGTATAACAAATACTACCTTACAGGTCTAACAAAAGTAACTAAGTCTTCGTAGGTTAGTATATAAGAAGAAAGTAAAGGTTATAAGGTGTTTACTTAGAAGTGAACTTGTTACTTATATTAAAGGAGTTAAACAATATAATTAGATTAATAACTAAGAGTTAAGTATAAAGCTTCTATCTAGTAGAAGATGTACTAGTTATATATAGAAACTTTATTCTCTAGATCTATCTAGATCTCTAGAATCCTCTAGATTCTCTTGTAATCTATCGAGCTCTATTATATAATTATAACTAAAGGAAATCCTTAGATTAGCTAGCTACTCTAACTAATCTCTATTGTCTATAACTACTTAATAGTATCTTGTTCTATTAGAACACTGTCTAGACTTACTTGTTATATACTAATACATGATTTATAACACTACTCTCTTCTTAGCTTAGCATGTCTCTATACTTAAGTATAACCTAAGAAATGTTGTTAGAAGACTAGTAGCTCTCTCTTGTTATTATGTTTTCTATAATACTATATTGTAAGTCTTTAAACAATAATTACCTTAAACTTACTTAATAAATTAAACAGACTAGTAAAGAAATAGCTTCTTGTACTTATTGTAAAAAGTCTAGCTGTTAATATATAGCTCTGTAAAATAATAGCTAGTTTATTTACTATACTAAGTATACTTGTTAGAGAAAATTCTGTAATACTAAGAATTAGAATTAAATGCTCTTATCTTTAGAGTAGCTGTCTCTAAACAAACAGAAAGAGTACTATAAGAACGAAGAAGAGAAGGCTACAGCCTAGGCTTAAGAGGCTATAGCTAAGAGTTCCTAACTTCGCAAATAGAAACAACTTGTTCTAGCCTATGAAAAGAAGATAATAGCACCTAGTCTTAACTTACTTAATAACTTAGATGCTGCTAAGAGTTAAAAAGAAAAGAAAGAGAAGAATATAAAGTAAGAGATAAAAGAGAAGAAGAGGCTACTAGGTTAGGAGCTCTTCTTACTTCTGCCTCCTCTACTAACCTCTTCCTTAACCTAGGCCTTGACCTAGCTTTCTTTATGTCTTTCTCAGATAACTACAAGATATAGACAACTCTAGGTTTTAGTAGTAGAAGTCTAATAACTGTCTAAGACTATAGAGGTTTAACCTAGGTTCCTAAGTATTCTCTAAATATAGGTAGTCTAACTATTTAATTAGGTACTTAACCTGTTCTCTAATAACCTTATAGTTAAGAATCTTCTTGACTTTATATTCTGTGTTAGAATTAATAGGTTAGATCTCTGTAAGTAGAGCTAGTAGTACTTCTAGTAGTATTAGTTTTAAGTAAGAATATATAGAATACTAGATAGATATTTATAGTTTTTAGTAGTGTAAGTTTATAATTTAAAGGTTCTTTAATATATTTGATTTTAAATAGTCTAAGGTTTTTATAATCTAGTTTGCTACTTAGTCTTTTTATATTAATGTTTTTTCTAACTAAATAGACTCTATTCTCTTCTTTTAATATTAGCTCCTAACTATATTATTTGTTATAGTAGTATATGTTTCTTTCTACTATAAATTATAATTCTAATATAAGTTCCTTATATAGTTCCTTGATTTTTAAGACCTAAACTTAAGTAAGTTAATTGTTAATAGTTATAATTACTAGTTCTTAATATAGTACTAATTTATACTAAAAGTTAGCGTAGAATAGTATAACAAGTATTATTTCTGTTATTAAACTATTATATAAAAACTATACTAGAGGCAGCAGCTCTACTTAATTGTTTTATTAGTAGTTTATATAGTATTATAAGTATGCTTTAACTACTTGATTTATGTATTTATTACTTTTATTTATCTGTAGATAGAAAGCTGTTAACAGCTTTCTCTTTGCACCTAGGTGCTTAGTAAGAGCTACCTAGAATTTCAAGGTAAAGAGCTTGTCTCTGTCTAAGATTATCTTCTTAAATAGTCTATGTCTTAAGACTACTTCTTTTAGGAATATAAATGCTAATTCCTTAGCTGTACTTAACTCTATGTATAGTACTAAGATTATATACTTTATAAGTTATTCTATAATAACTAGAATTAAATTATATTCTACTTCTGTTATTAGTTCTTTAGATTTTAGTAGTTTAATAATAAAATTCTAAGATATTAACTTATAAGGTATTTATAGTATTAGAGTAGTATTTATCTATCTATAAGATATATAGTAGAAAGCCTTGTTTCTAGTATAGGTATTATACTCTAATATTACCTCCTTAACTATTGCTGTTATATACTCGATGTAGTAGTGTTATTTTAGTCTCTATAGAGTTTAGCAAACTCCTTAGTAACTATAAGTAAGTACTATATAGTATTCTTTAATGAATTCCTTTGTGTATAAGGTTAGAACTCTAAGTTTCCTGTCCTTATACTATAAAGCTTTATTTTGTTTGTTAGTAGTATATACTATACTAGTAAAGTCTCTACCTTCTGCTTATTTATCTAAAATAGATTATTTATTTCCTTAGGTAGTAAGAATCTTCTTACTCTAAGGTCTGTTATCTACTAAGGTTACTATAATCTCGTAGGTTATTAGAGCAAGGTTCTTGTTTTATAGAGTTTTTAGAATAGTAATTCTTTTGTACTCTTTATCTTCTTTGTAGCCTGGCTTTTAGCTAAGAGTGTTACCTTAAGAGTTTACTATTCTACTAATATATTAGATTATAACATTATATTCTCTAAGAATTCTTGCCTACCTTATAAGACTTCTATTTATAAGGTCTTGTGTAGTAGTAAACGTTCTAAGGTTCTTATAATCTAATAGTATAGTTACTTAGTAATTCACGTTCTAGAGATATATTCTCTAGTGTTTAAGTACTAGAACTATAGTAAGAAGTTCCTTATTATATATATTATAGTTCTACTATACTAGGTTTATTTTCTTAGAAAAGTATGTTACTAGTATAAGTTTACTCTCTTTTCCTAGCTAGAGATATATAGTACCTACTACTAAGTCTAAGGTATTAGTCTTAACAGTACTTAGCTTGCTAGTATTATAGCTTTAAAGAATAGATTGTTCTATAAATTATTTTATGATTTCCTAAAAGGCTTTCTTAGCTTTCTTAGTCTATTAGAAATCAATGCTCTTTCGATTTAGGCTAGTTAGAGAACTAGCTAATCTAGTATAGACTCTAATGAATTATTAGTAGAAGTTAGTAAATCCTAGAAATAATTATATATCCTTGACATTCTATAGTATTAGCTATTTCTTAATGTCTTTTGTTTTTTCTAGATTAACTTCTATATGTCCTAGAGTAATTGAACACTCTAGGAATGTTATATAAGTTACTCTAAACTTATATTTCAATAGTTTAAGGCAAGATTTAACTGCTACAAGTCTTCTTAAGACTTCCTTAACATACTTCTTGTAATTCTTATTCTTTTCTAAGAATACTAAAATATTATCTAGGTAATATATAATAGTTTTCTCTAGAAGATTCTCGAGTATACTATTATTCTATCTCTAACAAGTAGTAGAAGTATTTGTTAAACTAAACAGTATTACTATATACTTGTAGAGTTCTAATAGTAAGATAAATATAGTCTTCTATTTATTACTCTACTTAATCTAAATTAAGCTAAAGGTACTTCTCTAATCTAATCTTATATATTATACTACCTGGCCTACTCTATTCTATAGTTACTAGCTGTTTAGTAATCAGTAAGTGTTCTTAACTATTATGTAGTTAACTTTATAATAGCTAATATAAACTCTTTCTTGACTTCTTTCTAGATGTATTCCTTTATTCTTTAGAGATTACTCTAGGTATATAGATAAAGCTTCTACTTTCTAAGGTTATAACTCTCTTTTAGTTTTATTTTGTTATCTTATAGTTAATGTTTTAGTAGAGTATACATGTTCTCTAGGTTATTAAATAATTTCTTAAATTTCTTATACTATACAGGTATTATGTTATTAGCTGTCTTGCTAACCTGTAGAGAACTCTAGGCTAGGTGTCTTAGCAACTTAAAAGAGGTAGCGCTAACCTTCTTCTAGCCTTGTAGTTAAAGCTACTTATAGCTATATTAGTTAAAGGAAATCTCTTTTTCCTTCTAGTTAATGTCTAGGTAGTGTTCCTGAATATAAGGCATACTAAGTATTATATTCTTCTTTCTAATATCTATAATATTAAATTATATATCTACGTAGTGTTCTTTGATCTAGGTTTTCGTTAGTATAGTTTATTAGTTAATAATACCTTCGTAGTATTCTATTTCTGTCTTATTAACTACAGTGAGTTTATATAGTGTTATTTCTTTAATAGAGATATTTAGCTTCTATATAGCTAAGAAGGAAATGAAATTACTTGTAGCTATAGAATTAATTATAATTTAAAGTTTCTTTTCTCTAATAGTTATAGTTATAAATAACTAACTTTCTTCTAAAGTAGCACAGGCTTCTTGCTACTTAATAGATTAGATTTTAAACAGGAGCTTATTAAGCTCTCTAGGTGTTCTAAAAACTACCTTCTTATTATCTAAATAGACTACTTTATATACCTTGCCTATCTAGTAATACTTTCTAGAGTCAGGTTCAGGTATAGTAGCTAGGAACCTTAGCTTAAATCTAGTAATTCTAAGTAGTTGCTCTAGTTTTCATATACTAGTGCCGTTGACTAATTAGAACACAATTTAGTATTCTCTCTTCTTGAGTTACTATAAGACCTAGAACCTTTAGAATCTTAGTAGTAGATATTACTCTTAGGTTTCTACTTATATATAAGTTCTAATGTTTCTTCTCTAGTTAGAAGATTTTAAATAGTAATTTAAAAGTTCTATACAAATATTACTTTATATTACTCTAAGAGTGTTAGCTTACTCTCTTGTGTTATATATAGACTCTAGAAGTCTAGCTTTATTTTATTAATCTATGTCTAACAGTTTTCGTTTATATAGGTGCTAATAAATATCTAGGTTTCTTTTACTTTAGGATCCTCGGCAATTACTTCTTGTTTACCTGCCTCTAATAAACTAGATAATTTTAAGGAAGTTTCTATTAGAATAACTGTTTTCGCTGGCTTAAAGTATATTCTAGATTAGTTAGGTTCTTCTATCTATATCTGTGTTCTTTGCTATATATTAATATATATACGTTCTCTACGTCTATACTAGTAGATTTTTAGAGTAGTACTATAAGTTACTAAAAAGAAAGTATTTCCACAGAGTCTAAATGTATACTATAGTATTCTTCTAGGATTAGGTTATCTGACTTATTTAATAACTCTGACTCTTTAATTTATATACTAATATATTCAGCTAACTCTTTCTCTATAAGTTACTGTTCTTTAACTACTACTACTTCCTTGTAGCTAGTAGTGTTAACTTACTTTTCTTTGTAAAACTACTTCTTTAAGTTACAGTTACTTACTTTATAGCTAGATTTACTATATAAGTAACATAAGTTCTTTCTAGGAAAGTCTACCTTACTTGCCTGTCTTCTCTTAGAAGCCTGGGATTTATTCGTAGTATTAAGTTCTATAGAATCTCTATAGTTCTTTCCTCTATAATTAACTTAATGTCTATAACTTCCTTTTCTCTTAAGCCTTCTTTTATAGTTCTAATTATTGATTTTAATTAAGTTGTTAATTAATTTATTAAGTAATGTTAGCAGGTTGTCTTATACTAATTTATTCTTAACATTAGTCTTTAATTCTCTGTAGAATTATTCTTAGAGTACTTTGTTATTCTAGTTCATTCTTGTAGTATACTACTAGAACTAAGATATATACTTAGCTATAGATGTTTTCTGTTTAAGAGTATATAAGGCTCTAATATATTTCCTTTTTAAATCAATATCTATAAACACTTAGTTTATTCTAATCTTGAATCTCTTAACGTTCTAGAATAACTTCTTTGTAACCTTAGATATAGTAGTTAATATCTTTCTTTTAGTAGTCTTGTTCTTTTAGAAGTCTTTAAGGTATAGTTCTATCTAGTTATAGGCTACTCCTTTAAGACAGGTAGCAAGCTATATAACTTAGTTAGTTTTACTTGTAAATTATACTATAAAACAGTTTAAGTTAAGAGAAGCTTTTATAAGAAATTCTGTGAGTTTCTCTAGTAAACTATTAAATAGTTTAGGATTAGTAACTTTACTTTCTCGCAAAGAGTAGTAATAGTTAGTACTATTATAACAGCTAGGCTAGTAGCTGGTTTTAGTATTGTTTTTAGAGTAGAAGATATAGCTAATATTATAGTAATTTACTTTTAAAGCAGATA
Organism: Hymenoscyphus fructigenus; assembly: GCA_001414455.1. Taxonomy (NCBI): domain Eukaryota; kingdom Fungi; phylum Ascomycota; class Leotiomycetes; order Helotiales; family Helotiaceae; genus Hymenoscyphus; species Hymenoscyphus fructigenus. Next base: position 37,004 of record LKUV01000033.1, on the reverse strand, counting down.
CTTAAAGTATAATAAATACTACCTTACAGGTCTAACAAAAGTAACTAAGTCTTTGTAGGTTAGTATACAAGAAGAAAGTAAAGGTTACTAAGTGTTTACTTAGAAGTAAACTTGTTACTTATATCAAGGAAGTTAAATAATATAATTAGATTAATAACTAAGAGTTAAGTATAAAGCTTCTATCTAGTAGCAGACATACTAGTTATATATAGAACGTTTATTCTCTATATTTATCTAGATCTCTAAATCTCTCTAGATCTCCTTAAGATTTATCAAGGTCTATTATATAATTATAACTAAAGGAAATCCTTAGATTAGCTAGCTACTCTAGCTAATCTCTATTGCCTATAACTATTTAATAGTATCTTGTTCTACTAGGACGCTGTCTAGACTTACTTGTCACGTGCCAGCACGTGATTCGTGACAAGTAGCTTAACCTAATTATTATGTTAGTAGTTTATATAGTATTACAAGTATACTTTAACTACTTGATTTATATGTTTATTTCCTCTATTTGTTTGTAAGTAGAAATCTGTAGAAAGCTTTCTCTTTATACCTAGGTACTTAGTAAGAGCTACCTAGAATTTCAAGGTAAAGAGCTTGTCTCTATCTAAGATTATCTCTTTAGGTAGTCTATGTCTTAAGGCTACTTCCTTTAGGAATGTAAATGCTAATTCCTTAGCTGTACTTAACTTTATATATAATACTAGAATTATATACTTTATAAGTTATTCTATAATAACTAGAATTAAATTATATTCTACTTCTGTTATTTGTTCTTTAGATTTCAGTAGTTTAATAATAAAATCCTAAGATATTAACTTCTAAGGTATTTATAGTATTAGAGTAGTATTTATCTATCTATACAGTATATAGTAGAAAGCCTTGTTTCTAGTATAGGTGTTATACTCTAATATCGCCTCCTTGACTACTACTAATAATTAATTAATATAGTAGTGTTGTTTTATTCTCTAGAGAGTTTAGCGAACTCTCTAGTAGCTGTATACTAGAGTAGTATAGTATTCTCTTACAAACTCCTTTATATAGAAGTTAAGAATATATAGTTTTCTGTTTATATACTACTTTCTGTTGTTTTAATTATTTGTTACCTTATAAACGTTAATAAAGTCTCTACTATTTAGTAGGTCTTTTAGCATTAGTTCTTATTTAGCTAGAGCTAAACACTCTACCTTCTAGGCTCTCTAGATTTTCTTTGTCTATAAGTTATTAGCTTCTATTACTGTGATCTTAAAGGTTGTTAGAGCTAAGTCTCTATTTTCAAGAGTTTTCAAGATTATAATCTTCTTATACTCTTTGTCTCTCTTGTAGCCTAGTTTTCTACTAAGAGTATTAGCTCTTAGGTTTACTATTCTACTAAGATAATAAATCACAAGGTCAAACCTAGCAAGTGTTTAAGACTACCTAGTAAGGCGTCTATTTCTAAGCTCCTTTGTTACTATAAATGTTATTAGATTCTTATAATTAGTTAGAATAGTAACTTAGTATTTTACTTCTTAGAGGTAAATCCTCTAATATTCTAAAGCTAGGACTATAGCAAGAAGTTTTTTCTCAAAGATACTATAGTTCTGCTAAGTAGAGTTTAATATCTTAAAGAAATATACTATAGACATTAATTTCTCTTCCTTGTTTAGCTAGAGATATACAGCTATAATAGCTGTATCTAAAGTAGCTGTCTTTATAGTACTTTGTTTGTTAGCGTTATAATTCCTGAGAATAAGTTCCTTAGTAAATTACTTCTTTATTTCTTAGAATACTGCCTCTACTATACTGTCTTATATAAAAGATATACTTTTTTTAGTAAGGTTAGTTAGTAGTTTAGAGAGTCTAGTATAGTTTCTAATAAATTGTTAACAAAAGTTAGTAAATCCTTAGAATAATTATATATTCTTAATGTTCTCTAGGGATTTCTATTCTAGAATTGCCTTGATTTTCTCTAGATCTACCTTTATTTGTTCTAGAGTTATTATATATCTGAGAAAGACTATATAAGTTACTCTAAACTTGTATTTTAAAAGTTTAAGGCAAGAGTCTATAGTAGCTAGCTGTTTTAGAACTTCTCGAATATACTCTTTATGTTTCTTCTTTCTTTCTAAGAATACTAGAATATTATCTAGGTAATAGATAACTGTTCTACCTAGAAGGTTCTTAAGTATTTTGTTATACTATCTCTAACAAGTAGTAGGTATATTAGTTAGACTAAATAATATAACTATATACTTATAGAGTTCTAATAGTAAGACAAACACTATCTTCTATTTATTTTCTTGCTTTATTCTAATTAGGCTAAAAGTATTTTATTAATTTAGTTTTATAAATATTATAGTATAGCCTAACTTGTTCTATAAGTACTAACCTTCTAGTAATAGATACCTTAACTATTATATTGTTAATGTCTTAATAGTTAATATAAACTCTTTCTTTTGAATTATTCTTCTTATATATAATAAGTATATTAGAGGCTGTAGGTGACTCTAACTTTCAGATGTACTCTTTCTTGATTTCTTTTTTTATATACTTCTTAAGTAGGTGAAGGCTTTGCTAATTATATAGGTAAAGTTTCTGTTTCTTAAGCTTATAACTCTCTTTAATTTTAATCTTATAATCTCGTAAGTAATGTTCTAGAAGAGTATATATATTCTCTAGGTTATTAAATAATTCTGTAAATTCCTTATACTATACAGGTATTATGTTATTAGCTGTCTTACTAACTAGTAGAGAACTCTAGGCCAGGTGTCTAGGCAGCTTAGAAAGAGTAGCGCTATATAACGAAACTACTACTATATTAAAGTAACAAAGATAACTAAGTCTCGAAGAGTTAGTCGCAGGAAGAGGTTTAGATATACTAGTATAACGAAACCTACTCTTGTACTAAAAGTAACAAAGGTAACTAAGTCTTAAAGGTTAAGATACAAGAAGAGGTTTAGATGCGCTAAGTGTTTACTTCAAGGCAAACTTGTTACTTAGACTTAAGAAGACAAAACAATGTATTATAAACTAAGTAAACAAGTTAAGTATAAAGCTTCTATCTAATAGCAGACGTACTAGTTATATATAGAACCTTTATTCTCATAGGTAGACTAGAGCGCTAGTCGCTCTAGTTAACTCAGTTGCTTAAGTAGCTCGTCGCTCTAGGCAACCTAATATGTCACGTGATTTATACTGAATGAAATCCCTGGATCGCTTAGCTACTCTAGGCGACTCTTATTTGCTATAACTACTTAATAGTATCTTGTTCTATTAGAGCGCCGCCTGGACTTACTTATTATATACTAATATATAATTTATAATACTATCTTCTTCTTAGCCTAGCGTGTCTCTATACTTAAGTACAACCTAAGAAATATTGTTAGAAGGCTACTAGTCTTCCTTTGTTTTTATTATACTATCTTCTAATAATAAGAAACATACTAAACGTTAGTCTCTTAGTTTTTATATTAAACAACATAGCAACAAAATAGCTTCTTATACTTAATACAAAAAATCCCTTAACTTAGCTAGCAAGCCTTACTAATGTATTATAATATAAGGTAACTAATATTCTCGTTGCTCTGCCTACGCTAGACAGGGAAAATCTTACAACTATTGTAAGTATAACTAAATGCCTTTAATTTTAGACTAGGCTTCTATTAAGAAGTAGAAAGCTCTGTTAGATTCTTAGAAGAAAGAGGCTATAGCTAAGATTCTCTGCCTGTAACAGCAAAAACGTCTTCTTCTTAACAGGAAGAAGAGAATAATAGCAGCTGGTCTTAACTCACTTAATGAGTTAGATACTACTAAAGAGCTAGAAAGAAAAGAAAAGAAGAAACAGAAAGCAAAGAACAGAAGAAGAGAAGAGGCTGCTAGGCTAGCAGCTCTTTCTACTTCTAGTCTCTCTGACTCTTCCCTTGACCTAGGCCTTGACCTAGCTTTCCTTTTGTCTTTTCTAGCTGACTACAAGATGTAAGTAAGCTTAGGTTTTAGTAGTAGAACTCCTGAAGTTCCTTCTAGTACTAGGTAAGACTTCTTTTTAGTTTCTAAGTATTTTCTAAATGTAGGTAATCTAACTACTTAATTAGGTACTTAACCTGTTCTCTAACAACCTTATAGTTAAGAATCTTCTTAACTTTATATTCTATGTTAGAGTTAACAGGTTAAATTTCTGTAAGTAGAGCTAGTAGTACTTCTAGTAGTACTAGTTCAAGCAAGGATACATAGAATACTAGATAGATATTTATAGTTTTTAGTAGTATAAGTTTATAATTCAAAGGTTCTTTAATGTATTGATTTTAAATAGTCTAAGTTTTTTGTAGTCTAGTTTACTACTTAGTCTTTTAGTATTAATGTTTTTTCTAACTAAATAGACTTTATCTCTCTCTTTTAACGTTAGCTCCTGACTATGTTACTTGTTGTAGTAGTATGTATTATATTTTGCTACAAACTAAAGTTACTCTATAAGCTTCTTGTGTAGTTCCCTGAGTTCGTAGTCTTATAATCCTGCTTTGTTATTATTAATAATACTTAGTAATAGATCTTGATAAGTAACTAATTTATATCTATAGTTAGTATAAAATAGTATAACAAGCGTGGTTTCTGTTATTAAACTATTATAGGCGAACTATACTAGTAGTAGAAGTTTAACCTAGTTATCTTACTTATAGTTTATATAACATCTTAAGTATACTTTAATAACTTAATTCATTTGTTTAGTTCCTCTGTTTGTCTAGGAGTAGAAAGCTGTTAATAGCTTTCTTTTTATACTTAGTTATTCTATAAGAGCTGTCTAGAATTTCAAGGTAAAGAGTTTATCTCTGTTAGAGATTATTTCTTCTAGTAGACTATATAGAGCAACTACTTCCTATAGAAACACATAGGCTAGGTGTTCTACTATACTTGCTTCTATATATAGTATAAGTATTATATACTTCATGAGTTATTTAACAATAACTAGAATTAAGTTATATATAACTTCTGTTATTAGGTTCTTAGATTTTAGTAACTTAACTATAAAATTCTATAATATAGATCTCTAAGGTATTTGTAGTATTAGAGTAGTACTTATCTGTCTATAAGGTATTTGTAGTATTAGAGTAGTACTTATCTGTCTATAAGGTACATAGTAGAAAGCCTTGTTTCTAGTACAGGTATTATACTCTACTATTACTTCCTTGACTACTACTAATAGATGATTAATATAGTAGTACTACTTAATCTATTAGAGAGTTCAGCGAACTCTCTAGTAACTATATACTAGAGCAGTATAGTATTCTTTAATAAATTCCTTTGTATAGGATTTAGAAATATATAGTTTTCTGTTTATATACTGTTTTTTGTTGTTTTAATTATTTGTTACTCTATAAATGTTAATAAAGTCTCCTCTACTATTAGGCAAGTTCTCTGACATAGGTTCTTATTTAGCTAGAGCTAGTTGCTCTATTTCTTAGGCTCTCTAAACCTTTTTAGTCTATAGTCCTTCTTCTGTTACTACTATTTTATATATAGCTAGAGCTAGGTCTCTGTTTCTAGAGTCTTTAAGATTACTATCTTTTTATACTCTTTATCTTCTTTATAACTAGGTTAACAGCTTAGAGCGTCTGCTTGTAGGTTATCTGTTCCTTTAATATAATAAATTAAAATATCAAATCTAGTAAGAGTCTAAGACTACCTTACAAGGCGTCTGTTACTAAGTTCTTTTGTTGTTGTAAATGTTTTGAGATTCTTATAATTAGTAAGGATTAATACTTAGTACTTTATACTCTGTAGGTAGATTCTCTAATATTCTAGAGCTAGGACTATAGCAAGAAGCTCTTTCTTATAGGTGCTATAGTTTTGCTAAGTAGAATCTAATGTTTTAGAGAAATATACTATAGGTATTAGTTTCTCTTTGTTGTTTAGCTAAAGGTATACAGTAGTAATTACTGTATTAGAAGCATCTGTCTTAATAGTACTTAGTTTATTAGTATTGTAATTCCTGAGAATTAGTTTCTTAGTAAATTATTTCTTGATTGCCTAAAATACTACTTTAACAACCTTGTCTTATATAAAAGAAATATTCTTTTTTGTGAGGTTTGTTATAGGTTTTGAAATTCTAGTATAGTTTCTAATAAATTATTAATAGAAGTTAGTGAATCCTTGAAATAATTAAATGTCTTTAATGTTCTTTAGTAATTTCTATTCTAGAATTACTTTAACTTTCTCAGAGTCTACCTTTATTTGTTCTAGAGTAATAGTATATTCTAGAAAAATAGTACAAGTTACTCTAAACTTGTATTTTGAAAGTTTAAGGCAAGAGTCTACTGTAGTAAGTCTCTGTAGAACTTCTCTAACATGTCTCTTATAGTTCTCTAATCTTTCTAAAAATACAAGAATATTATCTAGGTAACAAATAACAGTTATCTCTAGAAGATTCTCTAGTATTTTATTGTTTTGTCTTTAACAGGTAGCTAGTATATTAGTTAGACTAAATAGTATTACTGTATACTTGTAAAGACCTAATAGTAAGACAAAAGCTGTCTTCTATTTATCTCCTTGCTTAATCTATATTAAGCTAAAGGCATTTTGTTAGTTGAGTTTAGTAAATATCTTAGCCTTTCCTAACTTGTCCTATAAGTATTAGCTCTCTAGTAATAGGTAAGTGTCCTTAACTGTTGCTTTGTTAACATTCCTATAGTCTATACAAACTCTTCTATTTAGATTGTTCTTCTTAAATGTAATAAGTATATTAGAAGTAGCTGGTGAGTCTAATTTTCAGATATATTCTTTCTGAATTCCTTCTTATATATACTTCTTAAGAAGCTACAAGTTCCTCTAATTATAAGGCCGAAGCTTCTACTTCTTAAGGTTATAACTCTCTTTTAGTTTAATCTTATAATCCTATAGCTGATAGTTAAGAAGAGTATACATGTTCTCTAGGTTATTAAACAATTCTGAAAATTCTCTATACTATATAGGTATTATGTTATTAGCAGTCTAGCTAACCTGTAAAGAACTCTAGGCTAGGTGTCTAGACACTTTGAAAGAGGTAGTGCTAGCCTTCTTTCTGCCTTACAGTCACAACTATATACAGTTATATTAACTAAAAGTAATACTACATTTCTTCTAGTTAATATCTAGATTATATTCCTAAATCTAGAGTATACTAAGTATTACTTCTTTGTTCTCTATCTTGACAACATTAAATTATATATCTAAATAGTATCTGTTAATAGTAGTCTTTGTAGAGATAGTTTACTAATTAATAACTCTATTTTAGTAAGCAACATTAGTTCTGTTAACAATACTCAAGACATAGAGTAATGTTTTCTTGACTAGAATGTTAAGCCTTCTATAGGCTTTTAGAGATATAAAATTACCTGTTGCTCTAGAATTAATTATAATCTATAATTTCTTTCCTCTAATAGTTACAGTTATATATAACTAGCTTTCTCTGAAAGTAGTATATAGTTCTAGTCTAATATAGTAAATGTTAAACATTCTGTTCTTAGTATTATTAAGCTAAGTTATAGTGTTCTAAGCTTATAAGAAGAATATAACTTTCTTCTAGTCTATGTATACTACTTTATATATCTGTTAATACTCTATATCTGTCTAATAATCTAGTAACGTTCTAGTGAACTATTTGTTTAATATCTAGTTAGATGTTAGCTATAGTTAGTAACAAACCTACTTAGCTATAGAAGAACCTAGGACCTAAACAGCCTAAAGTTCTCTCTCTACTAGGTAGTAAAATTCTGTAGGTAGTAGTGTTTCGTTGTAGTCTATAGTATAGTTATATTTCTTCTCTTCTCTAAAGATATATCTAGAGCCTTTGTATTTAAAGTAAATATAACCTACTTAATTATTATTAACAATATATTGTTAGAGAGAGATAGAACTATGTTCTATAGTAGTATATAGAGACTAAAAGTCTAGTCTTTTGCCTTTTATATCTACTTATTAATTCTCTCTCTTATAGGTTCTAATGAAGACTTATATATCTCTAACTTAGAGTTCTCTACTCTAATTATTTCTCTTAGACAATTCTAATAATTTAGAGGACTTCTTCTTTAACATACTTACAGGTGATTTATAGGTAGCTTGTAATAGTAACTTATGTTTACTCTTAGAGCAGGTGTTGTAATATTATTTAAAAATAGAGTTGTCTTCCTTAACCTAAGTTCTATATTCATGTACTTCTAATTCTTTGTTAGAAAGCTCCTAGGTCTTAAGTAATACTACTTCTCTCTAGAAGGTAGTATTAACCTACTTTCTCTTGTTAGTTTACTTCTTTGAGCTATATTCGTTTGCTCTATAGCCTGACTAGCTATATAAGTAGTATAAATTCTGCTTACGTCAGCGGTTCTCTTCTTCCTAGGAAAGCTTCTTTTTCTTGAAAGATATCTTCTAGGCAGCGTTTACCTTGTCTTTGTTTTACTAGCTGTTCTACTTACTCTTACTTCTATTCTTATTCTAACTTCTACTCTCTTGAGTAGATTTCCTGAATTCCTACAGACAATTATCTAATTAGATAACACTGCTAATTATACTGCCTATGTTAGTAAAAGTTATGTTTTGTTTTACTATTTCTTCTTAGAGGTATATATACCTTTAATCTCCTACAGAAGAGTTCTATAAGAGTAAGAGCATTCTATTCTGACTTGTTTCTATATTATTAGAAATCATTAGTGTAACTAATAGCTAATCTAGTCTATTTCAAGTTTAAAAGCTTCTATATAGCTATTTAGATTATGTTGAAATCTCTAAATACCTTCCTAATTACTACCTTAAATTCTCTAAAGGATTTAAACATTATTTAGGTGTCTCTTATAGATCTATTGTTATCTTCGTTTACGAAGAAGTCTTTAAGGTAGAGTTAAGCCTAATCTAGTATAGCCTCTCTTAGGTAGGAGATTACAAAGATTGATTATAAATTATAGTTATTACTAAATTTATCTATGTTAAAGTTAAAGTAGATATCTATCTAGAGAAGAAATAACTTAAGTTTATTTCTCTTTCTATAATATATATCTAGGAGTTTAACTTAGATAGTTTTAAGAGCTTTAACCTTAAAGAGTTTAGGTATATTAGGTATACTTGCGTTATTATAGTTAGAGTCTACTAGTGCTGGTTTGTTGTCTAGTAATAGTATAGTAGAGGTAGCCTGGAGTTAAGTTCTCTTAGCGCTGCTAGAGAGAGTCGACAAGTTTGTTTAGCTAGTACTAGAACTAGTAACAGCTGGCTTTAGTAGAGTTAGAGCTATAGTAACTAAACTTCTAAGCAGATACTTAAAGTATAACAAAACCTACTCTTATACTAAAAGTAACAAAGGTAACTAAGTCTCGAAGGTTAGAATATAGAAAGAGGTTTAGATACACTAAGTGTTTACTTAAAGGTAAACTCGTTACTTTAACTTAAGAAGACAAAACAATATATTATAAACTAAGTAAAGAAGTTAAGTATAAAGCTTCTATCTAATAGTAGACGTGCTAGTTATATATAGAACCTTTATTCTTATAAGTAGACTAGAGCGCTAGTCGCTCTAGTCAACCTAGTCGCTTAGGTAGCTCGTCGCTCCAGGCGACCTAATATGTCACGTGATTTATACTGAATGAAATCCCTGGATCGCTTAGCTACTCTAGGCGACCTCTATTTACTATAACTACTTAATAGTATCTTGTCCTGTTAGAGCGCCGCCTAGACTTACTTATCACGTGCTGACACGTAATTCGTGACAACTAGGTGTTTACTTAGAGGTAAACTTATTACTTATATTAAAGAAGTTAAACAAGATAATTAGATTAATAACTAGAGTAAGTTAAGTATAAAGCTTCTATCTAATAGTAGATATACTAGTTATATATAGAATCTTTATTATCTAGATCTATCTAGATCTGTAGATCTCTTTAGTGTTACAAATCACGTGTTAGCACGTGGGGAGTAAAGACTAGGCAGCGCTCTAACAGGTTAAGTACATCTATAGAACTTATAGCAAATAGAGATTAATAAGACTAGCTAAGTAATCCAAGGCTTTCTAGTTGTAGTTATTATATAACATAGTTATATAACTATTAGAGCTTGCAGGAGCTTACTTTAGAGCTTGAGAATCTTAGGCTTTCTCTAGGCTCTATGAGAATAAAGGTTCTATATATAACTAGTACGTCTGCTATTAGATAGAAGCTTTATACTTAACTTACTTTAGTTTTTAATATATTGTGTTTTATCTTCTTGAGTTTAAGTAACAAGTTTACCTCTAAGTAAACACCTAGTATACCTAAACCTCTTACTATATACTAACCTTTGAGACTTAGTTACCTTTGTTACTTTTAGTATAATAGTAGGTTTTGTTATACTTTAAGTATCTGCTTAGAAGTTTAGTTACTATGTCTTCTACCTTACTAAAACTAGTTGTTGCTAGTTCTAGTACTAGCTAAACAAACTTGTTAACACCTTCTAGCAGCGCTGAGAAGGCTTAATCTCTCGCTACTTCTACTATACTATTACTAGACAGTACACTAGTACTAGTAGATAATAACTACAATAACAACAGTATATCTAATGTACTTAAACCCTTTAAGGTTAAAGTACTTAAAACTATCTAAGTTAAACTACTAGATATATATTATAGAAAGAGAAATAAACTTAAATTATTTCTTCTCTAGATAAACATCTACTTTAACTTTAATATAGACAAGTTTAGTAATAATTACAACTTATAATTAATCTTTACAATTCTCTACCTTAGAGAGGCTATACTAGATTAGGCCTAACCTTACCTCAAGAACTTCTTTATATACAAAGATAATAACAGATCTATAAGAGACACCTGTGTAATGTTTAAATCCTAGAGAGAATTCAAGGCAGCTATTAGAAGAGTATTTAGAGATTTCGACGTAATCTAAACTACTATATAGAAGCTTTTAGACTTGAAACAGACTAGATTAGCTATTAGTTATACTAATAAGTTCTAGTGTTATAGAAACAAGTCTAGATAGAACACGCCTACTCTTATAGAACTTTTCTATAAAGAGTTAAAGGTTTACCTCTAAGAAGAAATAGTGAAACAGAATATAATATATACTAATATCACGAGTATAATTAGAGGAGTTATCTAGTTAGATAACTGATTATAGGAATTCAAGAAGTCTACTTAAGAGAGTAGAGGTTAGAACAAGAATAAAAGCAAAGAGAAGTAGAGTAGCTAGCAAAACAATAGCAAAGTAAATGTAGCCTAGAAGAAATCTTTTAAAGGAAAGAAGCTTTTCTAGAAAGAATGAAACCGCTAACATAAGTAGAATTTATACTACTTATGTAGCTAACTAGGCTATAGAGCAAACGAATATAGCTTAAAAAAGTAAACTAACAAGAGAAAGTAGGTCAACGCTACCTTCTAAAGGGAAGTAGTACTACTTAAGACTTAGAAGCTTTTTAACAAAGAGTTAGAAGTACAAGGATATAGAAGTTAGATTAAGAAGAATAACTCTATTCTTGAACAATACTATAACACCTGCTCTAAGAGTAAACACAAGTTACTATTACAGGCTACGTATGAATTACTTGTAAGCACGTTAGAAGAAGAGTTATCTAAGAGTAATAATTAGTATAGAGAACTCTAAGTAGAGAATACATAGGTTTTTATTAAAACCTATATAAGAGAAAACTAATAAGTAGACATAGAAGGTAAAAGACTAGACTTCTAGTCTCTATATACTACTGTAGAACATAGTTCTATTTCTCTTTAGTAATATATTATTAATAACAATTAAGTAGGTTATATCTACTTTAAACACAGGGATTCTAGACATATCTCTAGAGAAGAAAAGGAATATAATTACACTATAGACTATAATAAGACACTACTACCTGTAGAATTTTACTATCTAGTAGAAGAGGAACTTTAGGCTGTTTAAGCTCTAGGTCTCTCTACAGCTAAGTAGATGTGTTATAGACTACAACTAACATTAGACTAGACATTAAACAAACAGTTCACTAGAATACTACTAGATTATTAGATAGATATAGAATATTAACAGATATATAAAGTAGTATACGCAGATAAGAAGAAGGTTATATTCTTTCTATAGGCTTAGAATACTATAGCTTAGCTTAACAATGCTGAGAATAGAATATTTAACATTTATTATATTAGGCTAGAACTATATACTACTTCTAGAGAAAGTTAGTTATTTGTAACTATAAACATTAGAGGAAAGAAATTACAGGTTATAATTAATTCTAGAGTAACAAGTAATTTTATATCTCTAAAAGCTCTTAGAAGACTTAATATTTTAGTTAAGAAAACATTATTATATATACTAAGTATTGTTAACAGAATAGATGTTACTTACTAAAATAAAGTTATTAATTAGTAAACTATCTCTATAAAGACTACTATTAACAGATACTATTTAGATATATAATTTAATGTTATTAAGATAGAGAACAAGGAAGTAATACTTAGTATACTCTAGATTTAAGAGTATAATCTAGATATTAACTAGAAGAAACGTAGTATTACTTTTAGTTAATGTAACTATATATAGCTGTGACTATAAGGCAGAAAGGAGGCTAGCGCTACCTTTTCTAAAGTGTCTAGACACCTGGCCTAGAGTTCTCTACAGGTTAGCTAGACTACTAATAACATAATACCTATATAGTATAGAGAATTTATAGAGTTGTTTACAAACCTAGAAGACATAAGAGCTCTCCTAGAACACTACTCGTGGGATTATGAGATTAAAATCAAGGAGAGTTATAACCTTAGAAAACAGAAACTCTAACTATATAATTAGAAAACACTTTAACGTCTTAAGGAATATATATAGAAAGAAATAAAGAAAGAATATATTCGAAAGTTAGAATTACTAACTTTATTAAACATACTTATTATATACAAGAAGAACAACCTCAAGGGCTGTGTCTGTGTTAATTATCGAGATATAAATAATGTAACAGTTAAGGATACTTACTTATTACTAGAAGGCTAGTATCTACGAGACAGAATTAGTAGAATAAAGATATTTACAAAACTCAACTAATAGAATACTTATGTCTTAATTGAGAGTAAGGCTAGCGATAAGTAGAAGACTATATTTGTCTTACTCTTAGGACTCTACAAGTATATAGTAATGTTGTTTAGCTTAACTAATGTACTAGCTACTTGTTAGAGACAGAATAATAGTATTCTAGATAGTCTTCTAGGAGTAACAGTTATCTGTTATCTAGACAACATTCTAGTCTACTTAGAAAAGAAGAAAGAACATAAGAGCTATGTTAGAGAAGTCTTACAAAGACTTGCTATAGTAGACTCGTGACTTAAATTCTCTAAGTATGAATTCAGAGTAATATAAACTACTTTTCTAGAACATCTAATCTCTCTGAGACAGATAGAAGTAGACTCTAAAAAAATCAAAGCTATTATAGAATAGAAATCTCTAAAAAAACATTAAGAACATATAGAGGTTTCAAGGATTTACTAACTTCTACTAACAATACATTAGGAATTATACTAGAATATCTAAACCTATAACTAATCTCACTAAAAAGAGTATACTAGTTAATTAAGACAAGGTTATAGAAACAGTATTTCAAGAAATTAAGAAAAGGTTTATAGCTAGACTAATTCTTTAAAACTATAATAGACAGAAAGCAAGTACTATAGAGACAGATACTTTAGATATAGCAATTACAGCTATATATTTATAGCTGTATATTTACAGCTAGACGAGAACAGAAAGCTAATACCTGTTATATACTTCTCGAAAACCCTAGACACTACCTAACAAAACTATAGTATCTTTAAGAAAGAGCTTCTTACTATAGTTCTTGTATTAGAACATTAGAGGATTTATCTCTAAGAAGTAGAACATCTAGTAACAGTTCTCTCTAATTATAAGAATCTCTATACATTTATAATATCTAAAGAACTTAGTAATCAAAGACTTACTAGATAGTCCTAGGACCTTGCTAGATTCAAAATAGTAATTTATTATATTAAAGAAACGTTAAACCCTTGAGCTAATACTCTTAGTAGAAAGCTAGAGTATAAGAACAACAAGGAATATTAGTATATACTAATACTGAAAATCCTTGATAATAGAGATTTAGCTCTAATAATTCACAAGATAGCAGCAACAGGAACTAAAGGTCTATAAACAAAGAAAATCTAGAGAGTCTAAGAAAAAAAGCAACTAGCTCTAGCTGAATAGGAACCTATACTAAAAGACTTGCCTAATAGAGAAGGAGACTTCATTGACATTTATAGAGTAATAAATAATTAGAATAACAATAAACAGTATATAAATAAGAAGGTATATGTCTCTAAAGCCTATATAAAGGAATTTATTAAAGAATATTATACTACTCTAGTATATAGTTACTAGAGAGTTCGCTGAACTCTCTAGTGAATTAAGTAACACTACTACGTTAATTGTCTATTAGTAGTAGTCAAGGAAGTAATAGTAGAGTATAATACCTATACCAGGAACAAGACTTCTCGCTATATACCTTATAGACAGATAAGTACTACTCTAATACTACAAAGACCTTAGAAATCAGTATCTTGAGATTTTATAGTCAAGCTACTAAAATCTAGAGATCTAATAACAGAAGTAGAATATAATTTAATCCTAGTTATTATAGACTAGCTCACGAAGTACATGATTCTAGTACCTTATATAGAATCAAGTATAGCCGAGGAATTAGTATTTGTATTCCTAAAAGAAGTAGTCTTAAGATATAGACTACTAGAAGAAATAATCTTAGATAGAGATAAACTCTTTACCTTGAAATTCTAGGTAGCTCTTACTAAGCGCCTAGGTGTAAAGAGAAAGCTGTCTACAGCTTTCTACTTATAGATAAATAAAAGTAATAAACAAATGAATTAAGTAGTTAAAGTATATTTATAATACTCTATGAACTACTAATAAAACAATTAAGTTAAGCTGCTGCCTTTAGCACAGTTCTTATATAATAGTTTAATAACAGAAACAATACTTATTATACTATTCTACGCTAATTTTAGGTATAAACTAGTAGTATATCAAGAACTACTAAACACAACTATAGACAATTAGTTAGCCTAGGTTTAGGTCTTGAAAATTAAGGAACTATATAAGGAACTTGTATTAGAGTTGTAATTTATAGTAGAAAGAAATATATACTACTACAATAAACAATATAGTTAGAAGCTAACGTTAAAAGAGAGAGATAAAGTCTATTTAGTTAGAAAAAACTTTAATACTAAAAGACTAAGTAGTAAACTAGACTATATAAAACTTAGGCTATTCAAAATCAAATATATTAAAGAACCTTTGAATTATAAACTTACACTACCTAAAACTATAAATATCTATCTAGTATTCTATATATCCTTACTTGAACTAGTACTACTAGAAGCACTACTAGCTCTACTCACGGAAATCTAGTCTGTTAACTCTAACGCAGAATATAAAGTTAAGAAAATTCTTAACTATAAGGTTGTTAGAGAACAGGTTAAGTACCTAATTAAATAGTTAGATTATCTACATTTAGAGAACACATAGAAACTAAAGGAAAATCTCAACTAGTGCTAGGTAGAACTTTAAGAGTTCTATAACTAAAACCTAGGCTTGTCTATATCTTGTAGTCAGCTAGAAAAGATAAAAGAAAGAATAAGTCAAGGCCTAGATCAAGAGCAGAGTTAGAGATAACAGGATTAGAAAGAGCTGCTAGTCTAGCTGTTTCTTTCTCTCTCTGTTTCCTCTTCTCTCTCTCTTCTTTCTCTTTTCTCTCTTTCTCTTTAGCAGCGTCAAGCTTGTTAAGCGTCTAAAGTCCCTGCTAGACTATATTAATTCTACGCTTACGAAGCTCTTGTTAACGTTACTTAAGCTTGTAAACACAAGCTAGACTAGCTATAGCTGCTTTAAAAGCTATATCTCTTTCGAAATTTAGATACTTCTTCTCGAGACAAATGTTCTATAGGTTATTATTAGATAACTAGAGAGTGTTACATCTAATGCCTCGACAAACACACTCTCTGTACTTCTGTGACTTACTATTAAGAACAAAGTATTTTCAGTTATACTAACAACAGTTAGAATAAGATATAATTTTAGAACTATATACTTAGATAGTTTTGAAAAGTAGAATATACTGTTTATACTTCTGTATTTTAGATAATATAATAAAAGAAAAGAAGGCTAGTAGCCTTCTGGCAATATTTCTTAGGTTGTACTTAAGTATAGAGACATGCTAAGCTAAGAAGAGAATAGTATTATAAATTATATATTAGCACGTAGGAAGTAAAGACTAGAAAGTACTCTAACAGGTCAAGTACATCTATAGAACTAATAGTAAATAGAGATTTATTAGACTAGCTAAGTAATCTAAGGATTTCTAGTTATAGTTATTATATAACATAGTTATATAACTATTAAAGCTTATAGGAGCTTGCTTTAGAGCTTGAGAATCTTAGGCTCTCTCTAGGCTCTATAAAGATAAAGATTCTATATATAACTAGTACGTCTACTATTAGATAGAAGCTTTATACTTAACTTACTTTAGTTTTCAATATATTGTGTTTTGTCTTCTTGAGTTCAAGTAACAAGTTTACCTCTAAGTAAACACCTAGTACACCTAAACCTCTTACTATATACTAACCTTCAAGACTTAGTTACCTTTGTTACTTTCGGTACAATAGTAGGTTTCGTTATATTTAGATCTCTTAGACATCTATTAAGGTCTATTATATAATTATAACTAAAGGAAATCCTTAGATTAGCTAGCTACTCTAGCTAATCTCTATAAACTATAACTACTTAATAGTATCTTGTTCTGTTAGAGTGTTCTTTGATTTAGGTTTTTGTAGATATAGTCTATTAGTTTACAATATCTCCTTAGTATTCTATTTCTGTTCTATTAACTATAGTAAGTTTATATAGTGTTATTCCTTTAACAGAGACATTTAGCTTCTATATAGCTAAGAGAGAAATAAAGTTACTTATAGCTCTAGAATTAATTATAATTTAGAGTTTCTTTTCTCTAATAGTTATAGTTATAAATAACTAACTTTCTCTTAAAGTAGCACAGACCTCTTACTATCTAATAAGAAAGATCTTAAACAGGAGTCTATTAAGTTCTCTAGGTATTCTAAAAACTACCTTCTTATTATCTAAGTAGACTACTTTATATTTCTCGCCTATCTAATAATACTTTCTAGAGTTAGGTTTAGGCAGAGTAGCTAGAAATTTAGGCTTGAATCTAGTAATTCTAAGTAGTTGCTCTAGTTTCTATATACTAGTTCTATTAACTAGTTAAAACATAATCTAGTGTTCTTCTTCCTTGAGTTATTAAGACCTAGAGCTTTTAGAATCTCTGTAGTAGATATTACTATTAGGTTTCTATCTATATATAAGTTCTAATGTTTCCTCTCTAGTAAGGAGATTTCGAAAGGTAATTTAATAGTTTTAAGCAAATACTACTTTATATTACTCTAGAGGTAGTAGTTTTCTTCTCTGTGTTATATATAGGCTCTAGAAGTTAGGTTTTATTTTATTAGTTTATATCTAACAGTTTTCGTCTATATAGGTGCTAATAAATAACTATGTCTCTACTACTTTAGAATCTCTACTAATTACTTCCTAATTACCTACTTCTCATAAGCTAGACGATTCTAATAAAGTTTCTATTAGAATAACTATTTCCGCTAGCTTAAAGTATATTCTTTCTATAAAAGTTGTTTGTGAGATAAGGCTAATACTTATTAGACTAATTATGTCTTCTCCTGACTAGTATGTAATATATTTTATATTAAACCTTAAATGCGTACCTAGGTATAGTTGTCTAGTTTAGATTATATATTCTAGGTTAGCTAGGTCTTTCTATCTATATCTCTGTTCTTTACTATATATTAATATCTATATATCTTCTATATCTATACTAGTAGATTCTTAGAATAGTACTACAAGTTACTAAAGAGAAAGGATTTCCGCAGAGTCTAAATACATGCTATAGTATTCTTCTAGAATCAGGTTATCTTACTTATCTAATAACTCTATCTTTTTAATTTATATACTAATCTACTTAGCAAGCTCTTTCTCTATGAGCTAGTATTTCCCGAGCACAGCTACTTCCTTGTAGTTAGTAGCATTAACTTGCTTTCTCTTAAACTATTTCTTAAGCTACATCTACTTACTTAATAGCTAGTTTTGCTACAAGAGTAACATAGATTCTACTTATGTTAATAGTTTCGTTTATTCTAAGAAATCTTCTTTCTCTTAAAAGAACTTTTCTAGATAGTATTAACTTTACTATCTAGTTAGTAAGACTACTTCTCTTTCTAGCTCCTCTTTTAATATATAACTAATTACTAAGTTAGTTTGCTTTAAATCTAACAGCTTGTATATAGCTGTTTAGATTATATTGAAATCTCTAAAAACTTTCTAAATTGTTGCTCTAAACTCTTTCTACGATTTAAACATAGTCTATATAATAATTATAGATCTGTTGTTATCTTTATAGAGGAAGAAGTTCTTTAAATATAGTTAAGCTTATTCTAATACTACTTCTCTAAGGTAGAAGATAGCAAAGATAGGTTAGAAGTTATAGTTCTTCTTGAACTTGTCTATATTAAAGTTAAAGTAAACTTCTATCTAGAGAAGAAATATATTAAGTTCCTGTATTTTTCTATAGTAGGTGTTTAGTATTTTAACTCTAATAGTTTCTAATACTTTAACCTTATAAGGTTTAGGTATGTCTAGTATACTAACATTGTTGTTATTGTTGTTCTTACTAGTTGCTTGTAAAGCAACTAGTATAGTAGTAGTACTAGACGCGAGATTAGTTTAGCTAGTACTTAGACTAGCTAGTATAGCAGCAGGTTTTAGAGTAGTAGAAGCTATAGCAACTAAACTTCTAAGCAGATGCTTAAAGTATAATAAAACTACTATACTACTGTAACAAAAGTAACTAAGTTCTAAAGGTTAGTATACAGGTAAGAGGTTCGGATATACTAGGTGTTTACTTAAAGGTAAACTTGTTACTTGTATCAAAAAAGTGAAACAAGATAAATAGATTAATAAACTAAGTTAAGTATAAAGCTGCTATCTAATAGCAGACGTACTAGTTATATATAGAACCTTTATATAGTAGGATTGCTAACATTACCTGCTAATGTAGTCGACCTCTATTGCTAGCATCGCTTGTTGATTTAGTTAATGTACACCATCACGTGACTGTGACTAAAAAGGAAATCCTTGGATCGGCTAGCTTTCCTAGTTAATCTCTTATTACCTATAACTACTCAATAGTATCTTGTTTTGTCAGAGCGCTGTCTGGAGTTACTTATCACGTGATAACACGTGGTTCGTGACAAGTACCTAACTGTTAGAGAGTAAAGTAAGAAGATTCTAGATAGGTGTTATTAGAACTATAAAAGTTGTTACTAGCTCTGAGAGACATACTTGACTAGATTTAGTTTAGCTAGAAGACTAGGAGTAGGTTATATTTATATAAGAAATCTCTACTACTAGTGTTATAATTCTAGCTTTTGTTATATTTATATAAGAAATCTCTACTACTAGTGTTATAATTCTAGCTTTTGTTATCTACAAAGGCAGAGTATATTAGCTACTTATTCTAGATAGCTATAAAAGTTATAACTTACAGGAATTTAAGGATTTCTATAAAGAGAACGAGATTATTATAGAGACGTGTCTTCTATATTAACAAGATAGACTTCTTGCTAGCTTTTTGTAATTCTTTTTTTGAGATATATATAGAGGCTTATATTAGATTAAGCTTTAGAGGTATAGGCTTAGTTCTACTAGATATATAAGTTATACTAGAAAAACTAGATATTTAACTCTAGACTCTGCTAGGACCTCTATTACAAGAGATACTACAGTAGTCTAGAATATTTAGTAATATACCTAAATCTATATCACAGCCTAAGCTAGTTTAAAATAAGCTTAGCTCTTTATCTAGTTTTGTAAAAGATAGATTTCTGTAGCTTGTTAATAGCGCTAAACTTATACTATACTAGAACATACTTATAGTAGCTTGTATCTAATAGCTTAAAGAGCTTAATAGTAAGTTAACTAAGTGTAAGAGGCGAAAAAGAAAGTAGATTTAGACTAGAGGAGTATTAAAGTTTAGTGGGACATTATAAGTAGTAACTTTAGAGTTACCTTTAGTATAGCAGAGCAGGAAGAAGGCTTGTAGTAGAGATAGTTAAGATATAGTTTAACAAGCCTAATCACACTCTAGAAGATATAGAGAGACTAGGCATAACACTTCTATATATTCTTTTATTAAAGAAGAGACATCTAATTCAGATAAGAGTACTTAGTAGATTTTTTATTTAGTAGTAGAGAAGAAAGTAACAACTTGTAATATAAGACAGTAGTACTAAGAGATTTCGTGAACACTTAGTAGTCACGGACACTCGGTGGTCAAACACAATATATATACTTAAATATATTATATATATTAAATATTAGAGATTAAACTTCTATATTATATATTTAATAATTTATAATCTAATATAAAATTTATAAAGCTAGAGATAAGAGTGTAGAGACTATAACTAGAGAGAATAAAGATCTCTTTAGTAATATTCTACTTATTATTAAGAACTATAAGTTATTATAGAATTATAAATTTAATATTTAAATTTATTAAGCTCTAGTAGAAATATAACTCAGAGAGTAAAAACTAATACAAAGGTATAAAAAGAATAATCTTATACTTTTTATATTTTAGTAATAGTTAATTTAAGAAGAAGTAGATTATAAGTAAAAGAATGAATATATTATATCTAATATTCTAATAATAATAACAATAACTTATATTTAGTAATAGTTAGTATTTTAGATTAGAATTAATATTATAGCTATTACTTTTCTTTTATTATATCTTTAAACTTTAGAAACTAGATTTTGTTTTAAATCTAATATAGTTTATTAGGACCCTGCGCATATCAGGACCCTGCGTATATCAGGACCCTGCGCACTTTTGCTAACTCTCTAAATCTATTATTTTGACACATGTTTTTTACTCTTTCTAATAAAGGTATAAACTCAAGAAGCACGTATTATTTTAGCTATTAAAGCTATTTGAACCTTGAAAAGAAAACTAAGTTGTCGAAAAGCTACAAAAATCTATAAAGTTCCTGAATCTATACTTTGCCTTAGAATAAACAGCTATATTCTACTCTCTGATTGTCGGCCAGCAAATACAAATTTGACTAAGTTAGAGGAGGAGGTTATTGTTTAATATATACTTGATTTAGATATAAGAGGCTTTACACCCCAGCTAGCTAGTATAGAAGATATAGTAAATTATATCCTTAAATCACAGGAGGGGAGACACGTTGGGAAGCTCTAGGTACATTGATTTATACAACAACAACTAGCTATAAAGACATGTTTTAATTACGTTTACAACTTCCAAAGAGCCTTATACGAAGATCCTGAGCTTATTAGTACGTGGTTTCGACTAGTAGAGAAAATGAGAGCAAAATACAGTATTCTAGACTATGATTTTTGAAATTTCAACAAAACTAGCTTTATAATAGACATAATCACTTCTTCTATAGTTGTTACACACACAGATCGACGTAGCAGAGGCAAGGCAGTTCAGCTAGGTAATTGAGAATAGGCTACTACAATTGCTTGTATCAACGGCGAAGGTAAGAGTATTCCTTTATTTTTAGTAGTAAAGGAGAAATGCTACCTCTCAAGCTAGTATACTAAGGGCAGCCTTCTGTATAACTGGGTTATTAAACCAACAATCAATGGCTAGACAAATAATAAGACAGGTCTAGAATAGCTCAAGTACTTTAATAAGTATACTTCTACTTAAGCAAAGAGTCTATATTAAATGCTTGTCCTTAATAAGCATAAGAGTTATAAATCAGCTGAATCCCAAGAGTACTATAAGGCACATAACATTATTACTCTTGGACTACCTCCTCACTCTTCTCATTTAACCTAGCTACTTGATGTTAGGTGTTTTAGTGTCTTAAAACAGGTATATAGTTGACAAATTAAGACTTTATTAAAGCTTATATCAACTATATCACAAAGGTTAAGTTCTTTCTCGCCTTTAAAGCAGCCTATATAGAATTAATAATAGCCTAAAACGCTTAAGCTAGATTCCGTGGGGCTGGCTTAGTACCTTTTAATCTACAGGCTGTGATTTTAAAGCTTGATGTAAAGTTACAGACACTAACCTCTACTAGGCCCTCCTCTATTAACGCTGACCCTTGGGTCTCTCAGACTCCTTATAACCCCGCTGAAGCTCTTTTACAAACAACTCTTGTAAAGAACTAGATTGCTAGTTACTAAGGAAGCTTGCTAACACTAATTTTCTAGACAGTTGTTGCATTAGCGAAAGGTATAGAGTAATTAGCTTATAAAGTAACTCTTTTAACAGCTGAGGTATATATACTTCAAGCAGCAAATAAAGCTCTTAGCAAACGTCGCAGAGCTAGGAAGACTTATGTACATCAAGGCAGTGTACTTACTATAGAGGATGCACAGGATATTCTAGCATAGAAAGACACAGATAAGTAGGTTTGATGTAATATATATATAGAGAGAGGTAATCAGAAGGTAGAGCAATTAACTAGTAGGTACTGTAGCACTTGTGGAAAAGCTAGTTATAATATACAAACTTGTTAAGTAGATGTAGATATATCTAGTTTATTAGATTCTTAGTAGTTTTAGTTAAATTTATATATTGTAGTTGTTTAATTATATTTTAAAGTAGTAGGGGAGTGGGAATGTGCGCAGGGTCCTAATATACACAGGGTCCTAATAAACTACGTTATATCTTAGAACTTAATTTAGTTTTAATTTTTATTTAATTATAATTAGTTTTTACTTTTATATACTATTAAGACAGTATTATATAATAAATTAAGTTAAAGTTTACTTTAGATGTTTTATTATCTTTTACTACTACTATAATAGTATTATAATTCTTAATACTTATAGTTTATTATTAAGAAGTTTTACCTACCTATAAAAATTAATTTATTAATTATTAATTATATTACTATAATTAATTAGTAATCCCTTCTCTTCTTTTCTTTTTGTTTTCTTCTACTATTATATTTTGCTACTAAGTAGATTATATTACTAAGTAGATTACTTTCTCTACTCTACTACCTTTAAGGCAGAATTAACAACTATAATATATAGTATTAATTAATCTAAATCAGAATCTAATAAACTAGAAGTATCTATAGCTACTTTATATATATATATATATATTATAACTAGACTTCTTGTAAGTGCTACATTGTCTTCTAGACAGCTACTTCTTCTTTTGAAAACCTCTCTTAGAGTACTTGTTATATTAACTCTACTTCTCTCTGTTCTTCTAATCTAATATATTCTATATATTCTCTATAGTAAGTATAACTCCTTAACAGACCTGAGTTCTTTTTAGCTCTCTAGTATTTGCTAAGTACTTTATTTGCCTCACAAAGAGTATAGACTTTTGTAGATAATAAAGTTATCTTATAAGCTAATAACTCTATACTCTTAGGTAGTATAGTAACTATCTAGAAAATAGATATTAGCAAGCTTCTATAATAATATATAATATAATTTTTAACTAAACTTGTCTATAAAGGAGTATTAGTTAGGTTTCAAGAGGTCTATAAGACCTAGAGGCTAGTATCTACAGAGGGGTTAATAAGAGAGGTTAGAGTCTATAACCTTATATTAAGCTTTAAAGGAACTATACCTAGATTAAAAGGTACTAAGCTAGCTCTACAAAATCTAGCTTAACTGTTCTAGAGTATAATAGAGGCTTAATATATAGCTTTAAAGGCAAGGAAGCACTTAACCTTTGTAATATAGCTAATATAAGTGCTTTAATAAATATCTTAATCTAGAAATTATACTCTTGTTTTAGTATACTAAAACACGTAACATTAAGTATCTAAGTTAAATAAGAAGAGTAAGGAGGTAGACAAAGAGTAATAATGTTATATACTATATAATACTCCTTAGATTTAGTAGACTTATAACTCTTATATCTATTAAGGACAAGCATCTAATATAGTCCCTTTGTGTAGATAGAAGTATATTTATTAAAGTACTTTAGCTATTCTAGACTTACTTTATTATTTGTCTATCTATTACTTATAGGTTTCATAACCTAGTTATATAACAAGCTACTGTTAGTATACTCTTATTCTTATCTTATTAGTATTTATATATATTAGAAAGAAGCTTATATAAATAAACAGTAGCCTTTATATATATAATAGAGTTATATAATACTTACAAGTTTTCTATTATTTATAGCTATTAAATAAGAAGTAGGTAGAAACAGAAAAAGAAAATAGAATAAGAAAATATAAAGAAGTAAATTATACTAATATAGTAGAGATTATAAAGAAGATAGACTAACTAATATAAGTAGCTAAGCTAAATCTAATTATAATTACAAATAAAATAGATAAACTTAAAGTAATAGTAATAAGAAGAAAAATAAAGAGAAACAAGAAGAAGAAGAAGAGATTACTACTACTAATAATAATATTATTAGAGTATTACTAGTAGCTTTATAAACTACTACTTTTTTAGACTTATATATATAAAGAATGTTTTAGTATATTATAAAGCTAAAAGAAGTAATATCTTAAGATCTATTTATACTAGAATCTAAGTACTTAGAATTTACTTATAAAAGAATAAGAACTAATAATACTATTATATTAAAATACTTAAATTTAAAGTCTCAGAATCTAAGTAATATAAACTCCAGAAAGACTAGAAGACTAAGAAGTATATAAAAAATAGTAGTTTTCTTATAATACTAGAATCTTTACTCTTAAATGTAAAGAGTTTATCTTAGTAATTAATAGAAGGTATTCTTTAAAAATTAAAAGTCTTTCAATATATAAGATACTATTTAAGTTGTAAAAATAAGTTAGCTGAAACTATATATATTATTTATCTAGTTATATATTCTACTTTATTAATATAGTATACTTATAGCTTACCTATAGCTTACTTATAGCTTACTTAAAGCTTACTTAGACCTTTTTTAATACTAGCTTTTATAATTAGACTACGATACTATTATTATATACTAGTAATACTTTTATCTAATTAGACTACTTAATATATCTTATAAGCTACTTTAAATTTACTTTTCTTTTTTAACTCTTTTTATCTTTATTATAATTATAACAAGAATTAAGACCTAGTTTATAGCTTAAATTAATATAAATTTCTAACTTTATACTAATATATTTAACTACCGAGTGTCCGCGAAATCTCTTAGTACTACTATCTTATATTAGTAAGGGATTAGCTAGAGTAGCTAGCTAATCTAAGGATTTCCTTCGGTTATAATCACGTAATAGACTCTAATAGATCCTAAGGAGATTTAAAGAGATCTAGAGATCTAAATAGATCTAGGAGAATAAAGATTCTATATATATAACTAGCACGTCTACTATTAGCTAGAGGCTTTATACTTAACTTAGTTTATTAATCTAATTATCTTGTTTAGCTTCTTTGATATAAGTAACAAGTTTACTTCTAAGTAAACAACCTAGCGTGCTTTACTCTCTACTATATACTAACTATTAAGACTTAGTTACCTTTGTTTAGACTTGTAAGGTAGTTTTATTATACTTTAAGTATCTGCTTAAGAGTAAACTACTATAATATTAGTATTATCTTCTACTCTAAAATATACTCTAAATGCTACTATAAACTCAACCACTATACTAGCTATGTTAATAGTACTAACTGTTACTACTCTCTGTGAAGAAGTAAAGTTACTAATTCTAAAGTTATTTAATAACTTACTAGAGAAACCTATAGAGTTCTTTATAAAAGCTTCTTTGTATCTAAACTTTTATATAGCTTAGTTTACTAGTAAAATAGACTAAGTAATATAGTTTATAACCTGTGTCAAAGGAGTAGCCTATAACTAGATAGAACTATACCTTGAAGACTTCTAGAGAAACAAGACTATACAAGAGAAGGTATTAATAATTATGTCTAAGAATATAAAGAAGCTATTCTAGAACGTTAAAAGATTTATAGATGAAATTAACTAAGCTTTTACATACGTTGATTTAAAAAAGAAATCTATTTAAGTATTATATACTCTTAAACAGAAAATCTCTATAGCTAAATATACCTTGTAATTCTAGTAATATACTACAAGGCTAAAGTAGAATAATAAAGTACTTAGAGAACAATTTTATAGAGAATTAAAGAGTAACATTAAGAACAAACTTGCCTAGAACAACCTACTAGTAATACTTAATAAATTCATTAACAACTTAATTAAGATTAATAATTAGAACTATAAAAGAAGACTTAAAAGAAAAAGAAGCTATAGATATTAACTTAATTACAAAGAAAAGAACTATAGAGATTCTATAGAACTTAATATTATAAATAAGTTCTAGTCTAAGAAAAAAACAAATAAGTAGACTAGAATTTCCTAGAAGAAGCGAGACCGCTAACACAAGTAGAATTTATATTACTTATATATTAAAACTAGCTATAGAGCAAGTGAATATAGCTTGAAAAAGAAATAATCTAATAAGAGAAAGTAAGTTAATACTACTAGCTACAAGAAGATAGCTATACTTAAACAATAATAGCTAACAGAAAAGAAGCTAGCTAAATATATTAGTATATAAATTAAGAAAAAACAGTTATTAAACAAGTTAGATAACTCGATTCTTAAGGAATACTATAATATATATTAAGACTCTAAGAGAATTCTTTCTCTTTAATAACTTACTATTATACTACTCTAAGAATCTACTAGTATAAATGTTAGAGATTTGTAGATATTAATATATAGCGAAGAACAAGAATATAGCTAAAAGAACCTAGCTAACCTAGAACGAACTATCTAATTTAGACAGTTGTGTCTAGGTACTTATCTACGCTTTAACACACAGTATACTATACGCTAGTCAGGAGAAGGCCTAATTAGTCTAATAAGTATTAGTACTATTCTATAAACTAGTGTTATAGAGAGAATATACTTTAAACTCGCTAAGACTATTGTCTCTAGCGAAGACTTATTAGAGTTGTCTAGCTTATTAACAGCTAGTAATCTATTAGCAAGAACTCTAAAGTAGAAGAAACATAGATATCTGTTAGAACTTATATAAACAGAAACTAATAAGTATAAGTTAATAAAATAAAACCTAGTTTCTAGAGCCTATATATAATACAAGAGAGTAAGCTAACACCCTTAGAGTAATATAAAGTAGTATTTGCTTAGAACTTTTAAATTACCTTTTAAAACCTTCTTATAATAATAGAAACATTAGAACTTATATATAGATAGAGACTAAAAGAGAATATATACTACTAAAGTTTTAAGAGACTAAGGTTCTAGTAATTAAAGAAAGGAGAACACTAGATTATATTCTGTCTAATAAATAGTACTAGCGAATAGAAATTAGAACAGCCTCTGTGAATTATAGGTTTTACTCTAAGATTTCTAGTAACTCTCTTTAAATCTAACTCTAAGAAGTATTATTAAGTAGGCGAGATATATAAAGTAGTCTATTTAGATAATAAGAAAGTAGTTCTTAGAACACCTAGAGACTTAGATAGACTTCTATTCGAGATCTTTCTTATTAGGTAATAAGAGGCCTGTGCTACTTTAAAAGATAGCTAGCTATTTATAACTATAATTATCTAAGAAAAGAGACTTTAAATTATAATTAATTCTAGAGCTACAAGTAACTTTATTTCTTTATTAGCTATATAAAAGGTAAATGTCCTAGTTAAAGGAATAATACTATATAAACTTACTATAGTTAATAAAACAGAAATCAAATACTAAGGAGGTATTATTAACTAACAAACTATATCTATAAAAATCTAGATCAAAGAATACTACTTAGACATATAATTTAATATTATAAATATAGAGAAAAAAGATATAATACCTTAGATTCGAGAACATAACCTAGTTATTAACTAGAAGAACAATAAGATTACCTTTAGCTAATGTAACTATATATAGTTATAACTATAAGACAGAAAGGAGGTAAGTGCTATCTCCTCTAAAGTACCTAGATACCTGGCCTAGAGTTCTCTACAAGTTAGCTAGAGTACTAATAACTAAATAGCTATATAGTATAAGGAATTTACAGGATTATTTAATAACTCAGAGAATATATATACTCTTCTAGAACATTGTTTATATTATTATAAAATTAAAATAAAATAAAATTACAAGCTTAAGAAATAGAAATTTTGCTTATATAATTAGTAAAACCTTTAGCTACTTAAGAAGTATATCTAAAAGTTAGAATTACTTGTAGCTTCTAATAAACTTAAGTTAACAAAGTTATATAATATTAGAGTTTAGAAGCTTCTATAAAGCAAGGCTTCTCTTATTCCTCTAAAGAGAGGCAGAGATTAGTTCTATACTAAATCTAATACTTGTTTACTTCTATATAAGATTTAATTTAGCTTATTACCTACTATCTACCTTATAAGCTAATCTTACTATACTTAATAGAGAGGTAGTATAATAAGCAAAAATGTCTCTAAGATTTAGTAGACTAGCTAACGAAAATATTACTTAGAATACTCTAGAATAAGTTGTTTCTAATAATAGAGAAAGCTTCTCTAATTCTATTAGTAGACTCTCACAGAACTCTTATAGAGACCTTTTAGCCAAAACTCTAGCTAATAACTATATAATAAAATTAGACTTAAGTAATACTAAACTCAACGCTACTTAGGCTTAAGAAAACCTTTTTTATATAGAGGTCGAAGCTCTTCGAAGACAGCAAGAGATAGTTAACAAAATCAAGTAATACATTCTCTAGTTAGAACAGGAGAAAAGCCTTATATAAGATAATCTCTAATTTATTACTATTATTATAATGTTATCTGTCTGTGAGTTAATACTAATATCTACTATTTTGTCTTATATATCTAGAGAGAGTTAAGATTAATATATTAATAAGAACTAAATATATCTAGAGACAGGTAAAGATTTTAGTAATTCCAAACCTCCTTAAAACGTCTTTAAGTATAAATTAAACTAAGTGAAACTTTTTAAGGTCTAAATACTAGAAGTATATTATAGAAAGTCTCTTAAAGAACATGAAATATTTATGTTATTATAAGAGGTAGTTTTTAGGTCTTAACTCTAGATATATAACAGATACTTCTCTAGAGTAAACACTATTACAACTACTCTTAGAGACAAACCTTATAAAACCTAGAAAGCTATAATAAAGTAGAATCTACTAGTATATAAAATTCACTAGAACAGTTTCAAGACTTATCTAGCTAATATAATTCTACCTCCTTAAATATACTCTTAAGAAGTCTTTAAAGAACTTTATAGCCTTGAATAAGTAGACTAGGAAATAGTTCTAGAACTTTATAATAGAAAAGTTGTTCTAGAATTAAACTAGGAGAAAAGACCTAAGAGACTATATTAAAAGACTTAACGCTGTACTTACTAATTAAAAAACCTGTTAGATACTTTTTGTAATTCTTTCTAGAGATAAAGTAAGTTCTATATAGAAATAACTTAAAAAAGCCTAGAAAGCAGAACATTCTACCTATCTAAATAGAAGTAAAACAAAGACAGAAGAATCTAAGAAAGATACTTCTAGTTTAAAAGACCTCTATCTAAAGAACAATAGTTTATCTAGTTACAAGAATTGTTGTTAGTTAAAAAGTTATTTTCAAAAAAATAGAAGAAGTAATTTAAGTAGTATTTTAGAGCTATTAAGAACTAATAATAGTTAGCGTAATAACTCTAACATTACCTGTTATACTTATAGATAATCTAGATATGTTTTAAGAAGCTGTAAGTATTAGAAGTACTCTAAATAAGTATAAAAGAACCTAGAAAAAGTAAAAACCCTAGATAAATCAAGAAACCTCTAGAGAATAGTTAATACTATTTAGTAAGAGAAATATTCTAAAACAAAGTCCTTAAAGAAGCTAGGAAAAGAAAGAGCTAAGTTATAAACATTAAAGATTATAGCCTAAGTAGAGAAGGTATATTAAGTTATATATTAATATAAGTAACTCTTAATTAGCCTAAAACAGGTGTCTTAGTAATATATACTAATCTTAGAGATATCGCTCTCGCTGGTTTATCTAGTAATCTAGTAGTCTATTATAGTTATATAGTATTTTATCTAAAGGAAATCCTTAGATTAGTTAGCTACTCTTAACTAATCTCTATTATCTGTAACTACTTAATAGTATCTTGTTCTATTAGAGCGCCGCCTAGACTTACTTATTATATACTAATATATAATTTATAATACTATTCTCTTCTTAGCCTAGCGTGTCTCTACGCCTAAGTATAACCTAAGAAACATTATTAGAAGGCTAGAAGCCTTCTTTTCTTCTTTTATTATATTACCTAAACGCTTAACAAGATATACTAAGTATGTTAATCTTAGAAAAGAGATAGATCTTTCTAGTTTAAAAATAGCTTCTTGTACCTGCTATAAAAAGTCTAGCCTTAGTAACAAGTATATTACCTCTTGAGACAAGATTTTAAATCACTATAGCTGTTATATAAGAATAAGTAAAATCTATAATATTTATAATGTTAATTATATATTCTTAACGTTTAACTAAAAGTTCTTAGATACTTAACTTATTCTCTAATAACCTTATAATTAAGAATTCTCTTGGCTTTGTATTCTATGTTTATGTTAACAGGTTAGATTTCTGTAAGTAAGGCTAGTAGTACTTCTAGTAATACTAGTTTAAGTAGAAATATATAGAATACTAGATAGATATTTATAGTCTTTAGTAGCGCGAATTTATAATTTAAAGGTCTCTTAATATATTTAACTTTAAATAGTCTAAGTTTTTTATAGTCTAGTTTACTACTTAGTCTTTTTATACTATAAATTATAATTCTAATATAAGTTCTTTGTATAGTTCCTTGATTTTTAGGACCTAAACTTAAGTAAGTTAATTGTTAATAGTTATACTTAGTAGTTCTTGATATACTACTAATTTATACTTAAAATTAGTATAGAATTATATAATAAGTATTTTTTCTGTTATTAAACTATTATATATAAACTATACTAAAGGCAGTAGCTTAACCTAGTTGTCTTACTAGTAGTTTATATAGTATTATAAGTATACTTTAACTACTTGATTTATTTATTTATTCTCTTTATTCGTCTATAAGTAGAAAGCTATAGAGAGCTTTCTTTTTACACCTAGGCGCTTAGTAAGAGCTATCTAGAATCTTGAGGTAAAGAGTTTATCTCTGTCTTAGATTATTTCTTTAGATAGTTTATGTCTTAGAACTACTTCTTTTAAGAATATAAAAGCTAATTCCTTAGCTATACTTAATTTAATAATAAAATCTTAAGATATTAATTTCTAAGGTATTTATAGTATTAGAGTAGTATTCATCTGTCTATAAGGTATATAGCAAGAGGCCTTGTTTCTATTACAGGTATTATACTCTAATATTACTTACTTAACTACAGCTACTATATACTTAATATAGTAGTATTGTTTTATTCTCTATAGAGTTTAGTAAACTCCTTAGTAACTATAACTAGAGGCTATATAGTATTTAGTAATAAATTCTTTTATATATAAGGTAGAAACTCTAAGTTTCTTATTCTTGTTAATAGAGTATACTAAGTCTTTACTCTTTCTTTGTCTATTTGTTTATAACAGGTTGTTCTCTTATCTAAGTAGCAAGAATCTTCTTGCTCTAAGGCTTGTTCTCTACTAAAGTTACTGTAATTTCGTAGATTATTAGAGCTAGATCTCTATTCTTAAAGACCTTTAATATTAGTATATATTAATATTCTTTATTGTCCTTGTACTCTGGTTTCCTACTAAGGGCATCTACCTAAGGATTTAATGTTTCTTTAATATAATAAATTATTATTCTAAATCTAGCTAGTTCCTAAGACTATCTAGTAAGTCTCTAGTTACTAAGCTCTTTAGATGTTGTAAATATATAAAGATTCTTATAATCAGAGAGAACTATTACTAGATATATAACGCCTTAGAGATATATTCTTTAATACTATAAAGTTAGAACTATAGCAAGGAGTTCTTTCTTAAAGATACTATATTTTTACTAGACAGAGTCTAGTATCTTAGAAAAGTATATAATAGATATTAACTTTCTGTTTCTATCTAGCTGTAGGTAGATAGCTATAACTACTATATCTAAAGCATTTGTCTTAATAGTACTTAGTTTTTTGTATTATAATTACTAAGAATTAGTTTTATAATAAACTATTTCTTAATTACTTAGAATACTACCTCTGTGGCCTTGTCTTAATTAAATAGTACCTTCTTTTTAGTAAGATTAGTTATAGGCTTAGATATTTCTATATAATTTCCTATATATTAATAGCAGAAGTTAGCGAATCCCTAGAACCTCTAGACGTCCTTGACATTCTTTAGTAATTTCTATTTAACAATGTCTTTTATTTTCTCTAGGTCTACCTCTATCTGCTCTAGAGAGATCAGGCGTCTAAGAAAAGTAGTATAAATTACTTTGAATTTATACTTAGAAAGTTTTAGACAAGAGTCTATAGTAGTAAGTCTCCTTAAGACTTCTCTAATATATCTCTTATGTTCTTCTACTTTCTCTAAGTAAACTAGAACATTATCTAGCTAACAGATAACTGTTACCTCTAGAAGACTATCTAGAAGACTATTATTCTATTATTACTAGTCTAGCTAACCTCTAGAGAACTCTAGGCCAGGTGTCTAGGTATATTAAAAGAGGTAGCACTAACCTTCTTCTGCCTTATATTTACAACTATATATAGTTACATTAACTGAAAGTAATAATTCATTTCTTTTAGTTAATATCTAGATTATATTCTTGAATCTAGAGTATACTAAGTATTACTTTCTTGTTTTCTATCTCGACAATATTAAACTATATATATCTAAGTAGTGTCTGTTAATAATAGTCTTTGTAGAGATAGTTCGCTGATTAATAACTCTCTTTTAGTAAGTAATATCTGTTCTATTAATAATAGTTAATATATATAGTAAGGTTTTCTTAGCTATAACGTTTAGTCTTTTAAGAGCTTTTAGAGAAAGAAAGTTATCTATTACTCTAGAGTTAATTATAACTTAGAGTTTCTTTCTCTTAATTTTAGGAGTTATAAATAACTAGCTTTCCTCTAAAGTAGTATACAGCTCTAGTCTAATATAATAAATGTTAAACATCTTGTTCTTAGTGTTTTCTAACTAGGTTCTAGTATTTTAAGACTATAGAAAGAATATAATCTTTTCTTTATTAGTGTAAGCTACTTTATATATCTGTTAATATTTAACATCTATCTATTAGTCTAGTAAGGTCTCTTTAAACCTTTTGTCTGAGAACTAATCTAAAGTTAGCAGTAGTTTATAGTAAGTCTATTTTATAGTTGTAGATTCTAAGGCCTAAGTAGCCTAGAGTTCTTCTTCTACTAGATAGTAGAATTCTATAGGTAGTAGAGTTTCTTTATAGTCTATTATATATTTGTATTTCTTTTCTTCTCTAGTAATATACCTAGAGCCCTTATATTAAAAGTAGATATAATTCACTTAGTTGTTGTTAATAGTATATTACTAGAAAGAGATAAGTTAATGTTCTATAGTAGAATATAGTAACTAAAATTCTAGTCTTTTACTCTCTAAATCTACCTATTAGTTCTCTCTTACGTAGGTTCTAATAAAAACTTATATATTTCTAACCTAGGATTCTTTATACTATTTGTTTCCTTGTCTAGACAACTCTAAAGATTTAGAGAATAATTCTTCTAAGGTACTTAAAGGTAACTTATATAAGGTCTACAAGTCTTATATTCTTAAGCTTCTAATTTCTTGTTAGATAGTTCTTAAGTCTTA
Organism: Hymenoscyphus fructigenus; assembly: GCA_001414455.1. Classification (NCBI taxonomy): domain Eukaryota; kingdom Fungi; phylum Ascomycota; class Leotiomycetes; order Helotiales; family Helotiaceae; genus Hymenoscyphus; species Hymenoscyphus fructigenus. The sequence continues at coordinate 3,159 of LKUV01000033.1, read as the reverse complement.
AGTTATACTATTTACTTTCAGAAAGTAGTATTAATCTACTTCTCTTGATTAGATTACTTCTTCGAGCTATATTTACTTACTTAGTAGCTGGGCTTACTATATAAGTAATATAAATTATACTTACGTCAGCGGTTCTGTTCTTTCTCGGAAAGCTTCTTTTCTTTAAAAGACTTCTTTTAGGTAGCATTTACTTTACTACTATTCTGTTAGTTTAAATACTTCTTGTTAGTATAACTTAGTTTATAATAACTATTATATATTATATGTCTTATAAAGAGGTTTTATTAATTTATTGTTATTGCTAAAAGAGAGAGAATTAAAGCCTAAAAGCAAACATCTATAGACGCAGAATAGTTACGTATATAACGCAACTAACCTAATAAGGTTGTAGTAATACTAGGCCTACTTCAAAGTAAGACAAAGCTAGTAGTAAAAGTATAGAGAAAAGAAGTACAATTCTATTTGTCTAATTAAAATTAAATAATTAAATTCTATCTAGTTATATTTATAAAAGAAGAAAATAAGAGAAGGAGAGCTAAGTCTAGCTAAGTGTAATTTGAAAAACAAAAGAGAGAGAGAATTATTTAGTAGCTAGCTATCTACTAAATATAACATCTATCTAACAGATGTATTCTTGTTAGTTAAGTATTCGATCTATTCAGTGACTTTAATATTAAGCTTATTTGTGTTAATTAGTTCTTATAAAGTAGAACAGGCTTTTAACTTTATTATAGCGTCGGCTAGGTTAGAGTTTCTGTTAATCTATTTTATATTCTTAATTTCTCTTTGTTCGTAGAATTAACATAAGTATATAATATCTACTATAAGTCTCTTTTCTTGTGTAGTTTCTAACTTAATAACACATTTATAGAAGGATTTAGAGTCTGTGTAGACTATAAGAGGTTCCTTAATATCGAGACCTCTCTCTAAGGTAGTCTTAATTAATGCTGCTATGTTAAATCTGTTGCTTAGTATATATAGCTCAGACGCTAATATACTTCTAGTAACTCTTTTATAATTTATAGAAGACTAGTATAAAATGTTAATATTGTTTTTGCTGTCTGAAAGTATAATAACATAGCTAATCTGTAAGGTAAAGTTCTTGTTATTTATAAAAGAAAAGTTAGTAAAAAGAAGAAGTTATAGAACTTTTCTATTAAGCTTAATAAATTTAAGACCTCTAGTAGAGTTATTAAGTTACTATTGAATTTACTTGTTAAGTATATTAATATCTGCTTTCTAGAGATTAATAACCTAGGTAGTAAAAGACAAGTTAAAAGATACTTTAGGTTATAACATTGTTACAAGATAAGCTTCTCTTGTACGTTGCGCTATATACTAGTTCTTTGTTAGCATACCTTAACGAATTATTCTCTAGGAGCTAGTTAAGTCTGCTAGCGAACTTGCTACAAGCTTAAGTATATAGTTATATAGTCTCTAGGTGAGAAGAATAGAGCTATCTCTAAGGCAACTAATACTTCTACTATTAAACTTAATTAGATAGTTAGTAGACAGCTACTCTCTTTCCTTTAATTAGATATTAGCCTTCTTTAATTCAACGTCCTTAGTTAAAGTAAAATCTTGACTTATAAGAATAAGAGTATTATTAGTTTAAAGTCCTATAAGTCTAAAAGGTTAGTTAATAGAAAGTAGGTAGAGATTAGAAGTTAATTAGCTTATTTCTAGTTTTTCTTAATAGTACTTATAGTATGTTCTAAACTAGTAATTTCTAGCTTTAGGCACACTGTATAGTAGCTTAATTATTTTAAGAAATATACTCTTCTATTAGTTAACATCCTCTAGAGGTTATATATAAAAGTCTTTGTTAAGTTCTATAGTTAACTAAGTATATACTTGTGTAATGTCTCTTAAGAATAATTTAAATTCTAGGAATATTACAGTAATGTAGAGAATAATCTACTAGCTGACACGTTGAATTATTAGTAACTAAGTTAATATAGTCTATTTTTCAAGGTTGTTATATATCTAAATAACAAGTCTTAAGTTCTTAAAAGCTTTGCCTGTACTCTTGTTATTAATCTAATCTATAAATCTTAAATTAAAAATCCTTGTATCTGTAGAGATGTTCTTTTTATTAATAGTTCTATAGACCTCTTGTTCTATTAGACTATTAATTTCTTTCTGTCTTAAGTAATTAAATTAGCTAAGTAAACTAACAAAAATATTAACTATTTTAATAATATTTATAGTATCTAGGACAGGGTTTTTTCAAGGTCTACTATACTTTCTTCTAGAAGGTTCTTGTTAAGTTACTTCTTAGTAGTACTCTTGCTCTTGCTCTTGCTCTTAGTCTATTAGTTGTTCTTCTAGTTCCTGGCATTCTTTAGACTTATTCTCTAGTTCTGAAAAGTAGAGTTTAATAACTAAAGATCTAAACTTTACAGGTCTATTTAGTAACTCTATAGTAACTTCCTTATTATTAATGTCTCTAAAAGGAAAAGAGCCTGTTTATTTTCTAATTTAGTTGTTTCCTAGAACTTTGCGCTATACTAGAACTTAGGCATTAAGGAGTAAGTTCTTAAGGTAGTCTGTGATTAGTTTATTTCTCTAGTTAAGGACATTATTAATTTAACGTTAAGCTTATATTTTTCTAACTTTGTTTGTTGCCTTTTAGAGTATAGTAGCTTGTTAAGTAACAGTAGGAGATAAAGTGTTATTTTCAACTATTCTAGAGTAGGTACTAAACACTAGTAACGTTAGTACAATTCTATTAGAACTAGCTGTATTATTTACAGCTTTAAATGTTATTTGCAGAGCTATATCTCTATAGAGAGTTAGAAGTTCTTTAGTTATAATCTCGTAGACTCTCTGAACTAGGCTATAATATTGTTCTACAAGGCTAATAGAGTTGTAAGCTTTAACTAGAACAGTTTTTATATAAACACTTATAGAATTTATAAGTTTTCTAAACTTCTTGCTAATGAAATTTCGTTCTATGTTATATATAACCAAATCCAGGGAACTAAGGTAGGTATTAATCTAGTATTAACAGAGCTTTTTCTATATATAGAATGCTGAAATATTATATAGCTAACTGCTAGCCTGAAAGCAGGTAGCTTTATTAACAACATAGAGCAAAGGTTAGCTTTTAATATATATAATATTAATATATATATAATATTAATATATATATAATAT